>OY728126.1:252079788-252484380 GCA_963277665.1 Viscum album | reverse complement strand
TAGCTAATGCATCACTAAAAATACCATATTGGTAGTGTGGTTTAACTCTATATACCATCTGGGTATTCATCGTTTAATCCCACATCCATATTAAGAGCATCGGTTCACTCCTCTTACTGTCTTCCAGGACTGTTTGCGACTCAGTTTTCTTGGGCTGAGCTATGGGACAGAGATCCCCTTACGATCTTTTTTGGGATTATTGATTGAGAATATGGACTTGTATATACCTTGTTCTAGTACCCACTTCTTGGGTTTGGTTACTCTCATTCCATGAGAGGCAAAGATGCACAGGTTATGCCACGTGATTTCCATTTCTAGCTTCTCGTGGTTGGATGAGTCTACTCTCCTGCTATAGGTAGTGAAGACTTGATGGGAAGTTCATCATCTCACCATTTCTAGCTCCTTGTGTCTGGATGAGTCTACCTCATTTATTCTTGTTGGGTTGAGCTGGACTCTTTACTATACTCTTTACTACTCTCCTTGTTGTACTCCTTTACTCCCCCCTATTCGATCTATTGCTCACCCATGGGTACCTCTTTTGTTGCTCCCTCGAGCCTTCGGTGCATCCTACTAAGTATTTTTATACTCACCCCTACTTGGGATTTGCCCGCACTTGGTGTGCCCTTGCAGATGACGGATAGTTTGGTCATGACTTCTGCAGAGCTTGTGAGTTCATGAGCGTGGACCACATGCGGTGGTACGAGTCGTATTCCAAGTGGGGGGCCCTTCCAGCTGTTTTCCCTTTGTTTACTAGTTTCCGAGTTGTGGCACTTTTTACTGGTTGGGCGTGTGTTTTTTCCCTTTTCTTTTTAGTTTACCTCATCAATTTCCTGTACTGTTTAGAGGTCGATGCACTTTTGTGGTTTATATATAGCATTTTCCCTTTTCTTTACTTGTCTATTCTTTTACTCTGCACTTTTACATTGAGTGTGTTGTGTGTGTGTGTGTGTACAGGTACTCAGGCAAAGGCCTCCCCGAGTTGTTTATCCTTTGGTGCTTGTCGCTAGCCCCGGGCCTATGGAGGCAGGCTTTGGGTAGTTAGGGCTCGATGCCCAGGTAGGGTCGGGTCGTGACAAAGTGGTATCAGAGGTGGTTCGTTCCTTGGGACGCTGTTCGGACCTCCCTGAAATAAAAGGAATTGGTTGGGATTTAGGGAAACACTGTCAACGTGTCTCGAGAGTGGCTCTCAAGCCAGGTAGTCCAGTGATGGTGCAGTGGTCGACGTATCCATTCAACATGACCTTGATAACCTGCTTGTCGACTCGGCATGCTGAGAAACATATTGTAGGGAAAATTTTGGTTTGTGCATCGCATAGGATTGAGTGTTTGACTGTCGTTCTTGAGTCAGTTCCCCATCGTTGTTATTAGTATATACATATATGTTCATTTGACCGTGGCACTCCTTGATAATATTTAGGATGTCTCCAAAAAGATAGCCAGCCAAGATACCAGCTTTGGTGCGTGACAACGACCCTATGAGCTACGAGGCCACAGTCTAGGACCCATCATGCGAGCCCCTTTCTCTGGGTGGGCTTGTAGTAGCACCCCCACCTGTTGAGCAGCAGACAACTTCAGTAGAGCAGACGGGGCTTGAGCGCAGGTTGAGCATGCTCCGTGACTTCCAGCGGCAGAGACTGCTGAGGTTCAGTGTTGAGCCAGACCCTCAGGAAGCAGAGGTTTTGCTACAGACAGTGGTTAACCTTTTCAGGCTTGTGCAGATGCCGACAGATCAGATAGTGGCTTTGGCAGCCAACATTTTTCATGGAACAGCTCGGTGTTGGTGGAGTCTGGTGACTCAGTTTCTTGACGAGTCGTCACTTTCATAGGGAGACTTTCAGTTGTTGTTCCGTGAGGAGTTTTTTCCCTCCTACTTACGCTCTGTTCGGATTCAGGAGCTCCTATAGTTTCAGTAGGTAAGGATGATGGTGGCTGAGTACGCGGCTAGTTTTGCAGACCATGCATGCTTTTACCTGATCTTGGTCCATGACGACAACCTTTGAGTGCAGAAGTTTGAGCTGGGTCTCCACCGGTTGATTCAGGTTGTCATAGTACCCATGGGAATTTCCACATATGCCAGGGTGCTAGATCAGGCGCTGGTGACAGAGAGCTTCCTGTCACGTTCTAGAGTTGGTGGTGGCAGCAGGCACGTTGGAGTCGAGACGTCTGCCGCAGCTAGCGAGCATCGGCAAGAAGAACTTTGACGTAGGTGGATTTCTGACAACCGAACTCTGGGGCATTGTCGAACACCATAGTGGCGTCGGAGGGCACCAGTGCGGCATGAAGAGAGTCGGTGCTATGCTTGCGATGGGAGAGGTCACCTGGCACGGGATTGCCCGACCAGGCATGCAGAGTGCTTCGGGCAGGTAGCTGGTGCACCACCATAATTAAGGTAGTGCCATGATCAGAGTAGTACCTACAGATGTGGTGCTAGAAGAGGAGCAGGAGGAGCTGTTAGTGGGGTACGACATTACGAGGTCTTCTCATCACCACTAGGCGGTCCACGACTGGCTCCGGGAGCTAACAGTTGAGATCGGGTATAGCAGCGTGCTTTGGATGTCTACGATCCTGCACATCATGAGGTGATAAGAGGTACGCTCTACAGATCATCTACTTTTTGCAGTAGAATTGTTATACTCTACATGTGAAATGCTTTTCTCCCTTCTCCTTGATTGGGTTGTTACCAGGGTGACGCAGGGCGTCGGGTGTAACCCTGTGTTGGTAGAGTAGAAGGTGTGTAACCTTCCTCTTTAGTCGATGGCGTCGACTCCATCGCTCCCCGAGAATGTAAGAGAGTATTGGTTGAGAGACGTCGACTGTGGAACCCCACATGAACAGATCAAATCCTTTGGTCTGTGTGCGGTGGCGCAGAGCTGTGCGAGAGTTCTTCTGGGTACGGGAGAGCCAGTGTGGGCTTAGTACCCTAAGTTGTTCCCTGGTTTTGCTTTTCGGGGATGAAAATCTTGAAAGAGGGAATGATGTAAGAACCCTTTTTTTGCTGTGAAAGACTTTGTAATATTTCTTGATGTTAATCCAGAGCAGCGCCTTCAGAAGGCATGCGATTCCGAGCCCTGGTGTCTCCGGAATTAATTTTTCAGTGTGTTCACACTGGAAACGCAAAATAAATGGGATAACTCCTAAACGATGTTTTGGATCAAAGATCCGAGTGTACTTATGGGTTTGGAATGGGGTGTTTTCCCTAGGAACCACATAAAACTTGTCGGCATAGGACGTTTGGACCCCTCACCCGCTTTCGGTACGTTAAATGAATAATTAAATCAATTAATTTATTCTTTTTAAGGTTTAACTCAAGTATCTCTTAAATGGTGGATCGGATTGGAAAACTGACGGCATCGTTGATTTAGGATCATGCCGTTTAACCTAGGAGGGGTTTAAGTTTTGCGGGCATGGCCCGTCTGTGAAAAATGGCCGCAAGGGCGTTTTTGTAATTTGGAGGCCTTGGGCGCGGTTGTTGCAAATTTTGAACAGGCCTCTGATTAAAATTCTGAGACCACTGTTGCGCTTGGAGCATGCCTTTTAGCCTAGGGGAGCCTTAATCCCGGCACCGCCGAAATTTCTAGTTCGGGGCTATCGGGCGGGCGTTTATGTATTTTCTACTTAAACGCATCCCCTCCCCTCCTCTTCTTCTCCTTCTCCCCCCAAGCTTCCCCTCTCCTCCATCTCCTGTGAGGCTGCTCCAGCGAGGCAGTTCTGGAAAGGCAACTCTGGCGAGGTGCAGTAATGCCGGCTGATCGACGCGAATCTCCGGGCAAAGCCCAGCGAGGTAGGAGGTTTTGTTTCGCGTTTTACTTCCTACATACTTTGAGCCCGATTTCCCCTGTCAATTTGCTTCCCGATCGTTGAAAAAAGCCCCAAATCGCAAAGCATGTGTTATATGATTTCCAACACACTACATGGATAGAAAATCAGAGTCTCGGGGTGTCCGGGACAGCCCTGGGAAGTCCCGGCTGATTTTCTGGTTTTTCCAGTGGTCCGGGAAGGCGGCGGCCGATTCCGGCGGTCCGGGACGGCGGCTGCGGTGGCTTCCCAGGTGGCACGGTGGCTCAGCTGGGCACGACAGCGGCGTGGCATCCCAGCAGCTGTCCATGTTCTTCAGGTGAGTGGCGTGGCTCGGGCTTTCCGGTGAGGGGCGAGCCGCGCGGGAGACCGGGGTCGCATGGTGTGACCCCGGCTGGGGAGACCGAGACCCGCCGTTGTCGGGTCTCTGCATGGACGCGATCGGCCAGGTGGCCGGTCGGTGGAGCAACCCGCATGTATCGTGGGTCTCGTGAGAGACGCCGAGTTTCAATGCGGCGGCCCGCGGGTCCGGCTGGGCCGATCCCAGGCCGTTGGGCCGTGGTCCCGACGGGCCAGCTCGAGCGGGGCGGACCAGCCAGAACGTGCTGGTCCAGCCCAAGGGCCCCCCCACCCTTGAAAATATTTGGTCGCCCGTATTTCGAGCTACGTGCATCCATTTTGAGCGTCGTCTATAGCACTGCCGACCTAACAGCGAGGCGGTATTTTTTAGATGGTCCTGGGAAATTATAATTCTTGTGATGGGGGTCTCAGTGGTGCGACACATACGTCGAGGGGATTGACGTTATCCCGGGGATTCATGTTTTGGACGGCACAGACGCATCTGACGTCTGTTTTGAGCACCATCAGTAGCTTTGGGACCCTGGAGCCGGGGTAAAGCTTTCTAGAGTGGTTTCGGGCGTTGCAGCCAGAGTTGTGGTGTGGGCCCCATGGGCCGTCTTTTGAGATATGAGCAGCATTTAGCAACTTTCTAAACGGAGGTCCATTCGGGGCGTGCGAGTAGTTGATTCTGGATGTTTTTCTGAGGGGACTTCAATGGTGCAATCCACTCGCACTAATTTGAAATGATGATGCGGGACCCATGAGGGTCGTTTGGGTATTGACGGTGATTTTGCATCTCCATCACCGGGTTAACATTTTGGACAAGTGAGTAGTCCACCTTGTGTACTTTTTTGAGAGGATCGCAATGGTGCGATTCATTCTTTGGGTTTCAGGACTGGGATGCAGGACCCACGAAGCACCACTCATGTGCAGTGCGCTGGAATGAATTTTTTTCCCCGGATATCCGTTGCACTCAAGTGAGATATCTTTTTGACATGTTTTTCCAAGGGGATCGTAATGGTGCAATGCACCCGACTTTTTTCGGGGTCGAGGCTCTGGATCACGGGACATTGTTCGGGCGTGAGGTGGTGTTGGTGAATTTTCTGTCGGATATCTGTTTGAGGAGAGTATGTAGTCTATTTCGCATGTCTTTCCACAATGATTCCAACGGTGTAATCTGTTCAGTCGAGCAGATCCTTTTACGTGATCTTATTAAATGTGGAAATATGAAGGTGCCCTAGTGGAGGTTCTTCTATCATGTTTGTAGCAAACCCTTGGCGTGTGATCGCGTGCACTCCCGTGTGAGTGATGTAAATTCCTAAAGAGGTGGTTAGATGTGCCTCAGCTGTTGAGGTGGCAGATTGGAGTTGTTACGTTCACGCCTTCATGTTGACATTGGGTGTCATGTGCACGATATCCATTCGTCCGGAACGTGGTATACTCTGGGAGTATACCAGAATGCGTGGAGGTACATGTGGTTGTTTGTACCTGAAAACGTTTGTGCGTTTGGTTGGGGTTGACTTGGGGACACACGTCGTGTGGGCCCCATGTGCGTGTCAGGTTCTATTATGCGTACCATTGACCTCTCGCGACATAGAAGATCCCTTTGATCTCATTGTTTGAACATCAGGGTTGAGTTTTCCCCTGGTTCTCTACTCGATGGTTTTGACCAGCAGGATTGAGTGGTCTCCCCTTGTTTCATTCTCGATGGTTTGGTCGGCAGAGAAGGTTTGTTCCTCTATTTCTTTAGCTGTGAGGGGTTTCATTATCGTGCCCTTTCACTGGACTACGACACCGTTTGTGACTACGGGTGTTCATACAGTGTGTTTGCTTTCCCCTCTTTTTGGGATTAGTTGACTCGGTCCGCTTCGACAGTGACTCAGCAGATTGGAGCGTGATCACCTTGAGAGGCCTGTGGAGTTTCTCCTATTGCTTTGTGTTCCCGGGTAGAGTTCTTGTGGATTCTGTGTGACCAACACTTTACGCGGGCACCGATCCTCTACCCAGGAGGTTATTTCCAGTAGGGCTGAGGTTGTTTCTAGCAGGGCTAAGGTTGTTACCAGCAAGGCTGAGGTTGTTTCGAGCTGGGCTTGCTAGTGGGTTACCATCCAGCAGGGATGGCCAGTGCAGCAGTGTTCACCGAGCAGTACCATCCAGTAGGGATGGCCAGAGCAGTTCGGGTTTACCTCCAGCTGGGCTGGGCAATGGTCCCCAATGCCGAGCTTACCTCCAGCGGGGCTGGTCAGTGGTCCCTGATTCCGAGCTTACCTCTTGCTGGGTTGGGCAGTGGTCCCTGATGCCGGGTTTACCTCCAGCTGGGCTGGGCAGTGGTCCCCGATGCCGGGTTACCTCTAGCTGGGTTGGTCAGTGGTCTCATCTCCAACTTTAGCTGGGTCGCCCTCCAGTGGATTTCCCTTTTACATGACTGGGCAGTGTGGCACCCATCGACTCTTACAAGGTCTCCCTATAGTGGGAACCCGTCGACTTCCAGGGACCCTCCAGCGGGGCTGGGAAGGGGGTCTCCTGTCGAAATTGAATAGACCTCTCGACTGTGGGGCAGTGATGATTTGTGGTTTGGCGTTCCCCCAAAACTCTCAATTACGAGGAGTGATTTCCCCACCGAGACACATCCATGTGACGCAACCTAAAACCGTGCGGGTGAGTCAGTGACGCCCAAAGAGGATATTTTCGAGGTGCGGTGATTTGAGCCGTTGACTTGCAGTTTGGGGAAGACGTGCGGGATGCTGGGCATCGAAGGTATTTTCTTCTAGGACTGTTGTCAACTCACTTTTCTTGGGCTGAGCTACAGGATGGAGATCCCCTTATGATCTTGTTTGGGCTTCTTGATTAAGCATAGGGACTTGTATATACCTTGTTCTTGTACCCACTTCTTGGGTTTGGTTACTCTCCTTCCAGGAGATGCGAAGACGCATGGGGTATGCCACTTGATTTTCGTTTCTAGCTTCTCGTGGTTGGATGAGTCTAATATCCTGCTATAGGTGACGATGACTCGATGGGATGTTCATCTTCTCACTATTTCCAGCTCCTTGTGTCTGGACGAGTCTACCTCATTTCTTCTTTTTGGGTTGAGCTGGACTCTTTATTGTACTCTTTACTGCACTCCTTGTTGTACTCCTTTAAACTCCCCTGTTCGATCTACTGCTCACCCTTGGGTACCTCCTTTTTTTCTCCCTTGAGACTTCGGGGTATCTTACTGAGTAATTTTATACTCACCCCCACTTGGGCTTTGCCCGCACTTGGTGTTCCCTTGTAGACGACGGACAGGTTGGTCATGACTTCAGCGGAGCTTGGGAGTTCGGGAGCTTAGACCACGTGTGGATGTCGGAGTCTGGTTCCAGGTGGGGGACCCTTCCAACTGTTTTCCCTTTGTTTACCTATAGCCAGGTTGTGGCACATTTTACTGGTTTGGCATGTGTTTTGCCCATTTTCTTTTCAGTTTACCTCAGCACTTTCTTGTACTGTTTAGAGGTTGATGCACTGTTGTGGTTTATATATAACAGTTTCCCTTTTCTTTACTTGTCTTTTCTTTTACTCTGCACTTTTACATTGAGTGTGCTGCGTGTGTGTGTGTGTGTACAGGTACTCAGGGAAAGGGCTCCCCGGGTTGTTTAGCCTTTGGCACTTGTCGCCAGCCCCTAGCCTATGGAGCCGGGCTTGGGGTAGTTGCGGCTCGATCCCGAGTAGGGTCGGGTCGTGACAATAATCCTCTTTCAAAACCCTACTTTAAGGGAATACAATGGTTCCTTTGAGAGTCCCTTATGTTTTGACCAAGTAAGGGAATAAGAATACTACACACCTTATAATGAAAAAACTAATTAAATTAAAAAAAACCTATAAAAATTCAATCATAGTTAGATATTAAAAATAATATAATAAAAAAATGTTTTTTCACTCATGCATTACCTATTTTCACTTTAATGAAGAACTGATTATAAAATGTCTGTAGAGACCCGAAGCTTGATGTACATGGACTTTACATTACTTTTGCGGAATACTTAGTACACAAAAAAAACACACACACAAGGATCGTAATAGTTTAGTGTCTTTGGAAACTCAGAATATAATCTTCTAATTGTGGTGAAATATCCTCAACATCTCCCATAAAGATCCTCTTTTTTTACCTAAAACCATTCTTTATATCCTAGGGAAAAGAAAACATAAAAGGGTGAGCTCAAATGCTCAGTAAGGGTAAACAAAATAAATATCAATCACATCATATTCATAAGAACATAACATTTTTGAAATCTTAACCTGCAAAAGAGAGCATAATTTCATAACATGGGATAAATCATAGTAGTGAAATGAAATCACAATAATCATAACATAAAACATGAAACTTTGTGGAATACACACATAATCATATAGAATCATATCTTATTAGTCACGACTCATTTCCAAGACTATCTTAGTTGACAAAGTCCATTTCTGAACCGAGTCACGCTCGTTTCAGTCCTGTTTCACTGACCCGGTACAACCTACCATTCCATCCATGTCTATCTCATGAGATATAAAATCTTTACCCAATGCATTGGAGGGAGATATAGGTCCCACCCATCTCATAATGATACCATTCTTATGTGTGCCACAAAATCATAAACCATACATCATAGCATAACCCATGAAATAAAAATGGGAATCTTATACATCATGACATCATAAAACAATTCATATAAGATAAAGGAACTCATAAAAATAATTCCATCACAACATAATCAAATAAATTTAATAATAGGTATGACAAAATAACCCTTTATTATCTTAGATGGAATATAATTTTTATAAAACACTTGAACTCCATTCTTGAGGAAAGTATCCTTTCCACTTCAAAAACATATTCCTTTCTTAACATGTCACACAATTTTAAACTAAAAGAATTTGATTAAAAATAAACTTGAAAACGTTTAAATGAATCTTCTTGGAAATAATGTTTTAAAAATACATTCATGTCGTATAAGTTAAAAAAACATTCTTTGTACTTTTGTCGGAAAAGTCAAAAAGTACCTCGTACGAAAAACGACAAAAGATTCCTTTCATATCTTTTACTAAAAACTCACCGAAGGGTAAAATTGGATTTAAACAATTGTAGGTGGATTGAAATAATATTACATATTGAGGAAACATAGATGTGGATGATAAAATACACCCCCATTAAATACCAAGGTATAAACAATCTTGGATAAAAATGAGATTGTGATATTTCTCTTACCTTATGTCTGATATGATTTGTACGTATCCGAACCTCCTGTATAATGATTTAAATAATGTCATTAACTTATTACAGAATCATATTCATTGTTATGATATCATATATGGTTCACTTACGACTTATAATACCCGTTCTTTTGTAAATTCCATGTTAAAGAAGCGTTTTGGGTAAAATCGTTTCATTTATCGTAGGTGTTTGGACTTGTTGGTCTTGACATTATTATTACTTATATCATGATTTAATTACTTCCAGAATATAAAATATGATTTATATATCATATATATTCAGTATATATATATATAATAGATAGATAAATGAAATGAAACACACCGTTCATGGAGACGGTAGTCCGTACATATGCATGAACGATGTTTTCCTTTCCTTATTGTCTTGAATGGAAGTAAGTAGATGACATATATATATACATAAATCCAGTTGATTTAACATGTCATATATTTCATTATTATTCATTATATATACTTTATAATCATTCTGGAATGGTTAACATGGATAATGAATCTCATCGCGTCGTGGAGACGGTAGTCCGTACGTACGCACGAGCGATGATATCGTTCCCATGGTCATGGAATTGTGTTGAAGTGTATGTATACTATTCTAGTATCAATATCACTTTATAATAATCATATATAGTTACTCATTACACCATTATACCCATCCAATTATGGTGGTGGTGGAAAATAGATTACACCACGGCGTGGAGACGGTATTCCGTACGTATGCACGGGCGGTGGTTTCCTTTTTCCGTAGGATGGATAGAAGGTTATTTAGAGTTGTTTCATATTTATAATAAAATATCAGTATATAAGAAATACTGATGTTATTACTTTATCATGAAACAATTAAATAAGAAGAAGTTGAAGAAGAATGAAATTGAAAAAGATCGGTAATGGATATTACCTCTTTTTGATGCGCCTTCACTTAACCTCCACTTAAAGAACTAAGGATGGTCTTTGAAGAAGACCAGGACCTCTAGTATGATACTAGGGAAGTGGAGAAGAGATTTTGGACGGGGTTGGCCGAGCTTTAATGATCAAATTGGTGTGAGGAGGAGGGGGATGAGGTGCCCTTTTATAAGGGACGAGAGGGGCAACTTAGGAAAATCTCAAAATATTATTTTATATTAAGGTCAAATTCGGTTTATAATGGTTCCAAAGGGTATTATTTCAAAGATAAAGTGGGTATGGGTATAGTTCCTCTCATCAAATATAATTTAAACAACTTTAGGTTATTATTTTAACCTTATCAATTAGATTTAACTCTAAGTTAAATAATTTAACTTTTACTGTGTCTTTTTGTTTTCTTACACTATATGGTTAATAAACATTCCATAACAAGCCAAACGAACCCCAAGCTGTTTATTATTAATATATCTATCCTTATCTAATTCATTTTTCCAAACCATAGATTTTTAGGAATTAAATAACAATTAATAATATAATATTTGTTTTAAAAACTAATTTATGTCAATTTTGACACTATTTGGTACATAATTTTTATGAAATTCATAACAGAATGATAAGTTAGAACCAAGTTACTTATATCAACAATAACATGTCATATTGACCTAGAAAATTAATTTAGTTCATAAAAAGTCTCAATTTATATTTATTTGGGTATTTATAACATCAATTATGTCAATATTTCATTAATAAGATAATTACTTCATCATCGTTGTGTAATAAATAAATTAAATTATATAATGCCTAAAAATTACAAATAAAATACCATTATATAGGAAATATTATTATCTTTCTAATGAATATTTATAGTAGAATTTATCATATGTATAACACCATATTAAAAATGATTTACTTATTAATCTTTGATTATAACTATTTTAACCCTTCTTTAAATAAATTAATAATAAATGTCCTAATCTAATCCAAGTGGGCCTAAATGGTCATATTTTATTTCTAAGGTTTTTTTGTCGAATTAAACTTGTCCAATAGAATTAGGACATGTTTTAGGGTAATAATAACATCATTTTACCCTTAATTACCTTATTTACTTATAACCGTGGTTAAAAAAAAGTAAAAAGTTACTATTCACCAAAAAAATTATTTTCATCTCATTGAACCAAATTTTACATTCTAAAATCAACCGTGTCTCTCATATTTTCGAAATTCCACTCACAGAAGCGATAAAATTAAGTTTTATGAAAAATTCAGTTTTTTTTACAGCCACTTAGTGGTTTCACTATTCTTCAAAAAGTGAATGTTTCTAGAAAAATACCAAAAATTAGATCTAAGCTATATTTGTATTATGAATTCAAAAATGATGTCTATTTTATCAAATTCAAAACATATCAGTTACATTAACTATTTTAAAAATTAATTCTCGTCGTCAAAACAAATAGCATGTTTTTAAGAGATAATAACTATCAAAAGATTGACACTTGTTTATAACAGGTTTAAATGTGAAATTACATCCAATGATCAACTTTATATTAAATTGTAAAAATATATTCTAAATATACTTTAAAACCGCTCAAATTAATAATTTATCACTATTAATTATTTCGATTAAAAAAGTTGTTTTTAATTATAATTTAACAATTTTCACTATTCATCATAATATGAAAGTTATCTGAAAAGTACCAAAATTTCACCCTAATCTAATTTCGATATTCCGAATCCAAAAATGAAGACCATTTTGAAAAATAAAATTTCAAAAAGTGGTTATTACTATTCATAACGGCTAGTTTTAATAATATTTTAATAGCATATCATTGTTTAGTGAAACTCGGTATTGCGTACTACACATGCTATCGAGGAAGGTCGCGATTGCGTGTAATGCAAGGCAAGTCAAGGATGCGTGTTGAGCAAGCTCCTTTTTCTATAGCGTACAACACAAGACATTAATGAAATTAAAAAGAATATTTTTTTTATAAAATCTCCGGCTGTTACATTCTACCCCCCTTAAATTGAATTTCGCCCTCAAAATTCGTCGGGGTTATAAATGGTTTACTATTTAAAAAAATTCTTTAATAGAAACCCACATTTTAAAAAGGAATACCAAAACAAATCTTTAAAAACAAAAGTATGAAACGTAACGGTTACCCAAATAAACTAATCACAGGGTTTCCACATAGGTGAAAATATGGATATGGAAGAGAAATCTAACCATCTTGTTCTGATGGAGAGTGGTAGAGAACATGGCTCTGGAAAAGCCAGTAATCACAAAGCCATAAATTTGTGACGATCTAAGGTACCATCCGATTCATCAGATATAAGGGCACTAGGACAACATTTTTGGTTTTCAAGATCATTTCCCTAAAGTTGATGATATTGGAATTAGAAGAAATACTTTTGTGATTTTGGTATAGTCTCACCGTTTGTCATTCTCTAGACAATTTCCACTTCATCTCGTAAATAAATGAAGTTGAATTTGTCATTTGTGATGTGTTAGTAGATCATGTGATAGAATGATGGGTCATTCCATCTGTCTCAAACAAATGGTTATAAAAGTTATCAAAAAAATACATAAGTCCATCTATAGTGAGATTAATCTTATATAGTTCCTAAAATGGAATTATACTACTTAATATAATAAAACTAGTTTCTACTAAACATGGACTTCTTGTAGGCCAGTGGTAGGAGAAAAAGGCCAGTCACACTTCGGTTGTGGGTTCGATTCCCACAGCCTTGTCCGACGGGATGGGTTGTCGCCCATCCTGTAGGTTTTCCTTTTTCCAAAACTACATTACTATAACATCCCATCAATAATATCGAAAAAAACTTCTATCCTTAACTTATGTCCAACATAATCTATTCTAGTCTTTAGGTTTATCCATAATACTGTAGTCCATTCTCATAATATAGTGAAAACGATTACAAGAGATTTAATACCATCGTTGATCCCCATATACCATAAGATATGTCTTGTTGGTCACATTCCAAACATTCAAAGGCCTTAATCATGTATTCTATTGAATACCCATTGAACCATAGTGAAAACATTAATGTAGTTAAAAGTTAACACTTTACACATACCAAAATCCCCAAAATTCTATACACTTAAACCATGATATCACTTAGTCCTTATATCAATCATGAGATCATGAATACTATTAAACATTTAATTTTCTAGTTTTCCCTTCATAATGTGCATATCATCTTATTTCAAAAAATATCTCAATCACTTTGAATACCACATTAGACCAATACATAAATATTTCAATACTCCATGATAGAACATTATTTTGGAATCCCATTACATAAACACTTAATCATTCCACCACATCGTTTTCATATTCAACATCGCCATGAGTGATCGCATGTGACTACCCCTTGTCCTTTTCCTTAAGCGGTTGCTCATGTCGATCATCACTAACCCTTGGATTAGGGCATTTATTAGCATAATGCTCCATTTCCTTGCACTTGAAGCATTGAAGAGTAGTGGGTTCATTCTGTGTATCCCTTCCTTTGTTTGCATCATTAGACATCTTTTTCCCATCATAGCGGCATTCAAATGCCCGATGACCTTCCGTTCCACAATTGAAACATTTACTTTTCCCTTTAAAACAATATCTAACATGCTTCTTTCCACACTTTGAGCATAAGGAAACATTCATCTTTTTTCACAATTATTCTGAGATTTCTCCTTGAACTCCATCTTTCGTTTCTTTTCAAAACTATGATATGGATAAGTAACACAAACTTCCATTTCTTCCTTGATAGCACAACGCACAATTTCTTCATATCTACTGATGTATCTTATAGATAATTCCCTTCGAAGATTTGGTTTTAAGCCACTGAAGAATCAATGAACTTTACTTTCAGGTTGGATGATAAATCCAGATGCATACCTTGCAAGCCCTGTAAAATTCGCTTCGTATATACCAATAGATTCATCATCCGTTTTCTTTAGTTCAAGAAACTTCTTTCTCCATCTTTGTTCGAAGAATACGAGGGAAGTACGTATTGAAAAATATGTTCTTGAACTAGTCCCATTCCATAGACTCAATTTCATCTCTTTTCCTCGTATTCTTGATAAGATTCCACCATTGATCAGCTTTACCTTCCAAATGTTATACTGCTAATATGACTTTATCATGTTCATAACGTTGAAGAACTGAAAATATCTTTTCAGTAGTACTGATCCATTGTTCAGCAACAAGTGGATCAGAAGACCCACTAAAAGAAGGTGGACTTTGCCTCATGAAGGACTCAATAGAATATTGTTCCCTTCTTTGCTCATTTGGAAGTCCCGAATGATTCATAGCCTGTGTAAGTATAGCAATATGATTTTGCACACAATCTCCCATAACATTTGTTTGTTCAGGAGGACAATCATTGCATTGTCCATTGCATTGATCAACACGGTTCCTTCGGGTTCCATCCATCATCTAAAACCCAAAAAGAATAGTGTGACAGGCAAAAATCATGATTGGGAAAACAACATAATAATGGGGGAGTACCTTCAATATCTAACATCTTAGGTTTTATTCTATTATCATTAGCATAATTCTAGTACTATAACCTATATGTATACTTAACCTTAGGGACATCACTAGACATACCTTAGAAATATCTCTAGGGATCTCACTAACATTTTCGCATCCTAGTTTCCAAAGGTTGACTAAAACTTTCCTCTAATACCAACTATAGAGAACCTAAGCTTGATGTACATGGACTTTACATTACTTTTTCGGAATACTTAGTACATAACAAAAACACACACACAAGGATCGTAATAGTTTAGTGTCTTTGGAAACTCGGAATATAATATTCTAATCATGGTTAAATATCCTCAACATCTCCCATAAAGAACGTCCTTTTTTTACCTAAAACCATTCTTTATATCCTGGGGAAAAGAAAACATAAAAGGGTGAGCTCAAATGCTTAGTAAAGGTAAACAAAATAAATATAAATCACATCATATTTATAAGAACATAACATTTTGGAAATCTTAACCTGCAAAAGAGAGCATAATTTCATAACATGGGATAAATCATAGTAGTGAAATGAAATCCCAATAATCATAACATAAAACATGAAACTTTATGGCATACACACATAATCAAAGAGAATCATATCTTATTAGTCAAGACTCATTTCCAAGACTATCTTAGTGGACAAAGTCCATTTCCGAACTGAGTCACCCTCGTTTCAGTCCTATTTCACTGAACCGGTATAACCTACCGTTCCAGCCATGTCTATCTCATGAGATATAAAATCATTACCCAATGCATTGGAGGGAGATATAGGTCCCACCCATCTCATAATGATATCATTCTTATGTGTTCCACAAAATCATAAACCATAAATCATAGCATAACCCATGAAATAAAAATGGGAATCTTAAACATCATGACATCATAAAACAATTCATATAAGATAAAGGAACTCATAAAATTAATTCCACCACAACATAATCAAATAAATGTAATAATACGGATTAAAACATAACCCTTTATTACCTTAGATGGAAAATAATTTTGATAAAACACTGGAACTCCATTCTTGAGGAAAATATCCTTTATACTTCAAAAACATTTTCCTTTCTTAACATGTCATACAATTTTAAACTAAAAGAAGTTGATTAAAAATAAACTTGAAAACTTTTAAACGAAGCTTCTTGGAAATAATGTTTCAAAAATCCATTTATTCCTTATAAGTAAAAAAAACATTCTTCGTACTTTTATCGGAAAATTCAAAAAGTACCTCGTACGAAAAACAACAAAAGATTCCTTTCATATCTTTTACTAAAAACTCACTGAAGGGTAAAATTGGATTTAAACAATTGTAGGTGGATGGAAATAATATTACATATTGAGGAAACGTGGATGTGGATGATAAAATACACCCCAGTAAATACCAAAGTATAATCAATCTCAGATAAAAATGAGATTGTGATATTTCCCTTACCTTATGTAGGTGGATAGAAATAATATTACATATTGAGGAAACGTGGATGTGGATGATAAAATACACCCCAGTAAATACCAAAGTATAAACAATCTCAGATAAAAATGAGATTGTGATATTTCCCTTACCTTATGACTAATATGCTTTGTACGTATCCGAACCTCCTGTATAATGATTTAAATAATGTCATTAACTTATTACAGAATCATATTCATTGTTATGATATCATATATGGTTCACTTATGACTTTATATTACCCGTTATTTTGTAAATTCCATGTTAAAGAAGCGTTTTGGGTAAAATCGTTTCATTTATAGTAGGTGTTTGGACTTGTTGTTCTTGACATTATTATTAATTATATCATGATTTACTTACTTCCAGAATATAAAATATGATTTATATATCATATATATTCAGTATATATATATAATAGATAGATAAATGAAATGAAACACTCCGTTCATGGAGACGGTAGTCCGTACGTACGCATGAATGTTGTTTTCCTTTCCTTATTGTCTTGAAAGGAAGTAAGTTGATGACATATATATATACATAAATCCAATAGATTTACCATGTCATATATTTCATTATTATTCATTATATATACTTTATAATCATTCTGGAATGGTTAACATGGATAATGAATCTCATCGCGTCGTGCAGACGGTAGTCCGTACGTACACACGAGCGATGATATCATTCTCATGGTCGTGGAATTGTGTTGAAGTGAATGTGTACTATTTTAGTATCAATATCACTTTATAATAATCATATATAGTTACTCATTACACCATTATACCCATCCAATTATGGTGGTGGCGGAAAATAGATTACACCACGGCGTGGAGACGGTATTCCGTACGTACGCACGCGCGGTGATTTCCTTTTTCCGTAGGATGGATAGAAGGTTAATTAGAGTTGATTAATATTTATAATAATATATCAGTATTTAAGAAATACTTATGTTATTACTTTATCATGAAACAACTAAATAAGAAGAAGTTGAAGAAGAAAGAAATTGAAAAAGATCGGTAATGGATATTACCTCTTTTTGACGCGCCTTCACTTAACCTCCACTTAAAGAACTAAGGATGGTATTTGAAGAAGACCAGGACCTCTAGGATGATACTAGGGAAGTGGAGAAGATATTTTGGAAGCGATTTCCGAGCTTGACTGATCAAATTGGTGTGAGGAGGAGAGGGAGGAGGTGCCCTTTTATAAGGGAGGAGAGGGGCACCTTAGGAAAATCTCATAATATTATTTTATATTAAGGTCAAATTCGGTTTATAATGGTTCCAAAGGGTCTTATTTCGAAGATAAAGTGGGTATGGGTTGAAATCCTCTCATTCAATAAGATTTATACAAGTTTAGGTTATTATTTTAACCTTATCAATTATATTTAACTCTAAGTTAAATAATTTAACTTTTGTCGTGTCTTTTTGTTTTCTTACACTATATGGTTAATAAACGTACCATAACGGGCCAAACGAACCCCAAGTTGTTTATTATTAATATATCTATCCTTATCTAAGTCATTTGTCTGAACCTTAGATTTTTAGGAATTAAATAAAAATTAATAATATAATATTTTTTTAAAAAACTAATTTATGTCAATTTTGACGCTATTGGGTACATGATTTTTATGAAATTTATAACAGAATGATAAGTTCGAACCAAGTTACTTACATAAAAAATAACATGTCATATTAACCTATAAAATTAATTTAGTTCATAAAAAGTCTCAAATTATATTTATTTTGGTATTTATAACATCAATTATGTCAATATTTCATTAATATGATAATTACTGCATCATCGTTGTGTCATAAATAAATTAAATTATCTAATGCCTAAAAATTACAAATAAAATCCCATTATGTAGGAAATCGTTTTATATTTTTAATTAATATTTATAGTCGAATTTATATTATCTATAACCCCGTATTAAAAATGATTTGCTTATTAATCGTTTATTTTAACTATTTTTACCCTTCTTTAAATAAATTAATAATAAATGTCCTAATCTAATCCAAGTGGGCCTAAATGATCATATTTTATTCCTAAGGTTGTTTTCGGTCGAATTAAACTTGTCCAATAGAATTAGGACATGTGTTAGGGTAATAATAATATCATTTTTATCCTTAATTACCCTATCTACTTTTAACCGTGGTAAAAAAAGTAAAAAGTTACTATTCACCAAAAAATTATTTTCATCTCATTGAACCACATTTTACTTAATAAAATCAACCGTGTCTCTCGGATTTTTGAAATTCCACTCATAGAAGAAGTAAAATTATGTTTTATGAAAAATTCAGTTTTTTTAACTACCACTTAGTGCTTTCACTATTCATCAAAAAATGAAAGTTTCTAGAAAAATACCAAAAATTAGATCTACGCTATATTTGATATTATGAATTCAAAAATTATGCCTATTTTATCAAATTCAAAACATATCAGTTACATTAAATATTTTATAAATTATTTCCCTTCGTCAAAAAAACATAGCGTGTTTTTAAAAGATAATAACTATCGAAAGATTGAGACTTGTTTATAACTGGTTTAAATGTGAAATTACATCCAATGACCAACATTGTATTCAATTGTAAAAATATATTCTAAATATAATTTAAAACCGCTCAAATTAAAAATTTATCACTATTATTTATTTCGATTAAAAAGGTTGTTTTTAATTATAATTTAGCAATTTTAACTAGTCATCAGAATATGAAAGTTATCCGAAAAGTACAAAAATTTCACCCTAAGCTATTTTCGATATTCTAAATCCAAAAATAAAGTCCATTTTGAAAAATAAAATTTCAAAAAGTGGTTATTAATATTTATAATGGCTAGTTTTAATAATATTTTAATAGCAAATTATTGTTTAGTGAAACTCGGTATTGCGTACTACACACGCTATCGAGGAAGGTCGCGATTGTGTGTAATGCATGGCAATTCAAGGTTGTGTGTTGAGCAAGCTCCTTTTGGTGTAGCATACAAAAAAAGACATTAATGAAATTAAAAAGAATATTTTTTTTTATAAAATCTTCGGCTGTTACAATGTCTCTACACTAAAGCTAAGAAAAATATTTATTAACCATTTCTTCATATCAATGATTATTAGATTTAATAAATTGTATTACCCCATCAACCAAGGATTAATTTTTCTTGAATATACCTACCATATTTTGATAATAACTCTAATCCATCATGTGCATATATCACCTAGTAAAAGATAATCATCCTTTTTAGCTACACAAATAGATACTCCCGCCAAGAAGGGTGATCATGTAACACCCAATGTTTTTATTCATTAATATTTTTGAAAAAATTATGTTTACTATATATATTTCATTACACATAATTCCATGTCAGTTTTTCGCTACACACAACAGTGGGTTAGCTTGTGTTACACACGATACTGAGTTTTAACAAAATTATGATATATAATTTATATAGTCATTTAAACAATACCAATATAACCAAGTCATTATAAATTGTCATATTTATAGTAATAAATAAATAAATAATAATAATTATAATGGTTTTCTAAAATGTAAACCTTCGGATAAAAATATTCTTTAATTTTCAAAAAATGATTATATGTTTCGAAAGTAATATATTCTAAAAAAGTGATTTTTATTTATTTTTGTGAACATTAATATAATAAAATTTTAAAAAAAATTATTTAATTTTGATAAAAAAATATAATTTTGTATATTATATTGTCAAAATAATATTAGGGTGAATTATTTTTATTTTTCTGAAATATTTCATTTCTTGAAGAATAGTGAAAACTTCTGAATTTTTATTGAAATTTTCATTCTCATTTAAATAATTTATAATGATAAACTAGATTTTAAATTGGTTATAAAATAAAATTAGATCAGTTATGCATCCTTTAATCATAATTAGGTCATTTGAATCAATTTCATATTGAAATATGATATAAAAACATTGAAACTTTCTGAACTATTTCTCTTTAAAAACCCGCTTTCTCATCGTGACAACCGGATTAATTTTAAACTAAAATTTTACACTTCTGTCAACAGAATTTGGGGAAATGGATTTCATATTTTTTTATAATAATAGCTCATATTATCAAATAATATTATCTTAAATTTTGACCATATTGATTAGTGAAATTTTTGAAATTAATCCGTTTGATTAATGTTAAAATGGGGTTTTTCACATTACATGCATCAAAGTTAAAATTTTCATTTATATACACATAGGACTTTTTTAAATAAATTTAACATAATATATAGAATTAATAGTTATAAATTATCTAATTAATTTAATTTTAATTTGAGTCTTAATTGGTAGATTACCAAGGTAAATAAAACAATGCAAGTTACCTTGGTAAAAAACAAAAAGGTTACAATTGAGTAACCTTGAATAATAATGAATAACTTGATGAAGATGTGATTTTTTGTGTGATTTATGTATTTATCAACAAAATCATTCCAAAACTCCATAATATATCCACCTTTTGGGCACATGAGGAATGAGTGACCCCTCAATTGTGAATACTTTTGGGTATATACAAAAATTTCACCCCTCCTCAATTATAAATGGGAAATCACTCCCCTAAAATATGAACACATTTAAAGAAATTTTGATTGACCAAAACATGACAAAAATAAATTTCAAACATTCTTTCCTCTCATACTAGAATCTTTATTTTTGACAAAAAACCAAACAAGTAATGCATTTGGTTCACACCTTTGAGGATACGCAATGAAGAGATAACATTCATCAATGAGTGTAATTGTTTAATTTCACACTAAACATCCATTGAGTTATTATTATAACATGTTTATATAAAAACATCAGTATTTTATGTACACATATTTTTTTATTTTATGTTCATGACCTAAAACTATCTCACTTCCATCAAATGGGTCACAAAATCATCGTTCGTGTGTACATAGGACTACTACCCCGTGAACCAGTGTCATCTGTTCTTCCATTACCACCTCTCATGATTGTAAAAAATGATTGGTTTATTTTTATATATTTTATTTATGATATTATTTTAATTTTTAAATTTTTATATCGCACTTAGTATCATTATTTCTATTTTTTAATTTGATAATGTCGCTCGTGTGTAATGTGGACTACCACCTAACGAAGTGATGTGATTCGCTCATGCTTTACATAGAATGTATTAAGGATGGGTTTAATAAAAATATGTGTTATATATGAAATAAAAATTATTATATAATAGTAAAATATCGTTTAAATTTATGATTTAAATAAATCAATAAAATTGAAAAAATGATCATGCGTTTGTACGACTTACCTTCTCCATGAATGGTGTATTTTATTTTCCAACACTAAATTTTATGGATTACCATAAATATATATTTATTATATATATATATTATTTATATCATGGTAACTTTTTTGATATTATGGGACCCTAATCATTGTAATATAACCCAAAATAGAAAATCAAAACATATATATTGAAAACAAAGTGATTATTACCCGAAACGTAACATTAACATGGAATTTTCAATAAACACGTAACAAAAGGTAATAATAAAATAATATACAGTTTGATATATATATATATGAAAATTTTTAAAATATATATAATAAATAAACATATATTATTTATACATGAGGTTTGAATGATTATGATGGAAGATAATACATAAGGTAAAATATTTGTAGTCTCTATTTTATGAGGTGTATATACATCCCACATTATATGATATGTCATTAATTTATTTATTATAATGATATTTTCATTTTCATTTATTTTAATTTTTATTCCATCATGTGAATTAATAATCAAATTTACCAAAGTCATGATGATTTTATGTTACAATATCATCTTTTATCAAGATTGTTTATGACTATGTTTCCAATGACAAAATATTATGTTCCATCTCTAAATTAACTCATGAATTTTATTATACTATGTTTATTTAATAAGAATAAATTCATTCCCATTAGTTTCCCCTGCTCATGAACATAATAGTATCAAAATAGCATTTCTAATAAAAATCATCTTTTCAATCGAAACCCTTTTTTCTTCCAAAACAATGTGTTCTAAAAATGTAATGAAAATAATTTATATATTAAAAACTGTTTATAAAATCGAAAATTATATTTTCCTCAATAAATTTTTTAATTTATATTTTTAATATTCCATTATAGGTTTTCATTGTTTATTTTCAAATAAATTTATTACCTAGATATTTTATGAAGTTTATTTTCAAAATGATATTTTCAAATAAATCTAAATTTCCATAAGAAATTTCCATGTTATTTTTCATTCAAAATCACTCGCTATATAAGATGACATACTTTGAGGTTAATTATGCAATTATAGATTTTTGATCTAGTTATACCATTCATATTCTTTCTCTGGATGTTTTAGGTTTATAATGAGATGATGTTTATAAAACCTGATTATTTTCTCATGGGTTATAACATGATAGAATCTTTATGAAAGACACTTCTTTTTCCATGGGATATTCCATGATGGAATGATGAAATTACATTGAAACAAATATCTTTTACATTTGTTATGATATGATGAGATTTTTATGAAACCCATTTCATTTCATCAATTATGATATGATGTATGTTATATGATCTTATGGAACACATATGTATTATTTATATTAAATAATGGCTTAGACCTGTATCTCTATCCATTTAATTGGAAAAAGATTTATATGTCAAGAGATATGTAGGATTGGAATGGGGAGTAAAGCTAGTTTAGTCAGGGACGTTTTCCTCTTTGTTGGTCTTGGGAGTGAACCTTGACTACTATGATGGTTTGGGGTTTAAAAGCATTCCACTATAATAGCCTTAGAATCAATCTTTGGATAATATGGAAATGATTTTCTATTCTTTTGTGTATTACAGAAATCCAACATCATATTCAATGTAATGATCTCATGGCCCATGTTATTTCATTTCCTTATGAATCATGAATTGTTAATTACCAATCGTTATTCCATGTCTCATGTTAATGATCTTTCATATACAAGTTATTGTTTTCAAATGTTATTATCGTGTTCTCATACCCTTATGTTAATGTTATTCTTATGTATCATTATTTTTTACCCTTATTAAGAATTTGATATAACCTTTTATTATATTTCTTTCCCCTATTTTATGATGAAGTTTATTACATATAATATCTCTAAGAAGGGATATAGATATGAAAAAAAGTAGGAGATGATATAACTCACTTATAGAACAGTTTTTATGATTCCATGATATAAAAGGAAATAAACAATTTTTTTTATCATTCATTGGTTTTTGTAGTGTAATTAATATTTATAAAATGATTTATTATTCATATATTATATTCTTGGGTCATTATAATTGGTATTAGAGGAAAATTTTAGTTATCCTTTGGTAAAAAGGATGAGAAAAATATGGTGTGAAGCTTTAGTATAATCCTATGTATAGGTTAACATATTGAGATATTGTATGAAATAGATTGTTTTATTTTACCAGAAATACATCACTTCCTAGATACTAAAATTGGTGGAACTGTAATAGATTTACATAGGGTTGAAAACCCCAAAAACAATGTATTGTTCGGAACTCAATCAAGAACTAGTGAAATACATTGGTCCTTGTTTCACAACTATTCTTATAATTTATGGGGATATTCTTTTGATAATCCCCATTTTCTTTATGAACCATTATGAAGAATTATAACAATTGATGGTCATGAATGACCAAGGGTAAAACTAATGTGTAATATATTAATATATTATAACTAATATATCATGATTATTTGGATTTTCTAATATGATTATCGATTCTCAAACTATTATTTTTCTAATTTAGTCATTGTGTGGAACTCGAAGGGATCATGTTAATTCTAAATTGGATGGACGACGCAAATATTGTACACTTGGGAATCATAATATATGGGAGGGGGTGAAAAAAATTTATTACGATCATAAAACATTTTCAAGATATAAGTTATGTTAGACCTCCAAAATAAGAAAAGAGGGACCATAATTCTATTGATTTCATTATGCGGTAACTTCCAACTTTTTTAGTGTGTCTTATGATCCACTATTTTCAAAAAATGGATCTTCACCAAAGAAAATATATGTTCAATAATCCAATGTTTAGAACATGAAAAGTCATTTTGGGTGTCTTCCATTTGGAAGCATGAGATTAGTAATGGTGGACTCTTTTCATGATTACAATGCAATAAGGTTAAATTGACTCTATGGATTAGGATGAGTTCATGAACTAATTTTTCAATGAGTAATTTCCTTAAATTATTCATCTCTAGATTGTAAAGGAGTATGTCGAGTTAATTAAAATGGATAAAGATTGTATTAGTTCCTATAATCAAATTTTTTAAATACTTGTGAGATACAATAAACATATTATCATCCAACCAGAATATAAGGTTAATTGATTCATTAGTAGCTAAAAGACAATTCTTTGAAGGGATTTTCCATAAGAGACTTCAATATCTATTAATACTATATTCAATGTGCTATCGAGTTTTACATCAAGGTGGGAGTCACAAATTACTATCATGGTTTTGAAAAGAAAAGGATGATGCATTTCAAAAGAAGATCTATGAAACATGGGGTAAAGAGGATGATATTTAATTTATAAATAATGTGTGGAAATTATCTTGGAGGAAATTTTTGTAAGTGTATGAGAAGATTTTATATTTGTGGATGATAATATCATTGGGAAATTTATTGTTGGAGTGATGCGAATAAGTTAGATAATAATCCCCGAATGGATAAAAGGCCTTCTTTTTATTCATTTTTTCATAATATTCCTTTTAAGGGTTCAAGGTGAACCCTTTCATAGCATGTTGGATTTATGGAATTACCTGAGTTGAAGGTCATAGAGGTATTCATCCAAACTATAACTAATTGGAACTCCCCCCCCCCACATTAACTACATCATGATGTCTACTCTCGACCTTCGCAAAGTTGATAGGATATGCTTCCTATGAATGCATAGGTTGGTCCTGATTTTAATTTCCATACCATCTCATTATTCAAAATCCATTAGTTATGATCTGGGGAATACACCTACTCTAAATCCTCATTTGGATCATGTTTCATGTAGAGTCTTCTTGGTCAATTTAAGCACAAAATCACATGGCTCTAAGGCCTTGAGGTGTAATGAAGGCCTTAAGGGGGCATGAAATCCATGAGGTGGATTATAAGAGTTACTATACTGACTGAATAGCAGAAAGAAAACTTGAGAATTGTACTAAAGATGCCAATAATAGAAAAAATATATGAAAAAAATTCAAAATTGTAAATTTATGTTGTTATTGGTTTCATTTTTTTCATATAATCCTTAGAGATGGTATATAAACAAATCCATCAATGACAGAGGCTACATCATATTGTACTAGACCAACCACAATGAATGAGATCTATATTATTCTTGGTTTACTAGATATTATCGATGGTTTGTTGAAAATTTTGTTGGGCTATCTAATTCATTAACCATGTTAACTCATAAGGGATACAAGCTCCTCTAGACAAATGAATGTGAGGATAATTTCAAGGAACTGAATAGATTATTATTCAGTGCATCTATGATTACATTAACCTACAGTAAAAATGGAGTTATAATCTATATTGATGCATCCATGAAGAGACTATGATGTGTTCTTTTGCAGAATGACCTGGTTATCCATTATACCTCCCAAAACAATGTCTCATGTATAAAATTATCCAACTCATAATTTTTAGTTATCTATGGAAATTTTTACATTAATTATATAAAGGTAATGTCTTTTTAGTGGAAAGTGTAATATAAATATATTGATCATAAAAGTTTAAATTATATATTCACTCATAACGAGCTGAATATCCTCCATAGAATATGTTCACAACTGATTCAAGATTAGGACTGGTCAATACATTTCAACATTGGGAATGTGAACAAGGTGGCTGATACTTTGAGTCGAAAGGATCATGTTATATTATACATGAATATTTTCATAAAATATCTAATAATTCTGTATTTTTGGAGTATGGATCTAGAAATCCTAAAGGAAGTGTAAAAATATTATCATTCCAAATTAAATGTTAAACCATATATCAATTTGTTGATTAAAGAGGTATAGAAGGAATATGTATAACAATAAAATAATGTTATAAATGTTCATGAGTTTAACCTTGATAATTGTGGAATGATATGGTTTAGGAACCAGATATACATTGCATCTATACTAAAATTTAAGTAGGAGTTGTTACAGGATACTCATAATTCTTTATTATATATTATTACAATAAGTATGGAGATGTATAGAGATTTGATAGAGTACATATTGTGGGATTGAATAAATAGAGATATCATAGAGTTTATATCTTAGTTCTTATAATGTCATCATGTTATGCTAAGAGGAAAAATGATAAGGGTATGTTACATCCATTACCCAGACCAGAATAGGAATGGGAAAATACCTCCATATATTTTTTCATTGGACTCCCAAAAAATTATAGAGGGTATAAACCTATATGGGATATAGTCCGTCTCCTTGATAATTCAATACACTGCATACCTATAAGATAATACTTACCTCTAGTTAATATTACCAGGATATACATTAACATAGTAGTATGTTTTCATGGAGTACCGCATACCTTTGAGTCTTATCAGGACCTGAGGATTACCTCAGTTTTCTAGAGAAGTCTTCAACATACTCAAAAAACATAGTTGAGTTTCAGCACTATATATCATCCTTAGATAGATGTTTAATTTGAGAGAAAAATAAAAACCATAGATTATATTTTTATATATTTTTTAATGGATTTAAAGGGTGGTTGGGATCAAAACCTTAATATAGTTCTGTTTTCTTTCAATAATAACTTTAACTCAATTAATAATATGGCTCTTTATGAGTATCTCTATATAAAGAAATGTTGAGATCCAATGTAATGGAATGAAGTTGGATAAATAAAGATATTGAGATCTGAGATAGATAAAAAAATGGATTATAAGTTTAGATCCATTAAGCAATACATCAAAGCATATTAGAGTCAGGAGATAACGTTTGTTGATAATCACTAGCATGATCTATAATTTTATGTTGATGAAAAGGGGTTTCAAAGAATTTCTATATGGAAGAATGTTTTGAGATTCTGCAAGAAAGGGAAACTGTTTCCAAGGAATATCAATTCTATCTAAATTCTGGATCTTATGGGATATCGTCCTATTATCGGGTTCTACCACAAAATAACTCTCAATTCCATGATGTGTTTGATGTGTCTCTCTGAAGGAAGCATATAACTAACCCTTCAAATATAGTGAACATACAGGTCACACCCCTAGATCAAGACCATTATTAAGAAGAACAATCGGTGGAGATTCTAGATCATATAGAGAATTTTATATGAAACAACGCCACTAACATTGTCAAATTTTGGTGTCGTAACCACTGCTTTGAATAGGCTATGTGGGAACATGAATAAATTATGAGGCATAATTATACTAATTTTTTGGAATCAGAGTGAGAAATTTCAATGAATGAAATTATTTAAAGGGGGTAGAGTGTAACAAAATGATTTTTTATGAATTATTATATTTAAATAAATTATATTTATTTTATATCTTATGTTACATGAAGAATCTATTAAATCTTGTGCTACATGAAATATTGGGTTGGACTGTGTTGCACATAACACTATGTTAAAAAAACACGACACGTTACTAAAATTTTCATTTAAGCGAACCATTATAACCTAGCTGTCAAACATAGTGATATAAATAGTAATAAATACATTCAAAAAATTAATTATAATATTTTTATATAAAGGATATATATTGAAAAGAATTATTTAATTTTCGGTAATTTCATTATATGTTATTTGAATACTATTTTCTCAAAAAAAACATTTTATTTGTTTCTTGAACAATAATAAAATTTATTTTTCACACATTTATAATGTTAATTTGAAAAAAAAAACTTCATTTTTTGAATTATAATTTCAAAATTTACTTAGGTTTAATTTTTATTTTTATAAAATATTTTATTTTTCGATTATTATTGAAAAATACTGAATTTTAATTGAAAAAAAACTTTTCATTTAAATAATTTTAATTATTTAAATATATATTAGTTTTTTATTTAAATTAGTTCTATTATACATTAATTTATACCATTTAGGTCATTTGAATCCATTTCATATTGAAATTTTATATAAAAACATTGATTTGAACTTTTTCTCTTTTAATACTCGTTTTCTCGTCATTTTTGTGGGATTAATTTTAAATTAATATTTTCGGATTATTTGAATTAAAATTAGAAAAATGGAGTTAATATTTTTACTAAGATTAATTTATATTATCTATTATTTCAAAATAATTTTTTACCACAATTATTAGTAAAAATAGATATAATTAATTATTGCTAATAAGGTTAAAATGGGGTCTTGCATATTACAAGCACTTGTGTTAATATTAATTTTCTCATACACATATGATTTTAATATAATAAATTTATATTATTATTCATAATAATTAGTCTTATATTATTTAATAAATATAATTTTAATTTTATTATTAATTTATATATTACCTAGGTAAATAAATAGATACAAATTACCATGGTAAAAAAATATAAAGGGTAAAATTGATTTAACATAAACCCTAAGGAATTACATAATAAAAAATTGGTTTTATTTTTTGTGATGTAGTTTTTAATCATCCAATTCATTCCTACACTCAATTATTGGTCCATGTTTTAGGCACATGAGAGAAGAGTGACCCCCCAATAGTGAATACTTTTGGGTATTTACCAAAATGCCACCCATCCACAGTTATAAAAGGACACTCACTCTCCTCAATTATTCACAGTTGTATTGCCATTTAGCTCGACCAAACCCTTAAACATTTTCTTCTAAAATTTTCTCCATTCATCATTTAATCCTTATTGTTCGTAGAAATCCTAACAATGAAGTATTTTAGTGAAAACCTATAGACGATAACCGAAGAAGAGGTAACTGTCATCAACGAGGGTTTTTGTTCTATTTCTCCCCCACCACCATAAATTATTTGTATAACCTAATGATATAATAACCTATATCTAATCCATATACTAATGTTTTTATATTATAACGTAGTGACCTAAAAATATCCCCACTTCCATCAAATATGTTAAATAATCATTATTTATGTGTACGACAAACTACCACCTCACGAACCAATGTCATTCGTTTTTCCATTTCCACCACTCAAGATTGGACATAATTACGGATTTATTTTTTATATATAAAATTCATGATATTATTATGATTTTTGAATTAATCTATCACATATACCTTCATTATTTTAATTTTCTAAAAATATTTTAACATCTCTCATGTGTACAGATAAATATCACCTCTTGAAATGGTGTGAATCATTCATGATTTAAATGGATGGTAAAGTGGATGCGTTTAATGATAATATGTGATATTTATGAAATAAAAAAATTTCTATAATGTTAATATATCATTTAACTTTATTTATTTATAACCTATAATAAAATTTGAACGATTTTTATTCGTATGTATGACAAACTGTCTCCATGAATGGTGTATCTTATTTTACATCACCAAATATTATGGATTTCTCTAAAAAACATTTACTGTATATATACGATATTTATAACATTTTTAGTATTATAAATATTATGGATCCATGATATAATAAATATAACCAAAAATAAAAAATCAAAACTTATACGAAAAATAAAACGGTTATCACCTGAATAATAACATTAAAAAGAATTGTTAATAAATATGTATCAAAGGGCATAAGAAAATCATATATGGTAATATATATATATATATGTGTATGTATGCCACTATAATATAATTATAATAAAATTTTATATATTATATAGGATATTTTAATGATTATTATTTAATTAATGACTTAAGGTAAAGCATTTCTAGTCACTCTTTTATTTCTGGGAGGCAAATGATAACTCACTACTCCATTCTTTTGTGTGGTGTATATACTACCCCTTAGACATGTTACATCATGAATAAAATTATTTTAATGATATTATATGTTTCATTTATTATTTTTTTATATTGGTTACTACAATTAAAAATATTTAAAAATCGTTATGTGATCTTTGTCTCAACGTTCCTTCTTTAAGGCTTATGTCATGTTAGGAAAAAATCTTCTTTTCTAAGGTATACATACTGCCACTTTGAATGGTAATATAATGAATTTATTTATTGTCATGAGATTTTATATTTCAATTAATTTTATTCCTTTATATTCATAAAATTTAATTTCACTAAATTCATAGTGATTTTATCATATAATCTCATCGTTAATCGGAATAGTTTATTACTAAGATTCTGATGATCAAATATTATAAACCATATCTCAAAAAACTAATGAATTTTCTTATAAATTGGTAATGTAATAAGAATTAATTTTTTTCCATTTATTCTCCTCTCTTCATGTACTCGATATGTCAAAAAAATGGACTCAATAAAAATAATATTTTTAGATGAAAACACTTTTTCTTCAAAACCCATGTTTTTTAAGAATATGGAAAAACAGATTACTATTTAAAAATGTTAGTTTAAAATAAGAATTGATATTTTACTCAATAAAATATTAAATTACTTTTTAACTTCCATTTTAGGTTTATAAAGTGTATTTTTATATATATGGTTTCCCAAAATATTTTATAATGTTTAGTTTTAAAATTAGATTTTGAAAGAAATGTTGTTTTCCTAAAGAAACATTCCATATAATTTTTCCTTCAAAAGTAATTATATATCTAAGATACTCTACATTGAGGTTACTTATGATTTACTAAGGATATGATCCAAGGGTTCCATTATTATTCATTCTTTGATTTTTTTTTATGTTTATTATGGAATGATGCTATTAAATTCCACTTATTGTTTCACAGGTTTAACTATAACAGAATTCTTATGAAACCCACTAATTATTTTACTAGTTATACCAAGATGGAATGATGAAATAATTATGAATCCTATCACTATTCCATATGTTATGATATAAATAAATTTTTATGAAACCAATTTCATTTTATAAGTTATGATATGATAAATGTTTTATGATCTTATGGCACACATATGTATGGTTTTCATTACATGATGGGTTGGAATTATATCTCCATCCAGTGTATTGGGTAAATATTAATATCTCATGAGATGTATAAGATTGAAAAAGGTAGTTAACTCAGTTCTATAATGGAATTTATCTTCTATGACGTTCTTGCATTTGAACCTTAGAACGAATGTTAGTTTGGGGAGTGAACTCATTCCTCTATGATATCCTTGGTAGTGAGCCATTCCTAACCTAGAAAATATTTTATATACTTATGAGTACATCATAAATCCCATGTCTTATGCCATTGTTATTCAATTATGGATCATTATCATTGATTTACTTGTGATTCAAGGATTATTAACTTCCATTTTTTATTTGATGACTCAATTTTATGATTTTTCATATGCAGGGTATGGTATTATAATGTTTTTATCATGTTCCCATACCCCTATGTTCATGTTAGGCTTATGTAGCTCCCTTATTTACCCATAATAAGAATATGAGGAAACCCTTAACTATGTTTCCATTATATAGGTTGTGGATAAATGTATTATGTATCATGTGTCTAATAAGGTTGTTATTTATGATGAATATAGTAGGAGGTGACATATGTCACTTATGTGCCATTTTTTATGTTTCCATGTTTCCAAAGGAACTAAAATATTATGGTCCTCTAACATGTGTTTGTGTAATGTAATGGATATCCCTAAAAACAATTTAATATCTCTTTAGGATACTCCCGGGTCATTATAAATCATACTACATCTCCTAATTATCATTATGGAAAAAACAAAATCCACTTCCCTTCACTGTCATTATCACATTGATGATTAATGACCACACTATCTCTATCAATTTATCTATTTTAACTTATGAATAATTCCTTTAGCATATATCCTAGTTAGTTAAGTTTTTTTAGTACCCATATAAATTATTAGTAATTTTATTATCACACTCTAGATGAATATACTGTAGAAGGTGATCTCACATCCAAACCCTCCATTCACAACCACAATGCACAGTAGTTGATAGTTTATTGAGACCCATGAAACCACATCTGAAGTGAGTGGTATTTTCACAAACAAATATCATCAAATGTTCTAGTCTAGACTATAGTATATCACCTATCTAGATCATAATTATAGCGATGGTTCCATAAAATAACTCAATAACAATCTTTTAATAATTCTAACAATAATATCAGAGTGAATTTTTGACAATTATACAAATTGAAAACTATTTAAAAGAATCTAGAAAAATAATAATCAACTGATTATATCCCCATGTGAAGTACCATCACCTAGAAACTATTAATAATACATTTTTTACATCCCTTTATATAATTTCACATGCCTATTATGAATAAAAATTTCTATCATAGAAAGTATTTTTCACAAGTATATCCAATTATTATAGAAAAACCCATATTCCACTCTGACTCTTCTATACTATTTAGATCAAAATGATCCAACAGATAAAATAAACCAATTATTGGAACTCTAATAAATTTGAATTTCATAGTATAACTCTTTAATTGTTGAAATATTCTATGGAGTCTCTGATCTCTCTAAAAAATAAGTTCATAATTAAATCATCTCACAACATAAAAAGAGGAATTTTGATGAGAAAAATAATGGTATTTCTCCTATATTATACATGGAATCAGTATGAAAATAAGACAAGAATATAATTTGATACATCTCATGTACACTAAAAGTCATTATACATAGTAATGCTGCAATTTATCATATGTTTTAATCATCTCAACTCATCACTACATCCCTTAATGAAACAATAAACATCTCGTTCCTAAAAATCCTTACATTTTTTCTCACAAAGTGCATCTTGACCATGGAATCATATAAGTTTATGAGGATTCCAACTAATTCTCCACCAGTATAGACCACAAAAACTATTCTTGAAACTAATCAAATCAACCATGAAATGTTAAAATAATTTCCTAGACCTATATGGTCCATGATATCCCCTATAAAATTATAGTTCACCTATTGAGGACTCAGTTATGGTTCATTGATAATATTCTGAATCAAAAATATATTAAACATTGTATATTTTATAATGCCCTCAATCCTGACTGTATATACATGAGATCCTTGGAATATAATCATTCTAAAATGTTCAATCTATTTCTTACATATGGAGAAAATCCTACTCCATCCTATCACTCTGATTTCAATCCTTTAGGTCCCATCTCATTGGTAAGTGAAATCCAAAATCCCACCTCCACTTGGCGATGGGATAATGACCTGGATTGTAGTATCCAATAAAAGGATGTATTACCACAAATTAAACATGCCACATTACCTCATACACTAACATAAACCATTTATAGATGAAACATAGAACTGTACAATGTCAAAAAAAACATATGTATAAATATATAAGAAATTATCAGTGGATATAATGTTAAAAAGGGATTAAAATAAAATTCAAAATATAATATAACACTTATAATGTATATATATTACTTATTACTGATGAGATAAGACTTTTATTCATTATGATAATCTCTACCCCACCATTCATCCAAATCTAACAACCACCTCTTGGATTCATGATCATTCAACCTCTGTATGAGGTGATATTCATATAAATAAGGGATAAAATGCATGTATGTATATATGGTGAGTAAACAATCTTAGTATGTCAATCCCATATATTCATATGACCCCATAAACATTTTATTTCTACAAGCATGATCAAAACATGTAAAAAATATTACAACACTCCACATATTCGTTATATATTTATCCCCAATCCATCCTGATCAACACACCAATAGATCACGTTTATTATTTTTTCCTAATAGAAAATTTTCATTCACAAAAAATGGAAAACATTTCTCACAACCCCAGATATATCCCCCTACTGTTAATTCACCATATATGCATAGATCATGAGATTATTGAAGGAATATAAATTTTCTACTATCTCTAAAGTTTCAACAGAAATAATTATCTCCACCAGTCTCAAAAGTTTTATAGGAAATACTCATCACCAACATGTTAAATGTAATAAACTGACCTAATACTTAAATTTATTGGATGTTTGTTCTTTCCCATGATAGAACTTGAGGGGATTTATTTATCCCCCCTAGATAGTGAAATGTTATGCGATGTCAAAACAATAATTGTGAATAATGTATTCCACAAATCATAGTGAAAATAATTAATAATTTTAAATGAAAATATTAAATGATGCATCCATAATTCAGATATCCATTTTAAATCAAATAATTAAAAGGAATTAGTATTAAAAATTTAATGTAAAACTATGTGGTACCTCCGATTTCCTCCAACACCCCCCATTGAAACATCCCATTTATGTCACTTAGTATTAATTAATATAATGTGCCACAAATAACCGTAACTAACAGTAAGAAATACCTACTTGTTTGACATGAAAAGGTAAAATGAATAAAGTATTAGTAATCACTAACCAATACATGATGCCTAAGGGCCAACCATACTAACAAAAATCATATCTCTAATACTGCTAAAAATAGGAATCAAAAGTCTAAAACCAAAATTAATATACTATTGATCATAAAAAATACTTGTAGGACACTACCTTCATTTTTACATTCTTAAATATTAATTAGGAATCCATTGTAATATATTTTTAAATAAAATAAGAAAAATAATTTTTTTTGTTTAATTATAATTAAAATTCATAAAAAATTTCGAATGTTTTATAAAAGATATTATTTATTATTATTAAATTAAAACTATAACTTTAAAATATTCTATTTTAAAAAAATTGCACCTTTTAAGACAACCCTATTTCTTTTAAAACACCATTCCTACAAACATTTCCAAATATATTCTTTAAAATAAACTCACGATATATAGATAAAAGGATTAAATGATGGAACCACATTTTTAAAGGATGTAAATAAGTGAAAGAAACTGAGAATGGGTACCACACACTAATAAAACCAATAAGGGGTTCTAAAATAAAGACATAAATTCCTATGTAAATCAACCAAACAATGTAATAGGTGTCAGGGGAACTACCATTGGTACTAAATTTATCTGGTCATAGACTTTACCAAAAACTGACCACATTGTGTCTGAATACAAGTCACCTGACTATCCTGTACTGAGTCTCATTGAGATTGAACATCTCATCTAGCTTTATCACCAACTAAAGGTGAAAATAGTACTATGTAACTATCTGAGGTAGTATAAACATAAAATTACAACTTATTTACTTAGGTTCCCCTAAAAAAGATATTTTGTAATAATAATCAAATAAATCATAACAAAGTATAATAATAACTCACCTTCACCTATAATTCCCTCTCAATAAAAAATCCCTTTCAATACATTACCTCGTATGAAATATTAATTATTCCCTATTAGATACATTACATATCAATCAAAAATGCATGGGGATCAAGAGGGTCCCTCATAAAACCAAATTTTATAAATCACTTTAATATACCAAATATTCTTTCTTGAAATCCAACTTCGGAATTCATTTCCTTTATTTATATTTTCCTAAATCATTTATAAAACATTTCCTTAAAAAGAATACATTCATACTTCCCTTGAAATCAATTTAACAATGTATTCCCTTTTTATAAAATCTATAAATATCATGAAAACTATTTCCTTAATTTCTGAGAAGACATAAATGGTTTTGACCATTTTTAAACCTCAGTTATTATTCAAACAAAACCACTAAATAATTTATCAAAATTTTTAATTTCACATTCCAATTTGAATTTAAAAAAAAAATAAAATAATTTACATGAATACCCAAAACATATTTAATAACTTCAATATAATTTTTAACGATCAATTATGTAAATATATCAAATATTCGATGTGTCTAGTTTAATAAAATCAATTTTTTAAAATTTCATTAAATAATAACTCATCACTTTCAATGGAATCCAAAGTGAAATTCGATTTTCTATTTAATAAACTATGTATTACCTTCAATAATAATATTAAAAAATTAAAAAATAATTTTATAAGACAAATGATTTAATATTCTAAAATAAAATGATATAAAATTGGGGAAACCTACCAGAAACCCATGGAGTATAGTTTAGGACATCAATAATGGGATAAACGGTGTTTGAGGAAGACATAGCTTTCCCAAGCATCAATGGAAAAAAACCGAGTCAAACCAATACTTTAGGGTTTTACTAAGAGGGGTTGTGGTGATGGGTAGAGGAGAAAATAATTGTATAGGGACAATATAAGGAATAAGGTGCATTATATAAGAGATCCATCCTTGAATCTCACATAAACCACATTGAATATCTATTGGAATAGGATAATCTGAGAGGGGGAGTCTTCTAAGAACCATGAAACCAAGGGGGTAGCATGAGAAAAAGAGGGTAAAGAAAATCTGAAAGGGGATTTAAATTTGAGGAAGGAAAAATATAATTTCAAAAAAAATTAAAAAAATGGATAAAGAACAAGACACTACAACAGAATCGTCATTTAACGGTGGTTTTTTTTTTGCGTTTAGCGACGGTTTAAACCGTCGTGAATCTGTTTGGCGGCGGTTTACAGAAATCGCCTCCTAATAGGGCTTCGATAATCTATTAGTGGCATTTTTTAATGTTTAGCGGCAGTTTCAGGAAATATTTTTTGGTGCCTCATGTCGCGGCGGTTTTCCTGAATTTAGTGGTGGTTTTATGAGCCCTGGATATCACTTTATTTGCGGCGGTTATAACTGCCGTGAATAAACTCAAATTTCAGCAGCCTTAAAACGGCCGCAAAATTCAATGCAACCGCCACGGAATGAGGCAGCCACGATGCTCATATTTAGCGGCAGTTATAACTACCCTGAAAAGAGAATTTTATTTTAAGTTTAGCGGCGGTTTAAACGGCCACCAATATACATTTCACGGTGGTTAAAATTGTCGTCAAAATCTTCCCAAAATAAAAAAAATAATCCATTGCTTCTACTGCACCACTACCCTGAAAAACAGATAAAACCAGAAAAAACCATCCCTGGCCTCCCACTAATGACCAAGAGTTGAATATCTAAAATAAATCAAATGATTATAAACCAAGATGAGAAACCACATGCTAGATATAGGTAATCTAAGATGAGAAACTTATGGTAGGAGATGTTTTACAAATATCTTCATGCGGAGAACTCATTATAATAGGGATACATTATTATAAACCCCATGAGGTACATATCATCCTTGGAGGAAAACCCAAGAAGAACCCATTATCAAAGGAATAATTGAGCAATAATAGGAATTATGTCATGAAAAAAATGTTGATCATGTGAATCAATAGTTCATGGAGCTGGTTTGGGTAATTAGGTCCCCAAATAAGAGACTTGGGTTAAATTTATCTCTATAATTGATCTAGAGAAAATATCAAACCCTAGAATTGGATCTAGGTGAAGATTCACCCAAGTGTAGGGTTGGGTGAAGGATTGACCTAGTGGAGGGATCAGTGATGGTTTCCTCCAGTATAGAGGCCCATGATATGCATTATTGTGGTATAGAGTATAAGTTAATGGTCTGCCATAGTATGAAGGCCCGAGTTGACTTTGGCGCATGAATACTAAATGAGGACTCTCTAATAGGGTCTAAGTTCAAGGAAAACTAGTGAGGTTGAGTCTTTACAACTGAACGAGGTTAATGATTCTCTATTGTTCCATCTAGGATATGACTTCAGCATATAACACCCTAATGTATCATCTAAGATCAGATCCTTTACCATAGTTTTAGATAACTATGGGAGAAGTAGTATTCCTCAAAGGTTATAATGTGTTAAACATTCATGAAACTCAATTATCTTCTATTAAAATCATTTTCCCCAAGGTATGACCTTAAAAATACACCTTAGTGAAATTAGATACTTGGGGACATGAGCAACTCATATCGATTACTCTTTCTTTATGTTTGTTAAATGGGGATCTAGGGGTTTATTTTTTGAAAAATATAGGGATAGGGGCACACAAGTTTTGATCATTAGAGGAAATTTTTTCAAGTAACATAGCACATAAATCAAGTGCATATACATAATCTCAAAAGGTGAAAAGTGCACAGAGGTCAAGCAGACATGTTATTTGTGTGAAGTAGAGTTATGATCGCAATACGAGACCAGGGAAGATGAAACATAGCCACACATACATGGATGTGTAGATGTGGGCACATCAGTATAGTAATTCACTAGTCGACCTAGGAAAAACCCAGAGGAACTGGGAATTGAAGTGACATAGGCTCATGCTAAAGTAAGGTACATGAAAATAATTTCATAAAACTCATACTGACATCAAATGACTATAAGTTATGATGCATAATTTTTTTGGATCAAAAAAATTTCAAATTGAATCATGAGAAACAAACTACACACCTAGTGAACAATTTATCCCATATTATGTGTCTCATAAGGCCAAAAAGTTACTAAAAGACTCTAAAAATGTATTTGAGAATTATAACAACTATTTTTCTAAACAACATAAGAAATACATATCCTACTACCAATGGGAGGCTCTCACCACCAAGTTACCAAATTAGAAAACATTTTAAATGAATCCCAGTCCTTTATTATGTGAAAATCCATGCAAAAAATGTAAACCCCATTTGTGACTTATTCATTCCCAAAAAATCTTCTCTAATATCATGTGTTTTTCTTTGAATGAGGTTTGTATCATGGATTCCATGGAAAATTGTATGAATCACATATTTTAATGCCAAGAAAATATGTCATTACCTTAAACTAACATTAGTGTATTTGCTCATGAAGGAGTTTAGTGAATTGGTGTATTGAATAACATGAAGGTATTATTTCAAGATAAAGATTAAAATCCTCAAAATGGATTATGTTCTTTAAATTAACATCTTTGTGTGTCTCATATGGGTCATTTGAACTAGTATATGTAGGAAATATGACATACCTCTAATTTTTTTATAAGTTGGTGGACCTAAAGATACTATATTAACTTTTATTTGGAATTAAGGGTATAATATATCATCTTTTAATGTTTTTTTACCTTCTTTCTTCATAAACATTGTATAATGTATGTTTTAGTTGTTAGGAAAACCCAATGTGAATTTATAGTGTCTTAAACACAATGATTAAGAGGGAGTCTATTTGGTATGAAACTTAAGGTCGAGACCAAGATAAGTAGTCTAGATATAACTATGTATCCTATGAAGATAGAAATCAAACTATACATAGTTCGTGAAATTTGAATGGATGTGGTATTTCATAGATGTATCTGAGATAAGTAATATGGACATCACATGGTTTAATGTTTCTGGATTAAATTTAGATGGCAATGAAACCTACAGACAGTTGATGAGAGGTGGTTTGGGGGGTCTTATTAAATTGGGAATCCTCTAGATGTTGGTGTTTTTCAAATTCAATAAAATCATTACACGGAGTTTTGGGAAGTATAACTATGGTTTCTTATGAGTTTGTTTGGATAGAAGTGTTTTTTACTAGACCTATGACATCTCCCTATAAGGCCTAGTGTTGGTAAAGAAGAAAGTTCTGGAATTCCAGTAATTAAAGATTCATGATCGGATAGCTTGTAATGAATCAAAAAATGGAATTAAGAAACATAATATAAATAATTCAGGGATATAATGATTGGTAATAATTACCAGACAGACCATGATTAAGTGGAAATTGTGTTGGGAATGCAGTTCAAGTCATGCAGTAACAGTTCAGTGATCAAAACAGTTATGGTCGGAAATGGTCCATTGTAACCGGTCAGTTTTATTTTGTACATCTAGTAAGTGGAGGATTGTATCATCAAACAATTCCAATAAAAAACTCAATACTCCTCCATTTATTCATCCATTTAAAGAAGAAGAATGATAGGGATTTGGATTCTACTCCTTTTACCTCCTTTTTTTCTTCATTTCTCTAAGTGTTATCATTGTGAACTCTTATATGCCCTATTTTTAGTTCATTTTTTAGGTTTTCCATTATCATATATTTTTTATTGAATCGAGAGACATAAATATATGAGTTAACCATCCTAATATTGAAGTATGTGGTAGAAGTTATCTTCTTAAAATTCATGCTTTTTTAAGACATACCAATTGTGAGTCAAGTCGACATCCATCTTCCAGATTATATATTAATTTATAAAGTTTTCTTGCCTATATTCATAGACTTATGCTAATTTATCACCCCTTAGCCACACCTATATCTTAGTGAACCTCCCATGATTAAGAACATTCTCATGACATTTTAGAAGATCTAGAGCATGTCTAGATACTTTTGTCACTTAAATCAGATATTTTCACCAATGGGCCTCACCAAAGTGTCCACAACATTATCCCCTTGATCACTATGAAATGACCCAATTTGTTCAGCAGGTAAACAACGGATTTAACTCATAGTCATCCAAAATCTCGACTACCAATTTAAACACAGACCTAAATGGAATGATGTATACCACACTCGATAAATGAAGACATAAAAATAAATATCAGAAATCAATAAAATGCATAAAAAGAAACATGAGAAATCAAGGAAATTTTAGGACATGAAAAAGTGTGGTGGCAACTATGTGCCACAAATGTAAAATATACAAACCAACTGTTTCTATTTTTGTTCAACACATCAACAATACAACTACTCAGGGTCCGGTGGTGCATCGTTGCCCTCTCCACCTTCATTTGCACTTTGTGATGTCACCTGTATGAACATTATATTTAAAATTAAATATGGTTACATATTAAATTAAAACTTAAAACCAATGAAAGTTAGGAAACTAAATGATTTTGATTTTCTATGATTTACCTGCATACCACCAATTGATGCACTCCCAGTGGGGGCATATCTGCTCATCTGAATGGGGAGTCGATGACTCATCCTCTACTGGGACATCCACAGATGGTGTGAGAGATGGTGCAGGGGGAGATGGTGCAGGGGTGTCGGCAGCGGGTGCCTCAGATGTCGTGGGGAGGGATCCAGATGGATAGTCATCTGTCGTAGAACTGGAAGGGGCGAAGTACCACTTCTTCCTGGTAATTACTATCATTTAATCAAATAAAATTATGTTCAGAATATATATTTCAAGAAAAATATGACGAAAAAAAATTAATAATGATAATAGATGGAGTACTAACAAACAAAATATATATAACAATGATAATGAATGACTGCATAAATGAAACAATTGGTCGCTAAATAAATAAATAATTGTACATACAATCATTTTCCCCTCCAATCATATTGGTTTCCTAATCCATTGCTTCATCCACTTCATTCATCCTTGCTAAACTAATAGTTTCAATATCATGATGGAAAAATAATTTTGCTTCCTATTGCTGATTAAATTCAATTTCAAAGGTCAAATTTTCCACTTCATCACCCATATCATACAAATCTCTTTGTATTACGTGAGAAACTACACTCCACCCTTCATCGGCAACATCATTCACATAATATACAATTTTATCTAGCGATGCTAAGATATATGGATCATGCAGTTCACGATCACCAACATCCATCAAGCGAGAGAAGTTCACAGAAGTAAATTGCAAGGAATCTCTTTTAACACCTCTGATAATATAGGCCGATTTTCATTTGAATAAAACAACCAAAAACTGTCTATGGTAGTTTAATTCAATAATATCATGCAGCTTTCCATAGTATTCCACTTCAGCAACTGTAAATATACCACTATTCTGTGTTCTCAAACCCACTTCTCGATCGACTGTACGAAATCTAAAGCCATTCACATTATAAGCGTCTAACTTTCTAACTTCTTATAGAGGACCTCTAGCAAGAAACTTCAAATCTTCTGACACCTCTACTTGAGTATCTATATTCATGATCTGAAAAAAAGAAATACACTTTATTATATTTACAAAATGTATGTGTCGAACTGATATTTGTATTTATTGCAATATTTATGAACTTACATGTCGTGCAAACCATTCTACAAGCTCTTTATTAACAGCTTTTGTTATATATTTTTCATTTCGTGTTCAGCCTCTCATTCGTCTCTTTTTTTGTATTCTTAACTCTTCAATAAATGGATCTGCAATTTCACTATTCAGCAGCACATATCTATGTGCCTGTAATAATTCCAATTCAGTCAGTGTCAGATTTGAGGTCCTCCCAACTGATCAGCCAATAGCAGTATTTATTTTGGATTTATGATATATTTGAGATTGATTCGATGTGTCGTCAACACGCCCAAATTGATTAAATCTTGTCTCAATATCATCCATGTATCGATAACAAAAGGTAAGACACTCCTCAGCCACATAGCCTTCAGCAATTGATACTTCTGGTTTAGCTTCCTTTCTCACGTATGATTTCAAATGCCCAAGATATCTGTGAAATAAAATAAACATAATTATGCATTTAATTAATAACCAAAACTTTTTTACAGAACTGGAAAACATATAAATAAAGTACCTCTCAATTGGATACATCCATCGATAATGAACGGGGCCTCCTAATTTAGCTTCCTCAACCAACTGCACATTTAGGACATGGACATTCGATTCTCCATTCCAAATCCAACACAAATATTGACCAGGGAATTGCTTCAGTATTAAATGTTCATAAACCTCATCTCTCTTCAACCATGTTCTAAATTTAAATTTAGGACATGGACATTTCATTCTCCCTTCAATGGATCGATAAGAAATTGCAAAATCTAAAAACTCATTCAAACCCTTAACATACTAAGGTGTGTTCCTCGGTAATGTGATCCAGATTTTATCAATGTATATCACAATGTGACTACACAAAAAACAAGGAATCAAACAGGAGACATATTCTATAACACCATCATCAAAAACAAATAATGGTGAACAAAATTTCCATAATTGAGAAAAATTCAAGGATATATCAAGAAATGGGTCTCAAAATTCCTCAAAGTCCCTAAACTGGAAGCAAAAAATGGATGAACTCTTTCTATAAGAATAGGAATTTTCATCATGTTATGGCTCATCCTGCCTCTACTCCTTGCATATTGGATTCTCTTCATTCCCACTATTAATTTGTTGCATACCTGATAAAACAAAGGAATGAACAACCAATGATTTCCAAGAATATTTAGCTTCCATTCACATGTCCCTAGTGACAAACTCCAAAATGGATGTTATGCCCATAGAAAGTAGAAATGTACCAAGGTCTGGGTGAAGACCATCACCAATGAAATGATCTTTCTCATAATTTATGACCCCTGTCATTGGAGAATATATAACAAACATTGAAAGGATATTGACATACTCCTATACTGATCTGTCACTAATAAAAAGTCTCATGAGCTCAGTCTATTTCTCTACATAATTCTCTTATGAAATAACCAATAAAAAATCAATCTCGATGCGATTCCAATTAATACATTCATGAAGTTAAGAAGGTACCACTGACTCCCACAAGACTCTACTGAAACTATAAAACCAGTTCTAAAAAATTCTCACACAAAAAGTATTAGGTTCCCTAAGATAATTGAGGATCACCTCAATTTGTTCCAACTACCTAACTTCTTCCTCTAACCCTTGAAAAACACTTAATAAAGGAAGATAGTGATTCAGATATCCTATGATGGTGTCCGAGATTGAAAATTATTTAACATCAAAAACTCAACACGTATTCTAGGTCAGAATAAGAACTAAATAATCTTTTTTGAAAATTACATAGGACAACATTAACATCTAAATGAACTATATCAATTAAATACTCAAAATAAATCCTAATTATTCTATATGAAAGTAAGAATAAAATACAAAAAAAGTATAAATTAAACAAGGAACACACTAATGAAACCAAATTTACTTTTCATTTTAAACCACAATTTTTTATAAGTAATTATGAAATAGCACCTCCAATAAGTGTGAAACTCAATTATAAAATACAGATTAGAGAGGATTTAAAACATGATAATAGGGGGATAAATTGTGATGTAAATGCTTTGGCTTTGTGGGATGGGTGTCTAGGCGCAAACCATGAATACATTTTTGAAACTTGTTCTTTACTATTACTCGATTCATATTTTGGTAATCATTACAAAGTTGAAGGGTTCCATAATATTTATTCACAAAAAACAAATCCACTTCCCAATATTAAAGGCTTGGGAGAAAAAATCATTTATTAGATATATTAGGTTTATCAAAACACATCATAAAGGAAAGAACATTGAACATGAAATAAATATGTCCCTACCATGAAGAATAAATATCAATATATACATTCCTATATTCCTATCATGATGCATGAATACTCATTTAACACCATTCTAGGCCATGAGTATAAATATCAAGAATCAAAATTCATCACTAAACAATACCATCAAAAAAATAAAAATCACCCAAGGTGAAATAACATCATCTTTTTCAATAAAATAACATAAGAACCAATCCCATCCATATGAACACATATTTTCCCAATACATTGGCTAGATACTCTTATTCAGAAGATCATTTCAATGCCTTGGAACATCCAAGTATCTCTTATACATTTCCACAAGTAGTATTGTAATAGAAATTAAAACATGATTCTTTGATACCACTTTGCTACATCCCCTAATCCATCACTCTCTCATGTGGCGAAATCAGGTTTTTTATGGGACTTCATGGACTCCACCCATATTCCACATGTCATTGCCTGGAAATGAGTGTGATATTTATATTGGGGAGACCATACCCTCAGGTATGTAGTTATATAGAAGTGGAAAAATCAAAATAAATACAGGTCCATCCCGCTAAGTGAAATCGGGTCGTAGCGACTTTGAAATCACTAGCGAGCTAGTCCAAATATGTTCACCTAGTTACCTAGGATTCCATTATGCTCAATTATGTTCCACATGTAACACATAACACCAATTTCACCAATACAGGTCAAGCATTACCTTGCAAACAATTTTTTTCCATAAAACGTATCTTTTACCATTTTACACACAAATTTTTTTTTTAGAAAAACACTTTTCAAACCACATGATAAATTCATAAAACCCATTAGGTACATTTCAAGAGAAGAACATAATACATTCAACAATTTACCTGGGATAACCCTTTCCAAATCATCACACAAGCTAATTTACCCTATTTAAAAACAGTCTTCTCTTAATTTACACAAATAACTCATCACATTTAATGGGGAACAAAAAATGTTTACATACCTAAAAAAATTCATTTCCCTTTGAAACCCAATTTTTAACACATTCTCACTTCAAGTGCCTTTGGAAACACAACTCACACCCTACACATAACCATAAATACAATTCCATGAAACACCACAATAGATAACATATTAAACATATCCATTATACATTATAAAATCAATTTTCACCACATAAAAATGCCAAAATATATCCAAAACATAACTCACATTTCATAATTTATCTATAAAACATGTTAAAATTAATATTACAAAAAAATCAATTCATCTAAAAATGATAGGGCATGAAAACACCTACATTGGGTGAAGAAATTGCTTAAAATGGTGTGAAACCCCATTTGTACCTCAATCGCACCTCAAAGAAACCCCAAAATGGAAAGATTTACCCAAAATCAACAAGATAAAAACCTATCCAACATTAAAAACCCTAAATCAACTACCCTACCTACTAGATAACCAATTACATAAAGAAGGATAAATAAAACCCTACCTAGAGGGGAAGATGGTGCAGCTTTCGGGGTCGCGGGGGGGCCGGGGGACGCGGGGGGCCTGGGGTTGTGGGGTTGTCGGGGTCACTGGGGTCGGGGTTGCGGGGTCTCCGGGGTCGCGGGGGGCTGGGGTTGCGGGGGAAGCGGGGTTCAGGGGTCACGGGGGAAGGAGGGTCGGGGTGGGGGGAAGGGTCGGGTGTTAAAAAAATAATGTTTCATAGAGGTTTATTATAAATTTCCGTGAAACCTTTTTTACAAAAGTTTTAGCGGCAGTTCCTAGAACTGCCGCTAAACAGTGGTTTTGTTGTAGTGAGATTTTCCCAGATGATTTAATAAATTATTTTATAGTCTAATAGAGGCTGCTAAAACCTGAAAAATGTAACACACGGTTTCCCCTAGGATCCCACTTGGTTTGAAAAACCATGTAGTGACCCTGAAGACCATCACTACCAACTTGAATAGTTGCATGCGTGGTTACCACATTGTTTTTACTAATCATGTGCCAATTATAAACCTAGGTTTAAATTCTATGTTTTCAAAAATTTAACCATATTTCACATGAAATTCAAGTAAAAGACCAAAAATAATTAAATAGATAAAATTAAAGGTGGAAAATTTGGGTTGGTGAGTTATATTTGATTAAATATGTGTCTTTATATATAATATTAATATACATGTTTGAACGTAAATGTAAATTCAAATACCCAGGGTAATATTTTACACTATGATACTACAGAAAATACACACCTCTAGGAATACAGTTGTATATTTGGTCCTCCTAAGCCCAAAAAATATGGCTAGGAGGATAGATAATATTGTGTTCATCATCATCCACTTTGATCCTAGTATTGTGCAATATGAGTGTCGATAAACTGGATTTTAAGTTCCCAATGGACTGGTAGACACACCTAAGTGGAGGGTAAAGCTGGTGTGGAGCAATTTTACCAAAAACCAAATTCTTACTTTTTAACCCCCATTGGTTTTTAACTTCTGTCACCTATTAAGATATAAATGAATATATTTTTATTTTACTCTTCCAAACACCTATATAATGTGTAGAAACAAAAACTTTTAATTATAATAGGTATTTTTACAAGATTTTTCCCAAGTGTGTGTAATGTACTCCTTATCTTGTCAACTCCTACTAAGTTAGAGATTTCCAACTTTAATGGAATCACCAATTACAAGGGGTTGACATAGATTATCACAAAATATTATTCATTCAATATTACACATGTTTGGTTACTATATTACAATGGTGACAAGCCTAAATTATAAGATTTAGGTGAAGAGTTGTTTATATGGATTTCAAAGTTTTCATATCCCATTGGTAAATTTATTGATTTCTATTATTGATGAAGATGTTATCTACCCTTTGGATGGATATAGAAAAAATAATGTCTAATATTATTTTTTGAATCAAAATTACTTCAAATTCCTTGATATATTTAAACATAGCACATGAAACTCAACCTCTGAAACTGTACAACATCGAGTTTGCCAATAAAACTATAGTTTAAAACTCAAATAAAACTCACTTTGAGACCTATAAAGATTTATAGTCTTGTAAATAACCTTTATTATTATTATTTTCTATAACATTAAATATATTCTCCTAATTCTTCTTTAAGAGCTTTAATTCTCTCAGATACACATAGATCACACATAGTACAACAACACCATGGTGACAGATACTTTCTTGTCATCCTTTCTCAAACCCACTAACTTCATTTCATATGCTGCTATATTAAATAAATTATCTCTTTTAAAAATATAATAAATGGTATATTTATAAGGAAAATAGACACTATAAAAAATCACCATTATAGAATACCCATTTCCAGTTCTCTTGATCTCCAACGAACTCTTTTCTCAACATAGGGTGAATTCCAAGAATACCCTCATTAAATGTTTCCTCTTTTTGAAACTTATCTAAATACATATAATTTTTTTCTTATGAATATATTCATTATTATTCTCAAAAAGGAACATGAAAATACAAACTCAAAATCTTTATAGTTTTCATAGATCTATGGTAAATAATATTTGTGATATAGAACTCGTCTTTCTTTTCTAGAGTCATGAAATCTAAAATCGTTCAAATTTATCATGTATTTGTAAAGTTAATATATGTAAATATTAATTACTAATGAACACTCAAATAGCCTTAGATAAAATTCATATTTTCTATGATAAATATATTCTCGAGTTTTGATGGTTCTACATCGACATTATTCATGAAAATATGTTAATTCCATTTTCAACATCAAGAAATATATATAGTGGAAATATCCCTTCAATATTACTCATAAAGGTATTGGATCATGTATTCTCTTATAATCATGATTTTTTAAAGTCAAAATAACAACACATTAATTTTCATATTTATATTTCCTACAAATTAAATAATTATAAAAAATCTATTTTTCAATGTACATTGATCATACATTATCAGGAATAGAAATCAATGTCCCTTTATTATCATTCTTGGATCACCACCCTTTATGGTTATTTTAATTTTTATACCATGAATGAACAATAATTGAAATATCTCAAATAATATCATCATTACCATATTCATAATATGGAAAGTTAATTTTTCAAATAATAGAATTTTGAAATTTTCCACAATGTTGAATTATTTTTTGGGGGTCTTTAAAGTCATACATTGGGTGAGGATTACATATATAGACTTACAGTCATTGTATGAATAATGAAATTAAGCTCTAAAATACATATTCTCTTACTTTAGTAAATTTTTATCATATTTTATAGCTTTATGATGGTATGTGATGTCTTACGATAAATTTTTATGATCAAAAAATACATATGATTGACAGAGTCATGAGACGAAATTTATATAATTAATAATTCCTCAAAAAAATTTCTCAAAACCTAAATTATTATTTTTAGAGTGAATTATTAAGATCAGTGGAAAAAAATCCTAATGCATAATACATATCTATTTTCAATGTACTCTAATAACCTAATTTCTATACAGAGCTTAAAAATAGATTTTGATTACTTCTATTTCTTATTTAATATCATAAATTTATCTCAAATTATATTCAAATAAATTCTGAAATGTTTATAATAAATCGTGACTCTATTAGATTAGTTTTAAGATTTTTCAACATATAAAACGCTCTCTTAGAGTATTTTCATGAACTCGTCTACTAAATATGGTATTGGAATTCTTTAATCAATCAGGTTCCTTCTATAATCAATGTATCATTCACCCTAGAGTGTGTAAACATGGATTATTGCATCCATAAAACATTACACTCCCCATATGGGTTTTTTAAATTTAGGTTCCAAAGAATATATCCAGCTAGAAATTCCAAGGACCTATAATCTTCTTCTCTTCAATTTATTCCACATGGAGGAAACATCTCTTTTATAGATGGATACTCACTTCTTCAAATGATTCCTAATTATCATTTAAAATATTATCATTGAATTTATATTTGACAAAAAATACCAAAACACAAAACCTATATCTAGAATATGGTGAATTTATATCAACCGCATTCTAACATTTGTGATGTTAGAGGAACTGATCATCTCCACCCTCCCTAGGACAAAGATTCTAGAGAAATTAATCACCTACAACTATCTCATAGAAATAATTAATCTATCTCGTCCTATATATGTTCTTGAGTATAAGTAGATCCATGTTGAACGAATTATCATCCTCTAACTAAATAAATGGGTGAGAAAGAGTACAAACATTATCATCCCACTCTAAACCTAGATAGAGGGTGAGTTTAAAGGAGATCCATCACTAGATTATTTTTCCACAATTATTCAAATGTCATATATAGAATCACATCTTAAAAACTATGAGTAAAAATTTCACCCCATTTAAGGTCAATAATTCCCTAATCAGTCTCACAAGGATTACCGTATAGTTATATAGTGGTGTTTTATCATCCTCATTTTATTCCCACTAACCTAGATCACCCAAATCAAATGATAAATCAATAAGATATCAATTTTATCTATTAAATAATTCTTCTAGTCATTCTATAACACAGGTGGTGTTAATTTCAATATGTTTATCATTGGATTGTACAACATCCCCAAAAGATTTTACACATTCATAGATCATCACATTTTGGAAATAATAATTCAATAATGATAAATGTGGTTAATTAATAATCTATCTAAGAACATCATAACTCAGTTGATACAACCTCCTCTACTTTTTTTCTATACCATCTCATGTAACAAAATTTACTCCATTGCATTACCTATCCATTCATAGTGATTTCCCTAGTCATTAACAAAACTATCCCACTACCTTAGTCTCTTAGGTATAAGTCACTATTATTTAATATCATTCCAATGATTACTTGAAACTCACCAATAACCTCTAATTCCATTATGTCTTCAACAATCCATTTAAGGGAAAAAATACATCCTTTATGCAATATAATTATTTTATTTCCCCAATTTACTAACAAAATTACCCATTATTATCACCCTTTATAACACAATCGATTTATCCATATTTATTATTTTAATAAATTATATTTCATATATTTATATAAACGATAAAGTATCTATCATCCAGGTAACTCCACAAAGTTCCATTCTTAATAATATATTTGAAGAAATAAATGAATCTATTAATTTATACTTTATCATTAAATTAGTTAAGTTGTGAAATTATTTATTATTATTGTTAATTATAATCCATTACTCATTCATAAAAAATTGTATTTCCTTTTCATCATCATTTGATACCTTAATAAAATTCACATATCAATCATTTTAAGTTTATTATTTCATAATGCAATTTATAATCAAATTTATTAATGTCAACATATTTTTTGAAACATCATTTTCAATATTAATGATATTCCATATATATTACCGAAAAGATTCCACAATCATATAGTTGTCCACGAGGTTTAACAAAAAAATTCTGTTGTTACGAATTTCTACCCATTGATTAATTCATGTTACCATTTATATTTACAATATCTCATTCATTATTATTATTATTATAAAATAATGGTACCCTTCTTGGGAAACACAAGCCATCATGACATCCCAATTTTATAATTCATTATGCATTGTATTTAAATTATTTATTCATTTATTACTTGTTGACCCACACTAATGATTTATTTAACCACTATTTTTAGTAGGTTAGATTATTATTTTTTCTATTTGAAATAGTTACATAATAAGTTAATAAAAAATCACATAATTTTCCCACAAACCATATAAAAAATGAACAAAATTGGTTTTTCTTAGGTATGGGATGTTGATGGGTGTATAGTTAGTTTTTTAGTGTTTAGAAATACTATTCCATGTGTCCTAATGAATTCCATCAATATGTTTCCAACTAGGGTTCCATATGGAACTCCCACACACTCCCATGCATGGATATAACCATTTATAGGGATATGTTTTCCTCCATCATTTGATTGGTGTGTTCCCCATGATATGATGGCCCATGGGTGTTCATATTGGGTGGTTCTTAGTGTTGTTCGATTAGATGGAATGGACTAGTGTGATCGATCAATGTTGCATGTCGTGCTACCCATATCTTTGAATGAATTTTCTCTTACATTACCATCTAATCCATGGTATTAGACATCCACATTCACCTATTACCATATGCCATGGATCATCAAATGGATGATAAATGGTCATCTGAACATGTTGATCATACAGTTTTTGGGACGTATCAAGTTTTCCTACACCTACCACCTTTTTTCCAATATAATACATTATGTGATATCTAATCTAAGATCAGATGGAATGCATCCACATTGTCTCCCAACAATCACTATTGTAATTTCATTTTTTGTATGTATTACTACCTTAAAGTGTTAACACCACATATTTTTTTACAAAATTCCAATATTTGTTATCTTAAGCCTCCTGTTTATAGATCATATTCCATTTTCTCAATAATAATACCTTAAGTTGATCAAATATGTCATGTACCAACCCAGGTAAACTGCCTAAATAGTACCAGGATTAGTTATTAAATGCCCCAAAAAGTATTTTCCAAAACCCATAGTCAATTTAATATCACCAAGTATTTAAAAATAAATAGGTAATAATCTCTCTACTAGAATAAATCATCAAAACTAAGAAATGTGTTGAAAAATAGTCGGTATTCCAGATGGACCACGGGATATAAAGTACTAAAAGTAGATAGATACAAGTCAAAAAATGGTACACCAAAAACATTCATTAGACAAAACCATAAATATATAAACCTAGAAACTCAATGAAATAACTTAATCACATCGCCTAATTGTCACCTCTAACTCCCATTGCCCACAAATCAAGAACCTCCACTGCCATAAATTAGTGAATTTACATTCCCTTAACATATCATAATAATATGTAAAAATGATCAATAGAAAGGTAGGTTATAATAATGATTCCATAGATGGATCACAATGTGTATTTCCTAAGAAATCTATAAAAAATAATGAAAACAATTTCAATTTTGAATAAATCATGGCATGGAAATCATTTCATAGTTTATATCAGAACATTATTTAAAAAACATTATAGTTTTTAATATAATTATTTTTCAGATTCCATTTCAATAAAATAAGAAATATGTGTGTTTCCATATCAAAATTGGTATAAATAATCTTTTCTATCAAAAAAAATTCCCAGATAAACATTTTACCTGAACACTGGAATTCGTAAATAATTTACAATCATATCCACATGGTTAAAATACCCAAGGATATATTAGTATTGAAATAATCACACATATAAATGAATATATATCTCTATGTGAAAACACAATACCAAGATTCCATCCCTGAGGAGGATATAAGATAATAATAATAAATAAACTCTCAACCCTTCAAATAGTTTAGCTAGTAATTCTATAATCAATCCATTTCCTTGTAATGATAAAACATACCTAGAATGTGTTCTTCCAACCTAACTACCTAGGATCCCATGTTTATCAAGGAATCAATCAAACATACAAGGGGATATAAAATATTTAATTCAAACTAAAATCATGAAATTATTCCATTAAAATCATCCCTAAGATCATGTTCCAAAACATGCCATTTCCTTTCAAAAAAACAACATCAAAGATTTTTTTTATAAAAAACATGCCTTTAATTTAAAATAAACCCATTTCAATTTATAGAAAAAATCATTTCTTATAATATTATTATGATTATATCTCAAATAATTCATTTAAAATCTAGTTTTTTTCAAGAATTGAACACTTAATTATCAAAATTCATTGTCAATGTATTACATCATGCACAACATTCCATTTTAAATAATTTATTAAGAGACTAAATTAAATCTTTGTAAAGTAGTTATGAAACAAAATTATATTAAAAAACATCAAAAATTTATCAATTGATATATATTTTCAAATGGAACCACATACCTTAATCAAGATTAAAAAATATTAAGATGGGATCCACCAATTGAGGTTTGAGGGCTATAAATATCAAAGGATAATTCTAGAATCACATTCAATAAAGTAAGATCTAGATCCAAAAAATCATGATGATTCACTATTCTGTAAGATGGAGAGAAATGTGGAAAATCATATCCATGATTAAAGAGGGATTATACATTCCATAAGAGATTCAACACACCATCCTTACTTCAGTACATCATGAATCAAGGTTAGGAGTTCCAAATTCCCCGTTAGAGATCCTCTATGAGACAAAAAATCTACTTAGATTCAGCAATTGGGAGTTACGAATTTAAAATTGGGGTCTCATTAATTATTTTAAGAAACTTTTTTAATTAAATTTTCGTTACAAGGTTTTATCTAATGATTTGATAAATTCTACACCTATTGCTATGCTAATTGAGAGATTTTCATAGTTTTGTTGTACTATTTGAAATTTTTTGTAGGAAATGTGAACCCCCACCTTTGATAGTGGGAGATATTCCATGGCCTGACCACCTAATTTGAAAAACTATGCTACAAACATGTACCCTCATACTATCCCATGTCACACAATTTAAGGGGTAGGATAAACAGTTTTCAATAACCATGCACCAAAAATTGTACCCTTATATCGAACTCCAAACCAAGTCAAACTATTTCATTGGATAAACTTCATCATTTTCACTAATAGTTATCCCACATTTTATAAGCCTATAATTTTCAAAACTCATCAAAAATTAATAAAAATAAACCCATAAAAAGATCCAAGAAATTTTGATTAAAATAATGGGATATAATTAATAGATTGTGGGTATCGAGATTTTATAACTAACATCACCATAAATGCTTTCTCCCCTCAAAATCATATCTATAAGACTCTAAAATAAATAGGGGATTCCAATACTCTCTCAAAAAATCATCACACTCCCATGTCTTATGAGAATTCGAACCATGTTACCATAGCACCTAAACCATGTGTAAGGACCTTCAATCAAAAAACGTTACCTATGAACCAATAGACCAATATGCCTGCTCGAGTGTGAAAATATATTATTCCACATAAAGTTACTTATATATCAAGAATTTGTATGGGTTAGAGAGAAAATTTCTAAGAAATAACTCATGGAAAATGATATTGATTGATGTCATTTCAGGTGAAAAATCTCAACGGTAAGACACATTTCCAATATGCTCAACAATCTTAAATAGTCCCATATATCTTGTAGATAAGATTCCCTATTTTCCATGTTATTGGTGGCCAAATTGAGGTGAAATACTCAAAAACAACTGGTTCAAAATAGAGAGCTCTAAAGGGTATCAAAGATTATCAACATAGGATTAGTACTGGATTTGTATACTTACCATTAACAGATGAATAAATCGAATCCTAGCTTTCAAATATTGGACCAATCGAGGAAAAACTAAATAATTTCACAAATATCCAAATCACATAGTGGATATATATATTTATGATTAAAACCATACATGCCTTAAAATTATTCAAACATGATGGATGAATAGTAGTTATTATTAGATTAGAACATGACTTGCCCAGGTTGAAATGAAAAACTTCACCAAAGTTGGGAATGCAAGGACAGATCATATCATGTAATGGATGGATAACCTATTTTATATTACCACCTTCATAAGGATGGTATATTGTGATCATCTTTACCTAGGATTCTGTTACATACAATATGCCTCTCCAAAAATTAGAAGTGAACATTCGGTCCATATAAAAAACTAAGGATGACACAACTTTATGAAATTTTATGATCTCTTACTTATTTATATTTATAAAGTCCCCATATTGGCAGTATCACCAATAAGAATAAACTGATGTGATTTGGTTAATTGGTAAATCACTGCTCATTTTTAATTATTTCCATGTTGTGTTTTCAGAAACCAAATAAAAAATTCCATCAATGTATCATCCCACTTCCAATTTAGCACATGAAGGGGTTGAAGAAATCATGATGGTCTCTAAATCTAGAAATTAATCTTCTATTAATTATAAAAATGAGGAAAAAAATTATAAATGTCTCATCTAATAAATCGCCACTATAAACAGTGTTACATATCCTAAAAAATATTGTTGTTCTATGATTTACCTCCCACTATGAATGATGATAATCTCCCATCATAGCTTTTCTAGTAGGTAATAGAAAAAAATACTAGTTCTCCAAGTAATGGGTACCCTTACCAGATAGAGACAATTCCATAATGGTCTCCTAACCATATAAACAATCCATGATTTAATGGAAATCAAAATCAACCTATTTTTCTTAAATAATAATTTTTATTATTGATTATATCAACTAAAAACTCATCAAGACAACCTCAGTATAATCCACCCATACTCCCAAATGGATAGAAGAAAAGAGAGCAATCAGATTCCACTACTCTGATGATTCCTTCACGGCCTATGATAAATTTTTCTATATTATATAGTCTGTAAAAATATTTCCTTTATCAAGGGTGTAGAAAGTGTCATTGTCAGAAGACTATAGGTACTCCACCCATCACCTCTGTTGAAGGATTTTATATTTTTTTGAGGATATATAACTCAATATTTTAAAATCTTAGTAGACAACAAACCTTTCACCAAATACTTTATATTTCCTACACTTAGGATCATGCATCATATTATTGAGTTCAATATCATGTGATTGTTAGTCCTTATCATTCTATAGAATCATATTAGAACCATATTCCACCACATAATCACCTTACACAACCTAAACCCAAACAAGATTCATCATAGAAGACCACATCGCCTTACTCAACATCAGGAAGATTAAACATACTCACTGATGTCAAATGAAACATAAAATCCTAAAATGGAGTCTAACATTTCAAATTACATGCGAAATTTAATCGCTTCCAACTAAGAGTTGAAATAATAGAATCCAACTTTGAGAAGTCCTTCACAATAAAGAAACGATACCCTGTCTAGCCCAAGAACCTATGAATCTAAAAAAAAAATTCCATGGTTCTTCCCAGGTCAAAAAAATATATTTCACCCTATTCATATTTACTAAAATTTAGTGTTTGGAAACCATGTTCTATAAGAATATTAACATATAGTTCCATTAATTTCATTTAAAAAGATTTTCATAACGTCTATTGTTTTTCATGGTGTCCATGACTCATCAAAAAATGACACACTTGGTCCTCCATAGATTTAGAGTACACTAATATTCCATCCAAAAAAACAACTAAAAAATAATTGAGGTACAGAATGAAAATAATTTTTAACAAGGCTATAAACATAGCAGTATTATTGGTCAGACCAAAAGGTATAACAATCTGCTTTTAGAGGTCATACCTTCTCTAGAATGAAGTAATAGGGGTATCATACTCTTTGATCCTAAGATGGTGATAACCAAAATGAATATTAAAATATGAGAACCACGTCTCTCCTTTCATAAGATAAAAAAACCATAAATATAATGCAATAAATACATACTCTTAACCATGACCTGATTGAGATTTTAGTAGTCAATAAATTGATGTAAGGCACCATATGCCTTCTTATAAAAAAATAATGGGCACTTACCAAGGATACGAAATATGATGAATAAATCTTTTTCGAATCAATTAATCCAACTAATTTTAAATAATTAATTTAATTTTTCATTATTGAGAAATAGGGAATAAAAATAGGTAGAGTAACTAGTATCATGTGATAGAAAATAACACCTCCTTCACTCGTGGAATTCTTGAAATGTTAAAAGGAATCACATAAAGAAACTCATTGACTATTAGGGGAGTATACCCACTCGATGACTTATAATCTAGTTAAAAAAAGACATTGATATCATTCTAACCCACTCCATCAAGGGAGATCTAACTCAACTCGACTTCGTATTTGATTCTCCCTAAAAAACATTGCGAAGCCCATTTGGGGTAGTAAATGAGACCCACCAAAGATAGCAGTCAATATGATCTCTATGAGTGATCAAAAAATTAATCATAATAATCAAATATATATATTTAATATCCATAAAAAATCAAAGAACACTAATCCTGTTTTAGGGAAAAATAACAAGAGGGGCATCAGATATCCTACTCTTTCTTCATCCATAGAGGCATAGAAATCTCCATAACATATGGACTGATATTTTTAGAACGATTAAAAAATTCCATAACAAGGGTAGATATGATGGGATTATTAGAACCAATATCAAATAAATAAGTAATTAAAGATGAATCAATGGTAATGGTACCTCTCACAGTTACAAAACCCATGCCATCATCCACTGGAGACACATTCATCATGTCAAAAATATTTATTTGTAATGCTTCTGTTTACAACCACTTTGTTCTTGAAGATTATAACTATGTATAAGATAATCTTGGTATCTTCGACCATACATCACTTTGAAGACAGCTAAAAACATGGAAAAACATCTTCAAGTGAATTGATCATCCAAAAGAGATGCATATTTATAAATCCTTTGTGCATGCACACGTTGAGTTCTTAACCATTTCACATTGGAATCAATATGGTGGACCTTTACTAGAAATTATAGAAGAATTAGAAGATGTATAATTCCAAGATACGCCACTAAAGTTTCAACTTTGAGGCTCATCCCACATACTCCTCCCTTTATAGGGACCACAATAACTTCCACTATAATTAGGAGGAACTCTCATCAACCCTGAGTTACCAGCCAAGTCCAGTTCTGACCTCAAGTAATTATCTATAACATTAGTATACAAGGTGATAATTAGAAAGAAATCCTAAGATCCAATATTTTAATGAAGAACCATATCGAACCTATGAAATTTTAATTTCTCATTGGAAACCAAATAATGTGGGAAATGAACAAGATCAACAAAATGGTTACCACACTAGGTCATTGTCTGACCACCTTTCAAAGTTTAAGAAACTCAATTGTCATTTCCAACACTATATATGAGGAAATAATTTGTTGGTAAAAAGATACTTAAAGTATTTAAAATCCAATATAAAATTATTCCCATAAAAAAATATCAAATAGAACCACTTTTTTCATGTCTCATAATGTTTGAAGATGGATCATTTCAACTTAATGGGGTCATTAATCTCTAAAAAATTAAAGATTTGATAACAAAAATTCACCCAATCATATTCCGTTTTATAATCATTGGTAGCTTCAAAAAAAATTAGTTTCATATTAAATAAAAATTGTGGAATTATGTCTATTATCGTCACATCGGCGTATAACCCCTATAACCTAAATAGAAATAGGTGCAACAACTTACCCTGTAGCTTAGACCACACACACAAAAAGTTCTACAATTTTCTAGTCAACTCTAGTGTTCTATTACTTTGTTTCATCAATAAAAACCTCCTAAGAACAATTTAATCTTATTTTAAGGGAAATGGTACTATTCAAAATCAATACATAAGATGGTACAAATAAATAGAGATACATGAGATCATCATCTCTATCGGTCATAATTCAACTAGGAAAATCAAAAATTGGGTCAATAGTTGGGAAAATGTCTACAATCATATCAAACAATTCAATAAATTCACATTTTTAAAATAAAAATTGTTAACTTTAGGCTTGTTATGATAAGTTATGTCCATGAACTCACTCATAACTTACCCTTTAATCCCATAAAATCTCCAATCCACTCTATCAAGATATCCAAAACTGTATACCAATATCAATAAAGGACACAACTTCCATTTGCTACCAATTTTAGACAAACCATCCCATGTAACCCACCTAAATGGTGCCTGAATCTATTCTAACATGTCTCAAAAGAAATTCGTGATCCCCATGAGACAGTGATGGTAACCTTGGCATCAAAACAGTCAAGAGGGAATTGTTTTTTCTTAAGAATAACACATCAAAACAAACATGTGGATAAAAAGGAATAAATATTCAGCATTCCAAACACTCCACAAGAGATAAAGTACAAAAAGTTGATAGATAAAATTCTCCAAATTCTACACCAACAAAACTCATTTGAAAATATCATCATGAAATCAATAGAAAAACTCCACATTGTAGGTGGATCACATGCTCCACCGATCATAGTCACCTCACAAGTCTTACTAATCTGGGACATCCACCATCACTAAGTGGTTCATTTCCATTCCTTAGACCTAGAATAAGAAAATATAAAAATTCTAAAAGGAAGAGGCTGGTTTTGAGAAACAATGATTAGTATGATCTCCCCAAGCATTTCATAAGTAATCTATAACAAATAAACCAACATTTCTTAATTTAAAATACAATATGGAATGGAAATATTTTCATAGATTGTATTATAACTTGATTTAAAAACATTTAAATGGACAATAAAAATAAGGTTTCGAAGTTATTTTCCATAAAATCTGAAAAATGTAGGAAAATATATCAAAAAATGCTTGAATACTCATTTCTATTTAAATAGAAATTGATAAGCATTTCAAATAAACATTAACATAAATAATTCATTTATAATCATAACACCAAGGTTAAGAGACATGGGGTATGATTGGTATATAGATTCTAACACATCTCAATAAATATATAGCTTTATGTGTATGCACACTTCCTAGATCCAAGACCTTTGGGGATATGATAGAATCCTAAATAATAGACTCCCTACCCTCCAAATAGTATAGTTTTCATTATCATTGTCATTAAACTTTTGGGTAGATCTAATACATGCCTTGCATATATACTATCTCTTGATTAACTAGGTTCCCATATGGCTCAAGGAATCAAACAATAACAGTGGGTTCTATTATAAATTTAATTCAAACTCATATCATGAATTAAATCCTTTCAAATATTCCCCAAGATCAAATTAAAAACATTCCATTTCTTTTAAAAAAGAAAAATAGGAATTCTTATCAGAAAAATGATTTCATTTCAATTAATCACATTTTAAATCATAAAATATTTCATGCCTTTTCATCACATCAAAATCCTTTCTCACATTATTAATTTAAAATCAATATTATATTTTGAAAATCAACACTTAATTTTCAAAATCCATTGTCATGGGGTTCCATCACGCACAACATTACACTTCAAATAATTTATCAAGATACTTAATTAAAAAATTAGAAATCAATTGGTAAAAAAATTAAGTTAAATTTTTATTATAGGTATCAATTTAAAGGTATTTCCTTATGAAACCACCTACCTTAATCAAAATTAAAAAACACCCACATGGGATTCACCAACATAGGGTTAAAGGATAGAAAAATCAATGTATAATCCTAAAATCACCATTAAATAAGTCCAAATATAAATAAATCTAGCACATGAGGAATTACTACTCTCAAAGGATAAGAGAAATATAGAAAAAGAGGATCCATGATCAAAAATATATTACACGTACTAGAGGAGATCTAATGCACCAACTGATATTTTGGTCTATGGAGAATCAAGGTTGAAAGAACCAAAATATCATTTACTAAGCCTCATAGGGATAAATGATCAGTTATAGTTTAACCAACAGTAGTTTAAAATTTAAGATGACGGTATATAAAATTTAATTAATAATCCCTACTAGAATAATATCTTATACTAACAGTTTGGAACCATTGGTATATGTCCCCAAATCATTGGTATAGCTTATAAAAATGGTTTGGAGGAATGTTGGGTGATTTTGTTTTCGGATAGACTTATCCTAACAGTTTTGGGAAACCCATTGGGATAGACCTATACCAGGAGTTTGAAAACTTATGGCATAGGCATATCCCAATGGTTTTCCAAACAGTTTGGATAGGTAATCTAAAATAAAATACAACATCAGAGCTTTGAACCCATGAACTCTAACTTATTTATCAATGACCTAACCAATAACCTAATATGAATTTTTTGAAAAAAATTTCATATATATATATATATATATATTCATATGTATTTTTAATTTGATTTATTTTATGTTATTTGACAAAATAATCCATAAAAATATCCGTACGTATTCAAATGGTTCTCAAAATGGTTGGTATAGGTTCCTTGATATTTTGAGCTATAATAATGGTTTTGGTGAAACTGTTGGAATAGGGTGGGCATATACAAGATGTTTTGGCCAAAAATGTTGTCATAGGTCCTAATTACTCACCAATACCTATGGTTTTTCCAAAACCATTGGTATAAGGTGTCTCTAAGTTACCTATGACAGCAGTTTTTTCTAAACAATTGGTAGAGGTCCATTGGTATAGCTCCTATATCTAGTAGTGAATATGGAAAAGTTAAATTAATGTCAAATGTTTTGGCTTCATGGTTAAACAAAATGATATCCAACTACGAACCTCTTACTAGACTCCTTTAAAGAGATTCATGGTTTGTCTGCACAGTTTAATAGATCATGTTATATCCAAACACCCCCACCTAGGATATTGGAAGAGGTTTCTTGGTTTAGCTGCATATCTTAACAAACCTTTCACAAACCGTGTGATCCCCACGAACCCATGCCATGTAGTTTGAGGGATAAGACACTTATTTTTCACTAACTATGTGGCTAATTCTAACAACCCAAACTTCCATTAATGGAAATTCCTCTTGATCTAATTAAATGTCTTATTATGGTTATATAAAATGGGGACCTCATTGGTTTTATGTTTTTGGATTTTAAAATATCTTTATGAACTGTGACCTTTGGTAATATATTCGTTGAACAATGATCACATGATTAGTATAAATATAGGGCTTTAACAAATCCAATTTACTCAGACAAAGGAAGTGATGACATCATCTAGTATACTTTCCCTGTATGAAGCCCATTTTTTGGAGCTCGGAAAGGAGGTGGTTTCATTTAGATTCTCTCTTGACCAATCCCAATCTGAGCATGAACACATTAAGTTTGAGCAGAACCGACTATGAGAGAAGTGGAAGTAAATAGAGATTATCACCCACGTGATGTTAACCGAGCCACCCCAATAGTCTGTCACCATCACACACCTTACCCTTCAGTCTTATGCGGGAGTTATAAGGGTTTATGTAACAACACCCTATAACTATGACAATGTACATTAGTTTTCTATAAATAATGTGCATTCATTTGACTATTGTTACTTTGTAAATAGTTTTTAAAGAACAAATATTATTTTTAGTTAATACTCAACTAAGAAATCAATTTGGGTGAATTAATGTATTTTTGAATTAGATAATATTTTAATATAAAATTATTATTAAATTTATTCATATTAAATATAATTGATCACATAATTTTATGAATGAAATTGTAATTTTTATTATGGTTTGAAAACAGTTTTTGTCAAAACCCATGAATTTTCGATAAATGTCCGTTTTTTTAAAGTAAAAATTAACATATTTATAAAATTATTTAGATAAAATGAATATTTTTTGAATTAGTATGTCAAAATTATCCAACAGTAAAATTTTCATAATTTTTTGAGGTAGTCGAAGTTTTGGGTAAAAATTAAATACCGTTTAAATATATAATGTGTTTTATGACATCATAATGACCCAATAGTGAGGTAAGAAAATACTATAAAAATTATGTTCATCCAATATATGATTTATAATAAAAATAATGTGATTTTATATTTTTTTGATTTATTTTACAAATCTTTTGTGGCCCCTCCAATACTTATAAAACATTTTGTCTTTTTAAATTGTTTTCCTTTAGTGTGACTCGCCTCCACAAAAGTAAACCTATTATTAGAAGAATATCAGCCATTGTCCTTATAAAATATTATTTTCCACTCCCTTTGGAAAAAAAATGTGAAAAACCACGAGCTATTTTGTGGTAATGATTAGTTTAATTTGAGGGTTCCCAAACCTAAATAATAAATAATTCACTCTCCTTTCCTATATAAACCCTCCCAAGCTCCCACTTACTAATCACTCAAAGCCTTTAGAGTTCTATCAACCCCCACCCTCCTCCTTCTAGAATCCTCATAAGTTTCCCCAATATCCCAAGAAGCCTCTCTCAAGCCTCTCCCAAGCCTTTGGGGTCACACTTCCATGTAAGGGATTTCTTCATTTCTCATTTTTGTCTAACTTTATTTAAGTTATTATGCCATTTCTTCAATTAAAAATGTTGGGGTATGATTTTACACCTCCCCATATTATCCTATTTATGTTTGGATTATGGGAGACCCCTTTCTCTGTAATTAAATCCTCCCATGTACACTAGGTACCATGCCGAAATTTCATGAGGGATTTCTCCCACCTCTTTAACATCCACGTAATTCTTTTGTATTATGCATCTAAATCCCATTACGTTTTTTGGGAAATGTATCCATATGAACCCCTTACTGTCAATTTCATGTACATATGATGAGACACCATTTAATATCTCATAAATTGTTTCATGAATCTTAATGTCACACTATTATGCTGCCGAAATTGCACCGCATTTTTTTAAGCCAAGATCATTGTATAGTGAATACCATACCCATGTCTCTATCAAGGTTATTCACCTTTATGAACATAAACTTATTGAATGGTACTTTCATTTATTTATTCCACATTACTTGATTTTGTAATAACTTATGATGTTGATTGATTCCATGTTATGTGATCCATGTGGCACACATATGCCTGAAATGAAACGTTTAATAAGGGTGTGCCCTAATAGCGCTCCAATGCATTGTGTAAAGTATAATATCATGATACATCATTTTAAATGGGTGTTGAATCACTATAATTCAATTAAAATGAGTTTTTACTCGTTCTTCATGTTCAATGAGGGTTAAATCATGCTCCATGTGCAATGAACCTTGGCTCATGCTAATTCCATGTTAAGTGTTGTTGCCACATTTCCTTGATATGATTATCATGATTTATTTTTCCATTATTTCCATGTTTCTCTTGTGCTCCATTGATATTACTATTTTCTAACATGTATTTTATTCTTCATGTTTTCATTCACTTACTGGGATTTATAGCTCATCCTTTTCTTATGCATGTCCTCAGGTTATCCCTTTCAATGCTATGTACGAGGGAACGTAGTGTTCATATAAAAGAAGAATTCAATAAAGATGTTGTTTTTTTATGTTATAAGATGTTATGTATTATTCCTAAAACCCAAACACACTAGACCTCTCAATCTTCTTTGTTGTATCAAGTGAAAATTTTATGTAAAAAATTAGGTTTAAGTGTGTAATAAAAAGAAGTGTTGTTATTGTTGGTATCAGAGGATAGGTTTAGTTATTTTTGGTATTAGGATTCAAAAACCATAGTGAAGACTTAAAGAAAAGAATAATTATAATGAAAACATTCCTAAGTATTAGTGAGTATTTATTAAGTGGATTATAATGAAAATATATCCATGTCTGGATACGAGCAGGTAGAGGAAGATCTGGCACTGATGTATCCTAGGGGTAAAACCCAAAAACACCGCTTTGAGCTAGACTCGAATGGGAACTGGTGCATGAAGATGTTACATGTTGCACTCTTGGTTACGACACTCCCAGGGGATATGCTTTGGTAAATTCATAAGCTTAGTATGAACCCCTATTAAGGGAATTAAAAAAATTCCCCTAAAAATATATGTTAGAATGTAGATCATTGGTAGCATAGATTGAAGCTTATCGATTCATAAAAGGAAATTTATAAGTTGTCATTTTTGTCCTTGGATTACCCTTTATGTGTTACCTATAACTTTTCTCTTATTCAATCCACTGGCCAGTAATAGGAGGACTCCAGCTAACATCCTATGTGAAGATCAATGTGATGACTGTGCAAATAAGATGGTCATTCTGATGGGAGCGGGAATCGAAAACTTTGTCATGATTCTCTCTCATTTAACTCAAGATTTTAATAGAAACATGGGTCAATAGGAATGTTCAACCCCCCCCCCCTATGAAAGAACAAGTTTCTATTGAGAGCTTCATGAGACAAAGGCTTCCTACTTTTAATGGATCGTATGATCCCTCAATCAATGAAAAATGGATCAAATCCATTGAAAATATCTTCTCCGTCCTTAAATGTTTCGAACAAGAGAAAATTATTCTAGTTTCTTATCATATGGAAGGTGAATCTGATCAATGGTGGATGTTGATAAAAAATATGAATCCGGAGAAAGAGATCGAGGCGTTGGAAAGGAAGGATTTCTGAAAGATGTTTTTCAATAAATATTTTCCACAAACACTCTGACTTAAGATGGAAAGAGGCTTCTCTTCCCTCAAGAAAAAAGACGAAAAACTTCACAATGCATGCACGATACGCCTCTGGATTTTTCGTTACCCCTAAATACAAGGATTATCACTTCTTTGGTGGGATGAAACCTAGCCTATGGAAAGTGCTAGGGATCCTTGACTTCAACAGCTATGAGAAAATTGACTGATGTTCCCTCAAGGTTGAAATGGATATATGAGAATATTAGGGGTATCTTGGGGATAAGAAGCGTAAGGTGGACTTCAATGTTGGTGGTATGATGGATAAATCCAATAGTGCTAAGATGATCCAGCACCCCACTTTCCAAAGCTATGGAAAGAAGCACCCCAGAAATTGCATGAAGGGGAAAAGGAAATTCTTTATGTGTGGAAGAGAAGGGAACCTATCAGTTAACTGCCGACAAGGAAAACCCATGACTGCAAGAGAGGAGTGGAACAATCCATTCAAACCTCAACACGTGGTTCATTGCTTCAACTGCAAAGAACCAGGGGATCTTGAAGGAAAGTTCCCTAAGACAAGGTTTTTCAGCGGTAACCAACAACCTCCAAGGCAGCAAGAGAGATCTATTTCCATCGCTACTGCCGAAATGAACCCCAACAATGAAGTGGTGATAGGTTCACTAGTTATTCATTCAATAATAGTGAACGTACTTTTTGATTCAGGTTCGAGACATTCCTTTATATCACAAATGTTTAGTAGAATAATCCCAGCACCACCAAAAATCATGGAAGTAAAGATGTCGGTGAGTATGGAAAATGGGGAAATCATTGCATCCTAAGAATATAAATCCTCCCTGTCAAAATCTGTGAATTGAATTTCCTGTTGAACCTCTTTATACTCCATTCTGGAGGAATTTGATGTAATTCTTGGCATGGATTGGCTTTCCTTATATAGAGCCAACATAAATTTATGTGAGAGGGAAATCACTCTCCATATGGAGAATACACACCTGATTATATACAAGTGCAAGGAGGAAGATGAATCTTCTTTTTCTCCATCATCTCAAGAGTGGATATTACTGCCCTATGAGCATGTGTATCTGGATCAGATGATTGTGTGTAAGGAGGAAACCATCCTTTAAGACGTGCCTATTGTGAGGGTATTTGCTAAAGTGTTTCCTTAGGAATTTCCTGGTCTTCCTCCTAGAAGGGATGATGAATTCTCAATTGATCTTATATCGGGGGTGTTTCCAGTATCCAAGAATCTGTATAGAATGGATTTTTTGGAGCTTGAGGAGATGAAGAAACAACAATAGGAGAATCTGGATAAAGGGTTTATACTCCCAAGTGCTTCACCATGGGGTGCCTCAGTCCTATTCATCAAGAATAAGGATGGGACAATAATCCTTTGCATCGATTGTCGTGAGCTTAACAAAATCACAATAAAGAACAAGTATCCTCTCCAACTAATTTATGACTTGTTTGATTAGCTGAATGAAGCACAATACTTCTCTAAGGTGGATTTTCAGTTGGGATATTATCATGTAAGGGTGAAGAAGGAAGATATCCCCAAGGCATATTTTCATTCATGATACGAGCACTATGAATTCATAGTAATTCCTTTTGGAATAACTAATGATCCAGAAATCTTCATGGACTTGATGAATAGGGTCTTTAGGGATTACCTCAACAAACTTATGGTAGTCTTTATATATGATATTATAATATACTCCAAAACCGAGGAGGATAATGAGAAGCATCTAAGAACTATACTAGAGACCTTATGGAAGGAGAATCTTTATGAAAAGTACAGTAAGTGTGAGTTATGGTTGAAGGAGGTCTCATTCTTGGGACTCACAATCACAAGAAATGGGATAACTGTGGATCCCTCCAAAATAGATGAAATTGAGGGATGACTGATGACAACATTGGTAATGGATATCCATAGATTCTTGTGGATAGAAGGATATTATCATTTATTTGTGAGAAATTTCTCACAATTTTACAAGCCTCTTACCAAGAAAACTCGGAAGGGAGTAAAGTTTTCTTGGAGTGTTGAATGTGAAGAAAGCTTCAAGGAGTTAAAAAGGAGGCTTATCACTGCGCTCGTGATCACTTTACCCAGAAGTGGAGAACTTTTTTTGGTATTCAGTGATGCTTTGAAAAAGGTCTTCAGTTTTGTGTTGATGATAAATGAAAAAGTAATTGCCTATGCTTTAATTCAATTGAAAGTTCATGAGTATAATTTTTCAACACATGATTTGGAGTTGGCTGCAGTGATCTTCACTTTAAAGAATTCTCATCATATTCTCTTTGGGGAGATGTGTGAAATATATATGGACCAAAAACGCCTCAGGTATATATTCACACAGAAAGAGTTTAAAATGCACCAACGATGATGGATTGAGCTGATCAAAGACTATGAATGCTCAATCCATTACCACCATGGTAAATTGAATAAGGTGTAATATGCTCTAAGTAGAAAGGTTCCAAAAATTCTATAATTGATGAGAATTTAGAAGGACACAATCTTCTTAGATTTTATGAAGAGGGACAAGAGAATCGTAAAGAAGGAAACATCAGCAATCCTTTCACAAATTATTTCTCAACCATATCTTTTTTAATGTTTAATGGTTTATCAAAAGGATTATGTGGGAATTCAGAAGAGAGTGGATGCTATCAGAAAAGGGAAATCCTTGGAGTTCAATGTTAATGAGGAAGGAATTTTGAGATTTGGGAAAATACTAATTCTTCCAAAAAGTCCGGAGCTAAAAAAGGATCTTTTCGATGATGTGCATAGTTCAGATTTCTCTAATCACCCTGGAAACACAAAGATGTATCGAGATCGCTGAGAGCATCATTGGTGGGATAATTTGAAGAAGGAGATCACTGAGTATACATCAAATTTCTTGGTGTGTCAGCAAGTGAAGGGAGAGATGTAGAAGTCTAAGGGGATGATGAAACCATTTCCCATACCATTATGAAATGGTAGAACATCACCATGGACTTTATCACCGGACTTCTGAAGACATCCAAAGGCAACAATGCAATCTGGGTTGTTGTGGATCATCTTACAAAGTCTGCACGCTTCATTGCAATTCGGGAGGATTTCTCATTGGATCAGCTAGCATAGATATATATCAAGGAAGTGGTAAAGCTGTATTGAGTATCACAATCTATTGTATCCGATCAAGATCCATGATTCACCTCTATGTTTCGGAAGAGTTTTCAACATGCCCTAAATACTGAGCTGAACATTAGTATGGCTAGCCACCCTCAAACTATTGGACAATCCGAGGGGACTATCCAAACACTTGAGGACATGTTGATAGTGTGTTTTATGGACTTCAAAGGACGGTGGGACCAATATCTTCCACTAGTTGAATTCTCCTACAATAATAGTTTCCACTCAAGCATCTGAATGACAACTTATGAAGACATGTATGAGAAGAGGTGCAGAACACTATCATGTTGGGATGAAGTCATAGAGTGTAAGCTACTAGGACAAGAAATGGTCAAAGAAATAGTGAAGATGGTGAAAACCATTCAGCAGCATATCAAGGTAGCCAAGAGTCGATAGAAGAGTAAGGCAGATAACCATCAACAAGACCTTGATTTTAAAGTTGGAGACATGCATACCTCCATGGAATAAGGACATGGGGATTGGAAAGAAAGGGAAGTGTGATCGTCGGTACATTGGGTCCTTCGAGATTCTTGGTCGTGTGGGGTTTGTGGCCTATCGACTAGCACTTCCACCTACCATAGATAGAGTACATGATGTCTTTCATGTATTACTCTTAAGGAATTACATACCAGACCCTTCACAATTACTCTCTTCAGAGTTAGTACAACTAGAGGATGATCACCAGTGAAGATCATAGATCCTAGATAAAAAGTTCTACGAAATAAGATAATTCCCATAATCAAGGAGTTGTGGAGAAGCCACAAGCTTGAAGAGGTGAAGTGGGAATTAGTGTAAGTGATGAATAAAAGTCACCCACATCTATTTTAGTGTGGGAAAAGGAAATTTTGAGGTTAAAATTTCTTAATGGGGGGAGATTGTAACGAACCAAACGTTCATTAATAAATATTACTCTTGATATAATTAAATTTATTATTATGGTTATATAAATTGTGTACTTCATTGGTTTATGTTTTTGGATTTTAAAATAACACTATGAATTGTGAACATTTCTAATATAGTTGTTGAAGAGGGATAACATGATTAGTATAAATATAGGGCATTAACAAATCCAATTTACTCAGAAAAAGGAAGCGATGGCCTCATTTAGTAGGCATTCCCCATACGAAGCCCATTTTTCGGAGCTCGGAAAGGTGGTGGCTTCATTGGGCTTCGCTCTTGACCAATCCCAAGTTGAACATGAAAACATTAAGCTTGAGTAGAACCAACTATAGGAGAAGTAGAAGTTAATAGAGATTACCACCCAGCCGATGTTATACTAGCCACCCCAAGAGTATATTACCATCACACACCTTGCCCTTCGGTCTTATTCAGGTGTTATAAGGGGTAATGTAACAAGACCCTAGCATTATGACAATGTTCATTTTTTTGTATAAAGAATGTGCCTTCATTTTATTGTTGCTACTTTGTAAATAGTTTTTAAAGCACAAATAGTATTTTTAGTTAATATTCAAATAAGAAATATATTTTGGTGAATTAATGGACATTTGAAATAAAGAATATTTTAAAAAAATATTATTATTAAATATAAATGATCATATAATTTTATGGATGCAATTGTAATTTTTATTATGGTTTGAAAACAATTATTTTCAAAACCCATGAATTTTCAGTAAATGTTGGTTATTATTTTTAAAGTTAAATTTCACATATTAATTAAATTAATTATATAAAATGAATATTATTTTTGGAATCAGGATTTCAAAGTTATCCAAATGTGGATTTTTTCAGAATTTTCTGACACAGTCAAATTTTTGTTTAAAAATTAAATACCATCTAAATAGACAATGTGTTTTATGACTTCATAATGACCCAATAGTTAGGTAATAAAATACTATAAACATTAATTTCTGCCAATATTTGTTTTAGAATTAAACTAATGTGATTTTATCAATGTTTTATTTATTTTACAAAGTTTATGTGGACCCTCCAAGACTTATAAAACATTTTCTCTTTTTAAATTGTTTTCCTTAAGAGTGTGACTCACCTCCACATAAAAACCCTATTATTTTAATAATTTTGGAAATTGGACTTATAAAATATTTTTTTCCACTCCCCTTTGAAAAAACCATGGGAAAACCATGGGATGGTTTGTGGTATTGATTAGTTTAATGTGAGGTGTCCCAAACCTAAATAATAAATAATTCCCTCTCATTTCCTATATAAACCAACCCAAGATCCCACTTCTTCTTCACTCAGATCCTTTGTAGTTCGACCAAAATATTCTATCCTTTCTCTAGAATCATCCCAAGGTTCCCCAATATCCTAAGAAGCCTCTCTAAATCCTCTCTCATGCCTTTGGGGTCACACTTCCAAGTAAGGGATATCTTCTTTTCTCATTTTTGTCTAATTTTAATTAAGTTTTTATGACCTTTTGTTATTAATTAAAAATGTTGGGGGAATGATTTAGCACATCCCCATAATGTTATATTTATGTGTGGATGATGTGATACCCCTTTATCTCTCATTAAATACTCTCATGTACACCAGTTTCCATGCCGAAATTCCTTGAGGGATTTCTCTCTCCTCTTTTACATCCAATTTATTATTTTGTATTATACATCTAAATTCCATTACATTTGTTGGGAAATGTATCCATATAACCCCCTTAATTTCCATTTCATGTACATATTATGATACACCCTTTTATATCTCATTAATGTTTTTCATGAATCCTTATGTCATTCTGTTATGCTGCTGAAATTGCACCACGTTTTTCCAAGCCAAGATCATTGGGAAGTGAATACCGTACCCATGTCTCTATCAAGGGTATTGAACTTTATGAACATATACCTATTGAATGATACTTTCATGTATTTATTCCAAATTACTTAATCATGGTATAACTTATGATGTTGATTTATTCGATGTTATATGATCCATGTGGCACACTTATGCATGAAATGAAATGCTTAAGAAGGGTGCATCTTGATAGTGCTTCAATGAATTGGGTAAACTATAGTATCATGATATGTCATGTACAATGGGTGTTGACTCGTGCTAATTTAAATGCAACAAAGTTTTACTAAAGCTTCATGTGTAATGATGGTTTACTCATGCTTCATGTTCAATGAGCCTTGGCTCATGCTAATTCTATGTTAAGTGTTGCTGCCACATTTCTATGTTATGATTATCATGATTTATCTTGCCTTTATGTTCATGTTTCTCTTGTGCTCCATTGATATGTCTAATTTTTATCATGTATATTATTACTCATGTTATTCTAGGTTTATTCCCTTATTGGGCTTTATATCTCACCGTTTTCTAATTCATTCCTCAGGTTATCCCATGGAATGATAAGTTCGAGGGAATGTAGTGGTCATGTAAAAGAAGTTTTCAATAAAGATTTCTTTATGTTCAAAGATGTTATGTAATGTTCTTATTCCTCAAACCAAATAGACCTCTAGATATTCTATGTTGTATCAGGTGAATATTTTATCTAATAAATTAGTTTTAAGTGTTTAATAAAAATCAGGGTTGTTATACTAATCATTAACCAATATCTTGAACTATAGAACAAGAGACACATTTTTTAGGTTGATCCTCATAGTTTTCCCTAACCATGGGCCAACCATGCACAGGCACATAAAGTTCAAAAAAACTCGAAAAGTCACCCAACTCAAAATATAAAAATATCCAAAAAATATATGTTAAAAAATGATATTAAATTACCTAAAACAGGAAATCGATATGTTTTAAAAATAAATAGAGATGGTAAAAATGAAATAATATTCTCTCTAAAATTTATCCTAATTTCAAAATCCAATTGGAATGATTCAAAAGGGGTCAAATTCATACCAATGACACATTTCTAATGATAAATGTTAGAATTAATGATTCATCATAGCCTATCCCAACCTACTTGGACCCCAACTAGGCCAGAAATAAGACGATTATTCCACCTCAATCTCACCTCAAATAGGTCAGTGGATTGATTCATGTTGCATGAATGAATAAAATACAAGGGAGGCCTTAGCCTATATAAACCTTCAATGTAAATACAAATTTATTATACAATAAAAATCTAATAACACCAATAGATAGATATGAAACCTATAATTTTTACAATATGGGAATGAGACCCAAATTCCAAATACAACCTGATAGTGGTGAAATATATAAATAGAAATACATATGAATATGAAAATAAGAACTAGGAATAACTTACTCTAATTATGGTATGGCACGACCTCTATACAAGTTCTATTGTAATGGAATCCATAGAAAACTGTCTACACCATGAACCATTATCAGTAACTACGTACCATGTCCTCTAACACAATAAGCTCCACATCCTTCAATGTAATCTTTAAATTTTCCAATATCTGCATGGACACAACCCATGTGGTCACAAATCCTATGAAATAGAAAGTATAAACATATCCAAAAGTACATGCACAAAATATAAGGTAAATATAAAATAATAACTCAGATATGAAAAAAGATTAATGATTAACATAAGGTATCCCAAAGAAACTCTATATCATATATAGTTGATATAACAATGTTAATTGGAATAAAACAAATATTCATACCTCAACATCACTAAGAACCATATATAAGGAGGAAACGATGTTACCTGTGTATAAAATTACCCAAAATACCTAAATTTGATATTATGGCTCTAATTCATTATTGGAAGGAATCCATAAAGTCTTAAAATTCCACTTTATGTCAAATAATCTACATGAAAATGCCCTATAAGTCTTATCACTAAAGATATACTAGAAATCCATAACTATCATGTCACATCTATGGATTTTTTTAGGATTCCACACTTCATAAAGTTATATATGTATTTCATGAGGTAGTACATGACCCTTATGGAGTATCGTTCCCTAAAATATTGGTATTGAAAACTCCACTAATTTCGGATCTGTCCATAATACATGGGGAAGTAACAAATCCACTAATATAGGACCCAACCAAAACATTTGGTGAGTACTTTAACTCTACCATTATATTTGGGATCTTTACTTGTAATTTATTTATCTATATGGGATTATCTAATACCCTAGAAGTGGTGGATTTTCCATCAATACATAGGGTAGTACCTACTAAATTTATTGTCAAAACAACTCACCCACCACCTATCATCTCTCCAGTGATGCCATGATCCTCGAACATTCAAAACTATATTATCTGAAACGTTGAATTATCAAGGGAATAATATTATCATGATCCATGTGATAAGATACTCAAAATGATAACTCGTATATCAAATACTATTATTTTGAAAAGTAAACAAAAATAACTATAAATTGACAAATACACAAAATTTACAATAGCGTATAATGAATTTAAGGCTCTTGGGAAAGGTTGTTTGTATAATTTCTAATGTCATATCATGTGAAATACATATTAATTAATTGAAAAATAGGGTACATGAAATATATGTATAATTGGTACATGATTTAATTATATGTACACTAAATGATTTCCATGTTATCCCTATATTGACAACACAACATGTGATATGAGAAGTAGAGGGTATGTAGAAATCTGTATATGGTGTGTCTATAGAATGATTAGTGTGTAAGTTGACATAGTCTCTTCATGCGTACAAACTATACATGTAGATCCAATTTATATGATGTATATGTCATGTATATTGGTAGTATACATTTTGTGGGTCCAAATAATTGTCTTTTCAGGAATGCAATTACACACTGAAGTGTTTGATCTCAAGTTACATGACATGTAACATTTAAAATGTTGTATATATCGGATATGAGTCACCCTTTGAGTCTCATGATGATAATTTTATAGATACATTCCATGTTGAATTAAAGACCATGTAAAATTTATGGGATGTTATGCTCATTTTTTGTGGCCTAAAAATTCATGTTCTATTGTTTCAAAATATCTATAAACATAAAAACATCAACTTTTTTACCATAGATCTCATTATCACCTCTATTACTAGTTGTGCTTCCATTTTTATCTAAAACTATTTCCCTAGGAGCCTCTAATGATTCTCACTAGGTTAATCTCAAGACAAAGGTAACTATCTAATCCAATTTCTTCTAAGAGTTATTTGAACTACACCCAACACTAAACACAAAATCATCATTATTCACCTAATCTAGTGAACTCTCTAGTTTTCCTATGTTTAAATATAATAGAATCACTATCAAAATCTAACCTTAATAATGGTATAATATTTGAGATAGTGGTTCTCATAGAAATACTCAACCACCCAAGGATGTTCATGTGTTCGGTTTCATTAAATAATGTGAGTATGGGATAGGATTATAATTTTATATTCATGTGGAAAAAGTTTCTCAATGGGATATGATTATTTGAGCTTTCATTATCCAAAATAAAAAAATAAATTATCAAATAATAATTTTATTTAATATAATTACAATTTATATTATTGTCACCATTGAAAAACTAATTTAGAGAAATAATCCAAGGGTATTTCTAAAAACATATTCCATATAAAACATGGATATTTCATCCCCAGTCTTAGCCAAGGCTAGAGATAATGTTTCTAAAAAATAGTTGGCATGATATGAGAATAAATATAATAAGGTTAAATATATTATTTAATTGATTTATAGGGAAAATAATTTAATTAATAAAACTGATTTCCTTTGAAAAAATAACTATTGACACAGAAAAAACATGTTATGGGAGAATTTAGTAAATACAAGAATGATTTGAGGTGATTCTGGGATGAAATAGGGCCATATTACACCCAAGGATATGAAATCCTAAAGGAGAATTATTTTGGGAAGTCCATCAAAGAACTATGAATGATCATATTATGAAAATATGGTAATACTTCACACAACACGTGTCTCCAGCTCCATTAATCCTATAAATACCCCAATTTTGTCTTCATTAAAAGTGGTCTCAACCATTGTACATCCAGTATAATAACTACATTCATGAAAATATTTCCTTTCCAACCTATAGTGGATATGGATTCCTACTAGTAGTTATCTTCCAAGAATATCTTTCCATGAGTACATAATACCAAAACACCATGGTGGATATAACCTTCATGAAGTATCACACCCTCTACACAAGATGAAAACCCTCACACCTATTTAGATTTTTATCTCTACTAAACTTTCACAAAAACATTCCCTTTGGAACCAGGGAATAATCCTCAAGTGGAAAATCTATGTTTCATGATAGTAATATTATTATAAAGACCTTCAAATTCATGAACCACTAGACATTCTCAAAATTCAACACATGGGCCTCTTCATAATACATCCTTTCAGAAGACATACATTCATGAACGTTGAGTTCCCAAGATCTATATACTCATTCAAACAATGTTCATTCATTCCCCAACCTTCCCCATGGTCGGTGTCATCAACCATCATGCTGGGACCCTTTTCTCCTAGTATTTTCTAGGTGTTCTTTATTTCAATTGATCCAAACTACAGGAACCCTAATGTCAGGACCCTTGCATGATAGAAGAACTTATAAGTTTTTATGCCTTGGTTCGTCAAAAAGAACCCACCTATTAGACACATAATCTCGGGAATGGAATCATTGTGGGAAACTACAAACTTTTCATTATGAGGAGGGATAATGCTATATCATTCACTCCTTTTGGTAAGTATTCTCCTTGGGTGTAAGTCTAACTAACACATGTGTTTTAAGACTTTAAACATCATAGGCACTATTTCCTATTCATGAGATATTAATCTACACAAAAATTTCCTGAACGTATAAAAATAATCATTATCCCTCTCCTATTATATGGAAATAGGATTCCCATTGTATCACTCACATGGGATGATACCCCACCTCCATGATATCCTCTATTAATATGACCCACACCAAACCTTTCTTCCACTACTTTAATGACACCGGATTCTATACGAGACAACATTAAACTGCAAGGATCGCTCTTATCAAATGGACTCAAACTGTGCACTTGCACTGTGCAGGTTTTGATCCCTGTATCCAAATATGGTACGTAAGACACCTCATCATGTTAAATCTCAATACCCTAAAAACACCATTAAATCTATATGTCTCCCCTGGGTGGAATCAACTCAAATGTGTGATCATTTCCCCCAAGAACACACTCAACCTCACTACCCAAAATTAACGTCCCTACTAGACTTCAACATCTCCATGTGATGTTATACCATGACCGGCCATGTATTTGATGAGTGTACATGGGGTATATCGCCAAAAGATATTAAACATGTGATCATTCCATCCTCATAACACATTGAATCTATGACCAACCTATCCAAAAAACATATTAATCCCATGACCAACTTGCCCTTATAGGATGTTAAACATGTGACAAACCTATATATATACATGTTAAACATGTGACCCCTCTTAATGAATAAGACATCCAACTCATGAAACAGATGTGGGATGCACTAGTAACTAGGACTAGGATGCCTTATATCCCTAATGTAGGTTTCTCCATGGTGGATGTGGGATTCCTTGGGTTCCAAACTCAATATGCCTCACATAAAATATTCTATCAACTTTGAAGGAAGATGAGTTTTACATATTAACAACATGAAGGATATTCCCAACATCCACCTCAACTCCAAACTAAAGGTAACTAACCTTTTTTTATATCAAAATTCATAATTAATGGATTTTCACCTTGAGATGAATCTTGGAATGATATTCATGAACATGTATTATGTATATGAGGGAGACCCATACAAGGATATGAACTCTAAGGAGGAATCCATGGAAAGAAGAGCCAATATCCCATCATCACATTCTGATCAAGGATCTAACATTATAGACCACAGTGATAGAGGCCACCCACTATCAAAAATTGGGAATGTGATGAAGAAATCCTTGGGGGCTGTGACCAACCGAAGGACATAGAATACTCCATAAGAGAAGAAATATCGATTGGCATAGTCGCAAATCGCAACCCTAGATAAAAGAATTTGAAAACAAAATAGAGACCCTAATGTGATTCTATGATCCCAAAATTGGGGGGGGGGGATGTTGAACATTAGTAATCACTAGTTCTATATCATCATTGTCATGAACCCCTTATCCTTCTCCAGGAGGGGATGATTTTTGTTGGGAATGTGGGGAGTTTCCTTAATCAGTCATGTACTGAGGCTTGGCTCCATATGTATTCTTTATAACTCAACCTACATGAAATTATTAGTGACCAACTACCAATGGACCTAGGGGTAGAAGGAATGGTGGTGAACAAATCCTACACACCTATTCTTTTTCTACTATAGTATCCACCTCTCCTGTGGTTCCTTGGTGCCATCACCCCATCTCTCCCTTCGAGCTCATTCAAATAAGGGTCATCAATGCACTTATTCGTCAATATGATGAGGAAGGGGTCCTCTTAGAGAAAGATATGGCTTGGAAGGACCTAGATACTTTATAATTAGGTCGTCCTTACAACCCCAATGGAAATGTTGAGTACAATATCCCCTCTTCCCCATGGTGAACCACATTAGCAGCCTCTACCCAAAATCATTTGGACACTCCATTCCCTATGACGAGGAGGTAGGTGATGCATGAGATACCCCTAAAATGAATACCACTCATTGGTTACCTAAGAGGTCCCCACCACTCAATACTACTGAAAATATTTAGTGGACTCACAGGCTGATTAACAAATTGATCATGTCCCTACACAACTGGCCCCAGTCAAACATTCCCAGCTCTGACACTTAGGGAATATAGATAACCCACCTGATTGGAGGCCTCTATGATATCTCATGTTTCGCATTCCACATCAAAATAACTCATATCGTCCCTGCCACTACATGCACGAATTTCCTCCCTTAATTGGGACTGAGACCCTAATCCCTACTAGGCAGGTCAGGTTGACTTTCCCTACTGTTGGAATAGTGGCCAACTATCATGGGAAACCCCATGAAAAATATATAAACCATAGGGGCCTTCCTCCCATTAAAATATACTAACATAGAGGTCCTCCCCATGAAAAATACTTCACTTCACCCAAAGAACCATCCTAGGGAGAGAGGAAAGATAACCACCACAGGGGGTCAGAACTCTATCGCTGGCCATAACGCTCATGGAACAAATTCATCTGGCTATTAGGGGATCACATTTAGGGAACTCCCACACCAAAAGAGATAAAAACGTGGGAAACATTGTATGACTATCAACCTATTTGATTCTATGATGATGGAAAACTGAAGATAAATTCCTTCACCTACTCTACAGAAGTTTGGGGCAAGAGCCTACCGATTATGGTTAACCGTTCCAAAGATGGATATCCATAAGTTCCCTATATCTCATCACAAATACAAGAATATAGAGGACATATTGGATTCATTATAGGGACTCTATATCAAAATTTATCTTCATCCATTATTTCCCTCCACTCCACCTTCATTATGGATGTAGGGGACACATTTGGGTCTTGATTGGAACCCTCGGACAAAGGTGATGACACTCTTAAACCCCATGGGAATGATGAATTTCTTGATTAGGGGGAGACAATGAATATCCAATCATATATTGATATGGTTATGAATATTGTTCTTCCCCTAAATAAACCTCGTCAATTTCGGGATGACTGGCCATTGTGATTCCCCTACTTTTAGAAAATCAGCAGTAGAGTGGGTCCACCAAATTTCCCTATAAACATTCACAACCACCGCTGATTGGATCCTAGGGTGATCATAAATAGGATGAACCTCTAGTCAATTATTTGGAGGACGAAATCTTGGGAGAGATATTTTCCACTGACCATATAACAATCTTGTTTTTTCCACCTGAAACCTTGTGCTTCTTCATATTGGAGCCCCTCATGGATTACAACACACTGTTTCTCCACCATAATATATGGGTGACATTAAATCACCCAGAAGAATACATACTAAACTATCTTTGGATTGAATAATACCTTGATTCTAATCATCAATATTTCTATGTCATTAATATTATTTCCCACGAAGTAGTTCAACTTCTTGATTCTAATGGATACCACCGGAAATTCTGGTGGACTACTTCCAGGCGCCACATTGTGCTCTATATAATTATGTAGGTGGAATCTACCCATGTGAAAATTTGGGTATAGGGGTCATATTCTACCCTTTAATTCAGTCCATTATATATTGACAACAAAACTTCTATGCTAACCCACTGGATTATGGTAAGAGTTCTTCTCTTACCGCCACCATTGTGAACGTTTTGAAGACCAATCCTCTCATTGATTTGAATAATCATGCTAATAAAAAAGAGAATAATGTATAGAATAGACCTTGAGTGGGATGAATCATCTCGAGAAACCTATTATGGCTACAAACATTCATCTAAAGAGATAGACATTGGGTTCAGAATACATATTAAGGATCCACTCCCACCTGCTCATTGATATCTTGAAAAGGAAAATTGGATTTGAAAACGCACTAACCCATATGACATAGCTCCTGAAACTGAGTCATTTTACAAATTGGATATTTTCTCTAGGATATTAATGTGTACAGGAGGATTACTACCAAACTCATTACCATGAAAGCATTGAACCAAGGAATTAATCAAGGGGACCCCACCCTCATTTTTCTGAGCATCTAGTTCCCCTTTTCCATGAACCCAGAGTTGAAGTAGGTGGTCCCACACACCCTTCATTTTATAGTATAGTGTTCATCAAAAATGACCAAGATACAATCCATATAGCTCACTTGAGCAGTGTGACTTCCCACCTTAGGACCATGACTGCCACACATGTTGACCTACTAGGTCGGTGGCTACCAACCATCACCAATTTTATTTGTTATCCACACTAATTTCCCACCATGAAGAATTAATGAAGTAGACAGATGAATTCCATCATAATTGAAAAAATAACTCTTTCTTTGGGGGGGGTCCTGTTTTTTTCCACCCATAGAGTTTGATAATATAATATTCACCCCATTTAACAAGACGAGCGATATAATACATCATCTGGACCATTTTTCATCATGATGAGGACCAATTCTAGGAACATTTGGGTAATATAAATCCACTAAGATTTGGTGCTTCATGGTATAGCCAACTGGTCCCATGATCTATTGTTGGATGGGAAAATCTCTATAAGAAGTTCCACTATTATCTCAGATCCACCATGCACAAGACCGATATCATTAAAATCTCCAAGTGTATATAGATCCTTTAAAATGTAGTGACTATATTAATTTCCATGTTTAAGGGACTCACATACTCCCTTAATGTGGATATTTACAAATGAATAGTTATTGACCATTTTTGTAGATAATATACGGGGTGAGAAGGTCCCCACCCTCATCTCCTAGGGATATCTATCTAGATTCCTAAAACTCAATGAAAGGATCAGCATTCAGAAAATTATTTTTCATGGACTAAGTATTATTTATAACCATTCCCTTTTATATGTCTCATGTGAAAACCTATAATTGTAGAAAAAACCACTTATTTAGAATCACTAGCCCCACTATTAATCCTCCATTAAGAATATCTCTATTATAGGCCCCTAAAAGTGTACCCTCTCCATGAGAATGATTACCAAGACCATTTTAGTGCTCAGACCCTAGGTTTCTCTTAACATTATGAAATAATAAGTTTTATCCTTCAAGGATCCATAGATCCCTAGGTACTTCATTTATGTCTGGTAGAAGATCATTTCAAAGTTGCAGAAATAGAAAAGTCCCCAAGAGGTTAATTTGACAAACCATGTCAACTAATACCCTTGTCATAGTTTCGTTGGTCCTACAATAAAAGAAAAGATTCATATTAAGGATTGAATCTTGAAATAGGTGGGTTGTATCCTAATCGAGTTGGGTGATGTCCCATCATAGGTAACACATGTCGCTACTAATCCCAATAGTGATTACGGGGACACATGTGAGTGGAAGTAGGTCTCCAACCATGGTACATTGAAGTAAAATAATTGGGTGTCCTATAATATAGTCCATCACACTCATGGTATTATCCATGATTTCCTATAAAAAAGGTACCCCTTAGAGTATCCACATTCACCCCTGCCACCTTACCAGCATCGCATCCCTCTAAGTCTTAGAATAATTGGCACCAGAAAGTTGCGGAAACCAAAGAAACCTATAAATACATGTTTTTTTGCACTCTTTTTGATTTCATTCCCCACCAATTAATAGAAGAACTAAGGATTTTTCATTTAATTTAATTTTTTTAGTTTATTAGATTATTAAAAAATGTTTGCTGATGACGTACACAATAAATCCCTTTCATGTGACTTTGAATGAAATATGTAAGGAATAGGTAGGCATCATGATACTAGAAAAAATACCAAAAATAATAATAAAAAGAGAAATATTCATGCCATTGAAACCAAATAGTAATCCCCATTCAGAAAACAGCAATCATGGACCCCACTATCCACATCATTGGGTTTGATCCCAGAACAAACTATGTAATTGGATTGTGAAACCAAACCATTGTAGCCTAGAGATTAATCACAAAATACCAAGGCCCAACATAAGATACAACGTTGTGTGTGGATTGTATTTTTTGTTAACTAATTTCCAATGGTTTTTAATAGCGTTCAATGAAATAATAATATCCCATGGCGGTCAATATGATGAATTAGATACAAAATTAATGGATCTTGGATGAATTACAAAAGTCTTGGTATTACAAGAAAGATGTTAATGGTTTCAAGAATTTGAGTTTTTAGGTGATTAATGGAGAATTATTTTGGATTCATTTGATGATTTCCATTGTTGAATAATTCTCTAAAAAATATGTTGATTCTTAGTTGGTTTGTGTTTCAAAATTATCATATGTTGTTTAGAGAACATGTGATGAAAGCCTTATGATGGAATGGGGGAGAAAATGTGTCTCCAATAATATTTTAGTTTTATTAGAATGAAATATGTTGTTGGAAGATAGGTATGTTACTCTAATTTACTTGGTAAATATGATGATGCTAAAGTAGATCGATCAAAGGATAGATATCATGATAGATGGGGTTTGTGATGAAATAAATCAAGTTGTTTTAGAATGAATTGGATTCTATTTGAAGTTGGTTGAAGATTTAATAATAAATAAAGAACTTTTTTAGGGTTGTGAAACATGAAAAATTGGATTGTTTTAAATGTGCTACACATAGGAACTATTTTATTTTTTACAATGTGCTACCCGATTGTAAGGGCACAATCTACTCATTGTAATCCACCCAAAAAGATATTTTTTCTTGGGAATTGTGTCATTAGGATTATTATTGTCCAAGCCAAGGAGTATCTATTCTTATTAAAAACATAGACTTGTAAAATCATTATGTTATTTTTTTTAATTCATTAATATTATTTAATTATATTGGGATAAGATATTATGATAATTGATACCCTAACAATTCAAAGAGGTAAATGAATAAATAGTTGAACTGGATTAAAAATCACCCTACACTGATTAACCCCCCCCCCCTCTCAGTGTTTGGAATATCCCAAATTTTTCCTCTCACCAACCTCCAATGTATATTTCTCCTCCACAGACACTTAATAAATAGAGGAAAATGTCTTGCACCTAAAAATCCCTAGTTCCACTTCTGGTGACACACATTGTGCACCACGTTAGAGAGAAACCCTCTACAAGTACAAAAATGACCCTTACCCAAAAATATGATATGCTAAAGCACCTAACAAGTGTATTGGAGAGGCTATCAATCCATGAAAGACTCCACCTATCTAAGTAGATGTGTAAGGCCCTAATTTGTGTCCTGAATACCCCTCTATATATTTAGATTGAGGTGGCTTCTGCCGAGGCCTATCATATAGTGGAAGCAGAACTGGATAAATTCCATGAAATAATTTCCTTCTCTAGGAAGATGAGTGCACCAATATATAGGGGTACATCCACCTATTGTATGTCACATGATAGATTAGAAACATGGAAATACATCATTTAAAAGTGGAAAATGTCTATGGAATCAACATCCTTACAACCTAAACACTCCAAACATGGGGCTCGTGGAAGAATATCTGACTCCCTCCAACCAGAAAATTCAAGGTAATGACACAATAGAGATAATGTCTACATGGAATGATTTGGATAATACCTAATTCATTGATTCTATAAAAATAACTGATTTCATTGTATTCATGTAGGATAATTTCTATAATGCATTATTTGGATGTCCCTGAATGCCTCTTCGGGAAGGAGTCCCTTATTCAAACATTAGTTCCTCAAATACTCCCCTAGTGGTCGAGTAGGAGTACTCTAGGTTGATGCTTCATCATTCAAATCATGTGAATCCTGCTAACTATATGCTAGGTAAAATAAATGAGAGGTTTAAAATATTCACACTAATGGGGTTGTGCATATTAATGCCTAAACTATCTGATATCCACTTCAATAGATCCATGGGATGGTATGAAAGACATATTTTCTCTACTAATCCATCGATTAAAGCCCACTACCCTAGTTCTTGGTATCTATTTAATAGTCCAAAAATGAATTAATTATTGTTGATCAACTTGTATTACTAAATGGGAAATGTGTGGTTGATATTATAAAATCCTACCCCCTTGCATACTGAGAGGTTCAACCCATGGACATTGATCTTCAACACAACCATATATTCCATAAATCATGAAAAATAGATGGAGGGTGAATTGAAATCATTTTATTAAAGTCATACTTGGATATCATGGTCGTCAAACACATGGTATAGGATCGTCAGTTTAATTACCATTGTCTCTATAGATTATGAAACCTGCATTGGGGATTCTATTCTAGATGAATCAGACAGTAGTACCACTCTATGGTCTCTACCCCTGTAGAATTTCCTCCTTCCTCTGATCCTCGTGTTTAAAACGATGGAGAAGATCTAGATAATGAAACTCCAGCCTTTGAAGGGGGTGTATCCACCATGGATTATGAGTTCTCCCAAGTGAATATTAGCACTGAGAAAGATCCGAGACCAACACTAATCATTGTAGTCATGTCTCTAGAGGAGAAAAAATAGAATATGGATTTATGGAAATAACATTAAGTTTTGATCTCTTGGAGATAGAGATAAATCATAGGGCTCAACAGCCATGTTGTTTTGTATCACTTGGGACTCTTTGTAGGTCACCATGGATTTGAACTACCTCTTAGAAAGATGCACCCTTCCCATAATGTCATTGTTGATTCTTGAGTTGACAAGAATATAAGGGAAAACATCATAAATAAAGGCCTATACCCAATGTGTTTGGACAAAATTATCCCAATCCAAAAGAAGAATGGAAAGAACATAGTTTTCATTGAATATCATAACCTCAAATTCCACCTTCTCAAAATATTACTATCCCATTCCAGTGATGATTCTAATGATTTATTCAACTTCTGGATTCTAGTACTTGTCCTTCAAGTATTAGTACTTCGGGTAAAAGTATATCTAAATATCCTTTATGGATGAAGAAGACACAACATTAAGAAAATATTAGGTAAACTTCTATTACTGAGTGATTGTTTTCTATTTTAATAATAGTGGAGCTACCTAGTAGTATTTTACATGATATCTTCAAGCCACTCACCGAGACAACAATAGAGTGCTATTTGGATGATTTGATGATAAAATTCATCCAATTTTAATACTATATCTGGGATATTGAAAAAGTGTTTGAATTCTAAATCCCCTATCATATAAATATGAATCCCTTGAAATTTGAGTTTGATGTTTCCTCTAGAATGTCCCTCAAATTAATTATCAAATATAAAGGAATTGTGATCAATCTTATAGAGATAAAAGCTATATTCTATAATCCTCCTCTGCATAACCTCCAAAATTTGTGGGGCCCCCAAGTATTATTGTCCTATATCGGATGATTAGTTTAAAATTTTTATGGAATTTGTAATATTTTATCAAGGATCATGAATAAATTTACTATATATTAGTGGGGTGATGATGGCTAGACTGCATTTGATGACATCAAGAATTATCTTCTATATCCTCAAGTCCTGATGCCACCCATTGTACAAAAATCATTGTTCCTGTACATGTCTTACTTGGAAAAGTACCTTTAAACCCTTCTATATCAAAATAATAATGAATGAAGGTAAAAAATATTGTATTATTTCATTCACATGTTACAAGATGAAGGAACTAGATACTCTTCCAAAAAAAATACTACTTTATTTAGTCATTGATTTTTATCAAATATGAAACCACTTGAAGAACCATAAGATGTAGTTGGTATCCTGAGTCAATCGACATGAGTATATCCTCAACCACCCCATGTTTTCTAGTAATTGGAATGTGGGTTAGTTATTCTGTAATTGTTTCACATCAATTTTATCCTCCAAAAATATATCAAGGGACAAGAAAAAAATTATTTTACAGTTACTCATCTTACCCCCAATAAACTATATTGGATCTCAACTCTCTAGATGAGTCCACTCTCTCTATGGATCATCATGTTTGATGATGTAAAATTCACTTTAATGGAACATCCTGTATCCCAATTGAAATAAGGCTCGATAACCCCAAAACTCAATAGGTTAGGCCTTGGGATTTTCTTTATCACACTGATGCAATATTTTATTCCATACTCATTCCTATTACTTCAAGGTTATAGCAACAAAAAGGCTTAGTACCATTCTATTATAACCATCCTTGAGTTGGAACAGTATATTGAAGTTCCCCAGCATGCTGTAAAGGTAGATACATAACTACACATCAATAAAATTAATGTTGACTACATTTTCAGGAAGCCAAAACGTGTCCCCTTAATGAACCAAACTCATGAGTTGATATCCCATTTACCTTAACATCCAAAAGTGAGTCACATTATTTGGTACTATAATGAGTAATTGGATGCTTTATATTGTATATTTTTATCCTTTATATATCCCAACAAAGATAACCTGGTCATTCAAGTGGCACATTAGATGCTTATTTCTCTCTTTTTTTGACTAAGAAGACTGACAATTGACTATCTAGTTTACAATATTTTTTAATAGGGATCACAAATGCCTCCATATCTAAAGAATTTATCTTTTGGATGCATCCCTGTATTGAGTACCTCTAACCCAAAATTCTCGAACCAGAACAACCCGAGCGTGAGCAGATGCATAGGCACATTGTGAATTATACACTCCAAAATGGTTCCAACCTATATAAGACACTAAATAGTCGTGGTATTGATGGGATAATTCCTTATTTCATACAAGGAATGGATCTTCTTAAGGTTCTGTAAGAGATACACATTGGGAAATGTGGGGCCCATCAAGTCGTATAGAAGTTGTCTCACCAAATCTAGAGATTTGAGTATTTATGACTATTTCCCCTAGAAATGGGGATGACCTTGTTTGCTTAAGGGTAAAAAATTCCAATTGGTTTCTAACAGGTTTTTCGTAGAACCGGAAACATCCAATGATTCTATATCCATTTGGACCTACATTCCAAAGGTAGGTGCTCATTAGTTATGATCCTATGAGGCTTAAGACTTTTCATTGGTCGGGAGAATGGGAGTTCACACTCATCACACCTTTTGGGGGGGAATTATTGTCTAATCTGGAACTCTCTTTATAGATTTAAGTTATGTTTAGGAATCCTTATTAAATTACCAAGTATGAAAATGAGTGTTCCTTTAGATCCTACAATCACTGATTAGTATGTAGGAGATATAGAGAATATTTTATATGAATTCAAGGTTCTTCATTGATAGAGAATCATCTTTATTTGTTTAGAGATTCTTAGTTAATGGTGTCCTTCGACACATTAAATAGAAATATCTTGGTCATTATGATAACCATACTGGTTTGAAAGCCACTCAACAAGGCACTTGAATTTTATTATCATTTAGAAGGAAATGAATTATTTCAGTGTTGGGATCGTACCCAGAGATGGGCTACCTACGTATCCTTATTTAGAGAAGGAATCGGAACCCACGTAGTTTGAGTAAATGAGTACGATGATTATGCATGATTGATGTCACAACGAAATATGTCATATTTACTTTTACGCTCAAAGATCACGTGAGTCATGCTCAGTATGAGAAACAAAAGGTATTGGTAAAACAATACAATTGTGCCCTGAAAGATGCCATCATAAGAAATGATGTGGGGCTTATATATGTACGACTGCCCAGATTGATGAAGATTAGGGTTTACTTCAGGGAAGAAACCAGAGGACAAGGTCCAAAAAGGTATATGTGCTTTATGGAGATTTGGATACTTAACTTAGGGCTTACTCCTGAGAGGGATTCCCAAATTAGAATGGACTTATTATTGGGCTTACTCCTAAGAAGGAAGCCCAAATCAAAAGGAAATTGAGACTGGTTAAGAAAAATAATGATTGGGGCTTATTCCTGAAAAGGAGGCCTATGTTAAGGGATTTGAGAACTGGGGCTTATTCTGGAGAAGGAGTCCCATGATAAGGGGAATTATGACTGGGGATTACTCCTCAAAGAGAATTCCAATATGTGGGAACATGGGGTTTACTCTTGAAGAGGAGGCCCAAAATTAAGGAAATTTTAAGACCGTGGCTTACTCCAAAAAAGGAGGCCCAGGTTAGGGCACTTCGGGCTTACTCCTAAGGAGGATGCCCAGGTTAAGTGAACTTGGACTGGGTCTTACTCCTAAAAAGGAGTCCCATATTAAAGATCCTCTCATCTTAAAGGATGGGGCTGAATGAATGAAATCTATAACCTTAGTGACATAAAGATATGTAAATCACTAGGTTTTGAGAGATGTTCCACAGAATTCCTTTTAGATATGGAAGCCTACCAAGAATCCATGCCACAAATAGATTTGAAGAGGGTTCCAAAGACTAATCCTTGATGCGAAGAGGTGTATTTGAATAAAAAAAGGTGAATAGGTAGGAGGGACACCCAAAACGATGTAGGCACGTAGGTCCACCGTGTGCGCGTAGGTCCTTGTCGCGTAGGTATACCTGCGCGACACATAAGTTCCTACGTGACGGTCAACCCATATGGTAGTACTTGGGTGAGGCTAGGCTCAAGCCCTTAGTATTATCCCTAGGGGATTCCAAAAGATTGGCGCGCAGGTTCTGGTGAAGGGATAAGGTGGCGCACAGGTGTTTCCATTTCCCTTAAGTGTTAAACACCTAGGCGCGCAGGTATGGGTGAATTTCAACACATAGGCCTTGTTTCCCCTATTTAGATCTTCCATTCTGGGTAAGAAATTACCTTATTAGTGTTCAAAAGACTTCCAGAAGAGACTAGGGAGTTGGGAGCTTAAATCTGGCTTTTGGAATTTTGCATCACCGAAATTGGGGGCCACAAGGGGTATTAATAGGCTGCTGAAGACCCCAATCGAAAATCAAATATGCCGCGCAGGTGACCTGCACGCCCTTATGTTGCACATAGGTACCCTACACAACTCTCTTGGAACCTAAGCCTCCCCTGCTTAAGAAAATCCTTATTCATGCCTTTTTTAATTTTTGATGCTTCTCTAAAGGATGAATCACTTTATGCTTAGGTGTTCCCCTTTATTAGTCATTTAGAATTTGTGAAGGAAAGTAACGTCATAAAAAGTCCCCCCACAGAGTTGGATTCAAAAGTGATGAGGATGTGACTCTGAGGTAATGAAGAGAATCAAGGAAGGGCAACGCGCAGGTTTGGAGTGCGCAGATACAGGCACGTAGGTGAGAGGTGTGCAGGCTTCGGTGTGCAGGGGTGCGGCCCAGCCTATAAATATGCGGCCATTCTCACGCAAAGCACCCAACTCTCAAACATTTCCACTCTCACCGCGGAGGTTCCTTTTTTCGTGCAGGTGGCTGATTTTTCGCTGTTCAGTGCTTTTTTCTGTGTCGCGCTGCTTTAGAGGTATTTTGACCTACGCGCCAAAAACCTGAACAACACAGTTACACCTACGCGCCAAAATCGGACTTGCGCGCCTTAATTCCTTAACCATATTTTCACATTTCTTCAGAATTTTTATGAAAAATCAACTCACTAAAGAGTTATTTATTCGACATTTGTGTAGATTCAATTTCTTCTAGAAGAATCAAAATGGATGATGAACTGGATTTCAAGTGGATTGATGATATGATGAATGTTTTTGGCCATGATTAAATTACTTTCTGCAAGAGCACTCTCCCAGACATGGCCAAGTACTTGAAGAAGTATCATATTAACTTTCCAGAGACCATCTACTTGCCTCTGTATGGGTACAGTCATCTGCAAGATGTCAACATTCTAGAGGCAAATAACTATCTCCCACATTCCTGATTTCCAAATTACACCAATTTTGCTTCACCAAATATCTCAAGGGGAGGAGCATTTGAAAATACTGGAACAGTGGAAAGGGCCTATATGATTCATCACAGCCCCTGTGCGCTAGATCTAAAACCTCACAAGCTCGAGATGCAACCACATTGTTATCCTTCAATCTTCTAAAATTCTCATATGTATCAATCCAAAGGCTAGAAGAAGATTTCGTACTTTCGTCTTGGAGGAGGTGTGAAGCCAACTTGGATGTGGGTATACTGGGTGTGAAAAACCTTCATAGATTTTTTCGAGGATTTGAATGGAGCTGTGATATATGAAGCCATCTGGGATGGGCAGACATATGTCTACAGTAATGATGAGTTTGTGCCGGAGCTAATTAGCCGCTGGAGCCCAGAAACCAATTCATTCCATCTGAATCATGGAGAAGTAGGTATTAGTTTATGGCATGTCTACAAGATCTCGGGGACTCCAATTCTAGGATACATGTATAATGAATTCATCCCCTCCCCCCCAAGGCGACATGGAATGATTCGGAGATTACTCTGGCTTTGGCTAAGGAATTAGTGAAAATATTCTACAAGATCAATAATTCCAATACCTCCAAAACTCATTCCAGAAAGGATATTCATCTAAAGGAGTGGATGGATATGTTTCTTACAAGGAAGAAGGAGGAGTGGCCCACCTTTACTAATCCTACTATTTTCCCCAAAATATAGAATAGGGGTGCTCCTGACACATTCTGGCCAACTCTAGAAGAAAGATAATTTGATATGTGGGGGTACGGAGTGAATCAGAGAATCTCAAAAAAGACCCATCTAGTGGGCTTCTTAGCCTTCTGGTTCAGTGTTTATCTTTTTACTATTAGGGATTCGAAGGGAGGCGTCTGGCCAAGGACCTTCATTGTGGCTGGTATGTTGGCTGAGAATAAAATGGTTGGATTGTCCACCCCTATTTTGGAGAAGATTCATTGGATCTTACTCCATGTCTTTATGGGTAAGTCTCCTTTGAGAATCATGGGACCATTACATGTTTTTTGGGGATGGATCGCCACTCATTTTAGGACATATAATGTACAAATCATGGTACAGGTTCCTGGAAGATCTTTCAGATCATCAGTGCAGGCATACTCTAGAATTTCTCTGTTAGCTCTCAACCTCTATGATATGATGGTGAGGTTGAGCATGTACAAGGAATTCAATTTCTTTCCTTATGGAAATCCGACATCCGGGTGGTTTTTTGATGATGGAACCGCCGGTCTGGAATTGGGGGCGTACATGCTGGCTTGTAGAGATGGTGTAACGGCCACCAGGATTGATAGAGAGATTATTTGTGAGGCCTATGCTCCATATAGATTTGAACGCCAATTCATGTGTCTTCAACATACTGTTGTATCCCCTCTTGTTCATGTTAGGTCAGAGCATTATCCAATGGTTGCTCGACAACTATGGTTGTTGACATCTATGTAGAATACCAGGGTAGTTTTTGATCTACCAGTTGTTTAAGCAGCGTGTAACATGACTACATGGTATGCCGAGAACATGATAGCATCATACCCTAGAGGGGTGTTGAATCGTCCTGTTTATTAGGTGGAGAAAAAGAAAAGAACTCTAGAGAAAGAAACCCTTCCTCAGAAAGGCGGCGCATCCCCACATAGAGCTGGTTCACCAGGTTCCTCACCTGGGGATGACTCACCAGATTCCCAATATGGGGTTGATGAGGCACAACATACGGAAAAGAGACCTCGTTCCAGATATAATCCTCCGGTCAGAATTAAAAGACCAACACCATCAACTCCTAGTGAGTTACTTCATTGGGGAACTTTAATCATCATTTAATTATTGAGAAACAAGTCTTATTTCCTTATTCTATATCTGTAGTTACAGGAGCTGGGAAGAAGCTGTATTCTAAGCTTGTAGGACCCTCCTCACAGCCTTCTAGTACACATGCTGAATACTTATGACCAGAGGCTGTCCAGACATGGCGGAGTTTATATTACAATACCGAAACCACTTGGCTTGATTTATGTGAAGGGATACACATCCCTAGAATAGGGATTCTTCGGCCTTCTACTGATATTTGTTTTGGGGATAATACCTATGTAGTGCGGGCTTACATTAGAGAGATGGAGATGTTCATACATGCCATTGACGATTCCATTCCTGTCACCAAGCGTGTGAAGGAAATGATAGATCATGACACCACTGAGGGGACTGGTGGTTCTGGAGATGAGGAGTGGCATGATTACGTGCCTCCTGAATATGTAAGTCTCATTCTTTATTTTCTTTGAAACATGATTTCATTCAATTCTTTGTTACTCAAGGAAATTATTTTCTTCATCCAGCAGCTTACAAACAAAGGAACTGTTGAGGTTCTTTAACCACAGTATAGCCCTTGTGGTACTTCCATCGGGGCTAATGAATCTCCTCGTGAGACGGGCGAGGTATCTCCAGGCCCGAAATCCATGGAATAGGAAGTAGAAAGGTCTTTTCACTCTCCAATACCTGTATTTGGAGAGGATATTGTCAACACTCCCAAATAGCCAAAGAAACAAAGGCATCGAAGGAAGAAGTCCACAACTAAACACTTCATCAGTAGTGGTAATTCCTTCAGATATTCATGAGTCTTAACCCATGAAAGGATTTCTCATCCTTCTTAGGATTGTAGGAGCTTCTTCAATTTCACCTTTGAGGGAAAGGACAGACCCTCATATGAGGACCACGAAGGATGCTATTGAAAAGTCGCAAATTCATGCTGACCCCGCTGCTCCTGAAGAGGAACCGGCGTCTGTACCCAGTACCACTCCTACTACTACTGCAATAAGAGAAGAACCTACTTCAGGTAAAATAACAATGCTTCATAAAATGTTTAATGAAACATCAACTATATTCTATTCTCTGATACTTTAGGTTCCACCCCTGCACTAGAGCTTTTGGTGGCCATTGCAACTGATGCCGTGATATTATCTGAAGAAGTTGTTCAATATCAGAGGCTGTAGAATGAGGGTCTCCAAGTAGATACATCGAATGCTCTCACTGGTTATACTAACCTGGAATCTAAGATATCATTAGACTAAATGATGAAATGTGGCGCATATTTTGAAGATATTTTAGATGAAGTTAAATTACCATGTAATTTAAAACATTTTGGACATGAGTGTTATCCTTCATCCTGTTAAAATAACTTCTTATTACATCTCTGACCATGATTGCTAAAATGTGCAATTCCATCTGAGAAAGCTACAAAACTGCCAATGCCTGAAGGGGGTACAGAAAACCCTATTATTGCAGAGACATTAGCTCAAGTGAAGCTAAACCCAATAGAGCTTCCTCGAGCTCGTCCTGAAAATCCTGTTTAAGCTAGGAAAGATGGGGAGGAGCCTTTTCCTATTTTTTATCTACCGTTGGTTAAGAGATAACAATTTGGTGGCTACACATAATTTTCAAGACAACTTAATCAACTTTTGTTATCCTTTGAAACCAACCGAAACATTCAATTGACTATGCAGGGACATCAATTTCATTGTCTATATCTGGAGGTGAAGCCTCAGCCTCAGCCCCAATGGGAATAGAAAATGAAGAAACATGGGTCAGGGGGAAGTAGCAGAATAGGGAACTTCCCTAGGTGCATTAATCTCGGATTATATTCCCCCTTGTGAAAGTGATGTTGAGTCAAACCCGGAGATACAAAAGGCGCTCAAATTTTCACGACAGAACATATGGAAGAACATATCTGAAGTGCCTCTAGAAGAGCTATCATCGAAGATTCCCCGAATGTCATCCCTATTCGTCATGTTTGGACATGGCTGTTTTGGATATAAAAAGATACATGTCATGGTAAAACAGGTCATTTTAAGGAGGGAGAAGGAGCAAAAGTACCATCAATATTTGACCAGGGTGAGGCTGTCAACCAATATCAGAGAATTTGAGGTTGCGGTATACCGAGATGAGGCTGATTATGCTGCCAAGTTATAGGAGCTGAAGCATAAGATCAAAGAGAAATTCGTCGAGCATATGCATCGTCAGCAACAGTTAGATTTTGTTACTAGGGAACTTGACCAACTTAATAATTCAATGGAATGAGCTTAAACGAATTGTATGAAAGCCATTACAGATGCCAAGAAATCACTCCATCAAGCTGAAAAGAGGTAAGTTGGTCTAGTGCATGAGCTTTAAGTGGATACTGATAAATCTCGGGATACTGTAAATCAAATAAAGATTTATGTTGAAAAAATTTTGTAATTATTGGAAAAGATAATAGAATCCAGTCTGTAGATGTCCTTCTAACTCTTGTGCATCAAATGAAAAAAACTTTCATCTTCAATCATTTGTGTATGTATTCTTTTTCTACCTTCATTCAATTTTTACCTAAGCCAGTGGGCCTTGTAAGAATCGTTTGATTTTTTTGATAGGATTATTATAAATAACCCAACAAAATTTGAATCTTTTTATTGCTCAATATTACTTAAATAATACAAAATATATGTTTATTGAGTTGGAACTTGACTTCTATTCAGATTTCCCTTATCTTTTGTGGGCAGTTTAAAGTCTTTCACATGGGACATAAAAAGTATATTGTTTAAGGTCAAAATATCATTGACCAAATGGATTAAAATTGACTCAATTTTTTGATAATTGTTCTGAAAACATATTACCATATTCAAGAATGAGGAGAAAAAATGTGAAATATGACTTATGAAATTTTTGAATCTGAGGAATGATACGAAAAAGGGTTAAAAGTCATTAGAAGAAGTATTTCCCAATAATGATGTTACCATTATTTAACAAACCCATTAGGGGTTGAATTATGTAGGGATGCTTAAGGGAAATGGCTGCATAGTCAAATAAAAGCATCTTTTGGCTGACAGGTCCGTTATGTAGACTACTTATCCAAGGTCGCCCAAGGGAACATGCTGCCTAGTCAGGAAAAATAACTCTCAGAAATTTACTTTTCTACGACTAAAAAGCCAATGGAAGTTTATGGAGATTCAAATTTTCCAAAGCATAGAGTTTGCTGTATGGAGAGAGGTACTTGAATATGTAGAAGATATTTCCAAACCAGATTTTCTACAAACTGGATGAATGTCACTCCTACAAAAGTCTGACCCAAATGTAGAGAAGGGAAATATAAACCATAGACTTGAATACTTTCAGATCATGAAAAAGAACACGTGACAAATATGCTAAGGATGGCTATTTGTGTGGATCCCTACATATTGTCATTAAGACAACTAATGAAAAAAGAGGTTCTCTTCCGAAGAATGAAGTTACCATTATTTAATAAACCTGTTAAAGGGTTGAATTATGCAATTCCTCCTAAAGGCATTGGCTGCATAGTCAAATAATAGTATCTATTGGCTGACAGGTATGTTATGTAGACTACTTATGCAAGGCTGCCTAAGGGAACATGCTGTATAGTAAGCCAAAAGAACTCTCAAAAATTGGACATTCTGTGACCAGAAGTCAAGAAAAGGGTTATGGAGATCTATAAGTATTTAAGGTTAGAAGTATGACACATAAAAGTGGGCATTGTTCAAAGCATGTAGAGATACACAGACAATGCTAACCATAATCATGTTGTGGCTGGCTCCTGAACTGAGATGTTTTACATCACTCCATATCACATTATAATGAGAATCAAGCCAAAACTAGTTCTTTAAATATTGTTTAACATCATGTTGGATGAGAGTATGGGAGATATTAGTTTAGGGTCATAGAGCTCAGAACATAATAATTAATACACAGTGTGTGTTTTATAAACCAAATGTGAATGAAAACTGGGGTTTTCATACCGCATTCATGTTTTCACAGGGGCCTTTTCAGCCAAGGGACTAAAAGTGGAATTTGGGGTCAGGCTCAATGACTTGGGGCTGGATTTGAGGGACACTCAAATGTTCCTACGTATCCCATAAGGATGGAAATCATGTTGCACGTTGTTTTTGAAATACCCTCTGTACAGATTTGGTTCGTACAAGTGAAGGGTGAAAGGGGACTTTAGTGCAATGATGGTTTGACCCAAGATAAAAGGTTTGGTCATTTCCATGTATGCACGTAGTCTTTAGAATATAACATGATTGAATATCAATGTGAATAATTATTTCCTCTTAGGTGAGGGTATCAAAGAATGTTGTAGTTTATTGTCGTACATGACAAAAGTGTTGTACAGTTTAACATCATATAGCGAGGGCAAAGGTGAACCAATGTGAAGATATTGGTTCTGGGGGTGGCTTCACGAATCAACATCATATGATATGGAGGTGAACCGATGTAAAGAAATTGGTTTTGGGATTGATCCTGAAGAGGTTGCCTACGTACCCAGCCTTGAAGGAAAGGATCAAGGTCCACATAGTTCAAATAAAGGATGAATTGGTGATCAAGTTGTTTTTGAGGACAAAGACCTAAAAAATGGTGTTGGGATTTATGAATGGTTATTGACATAGAGAAGGTGTTATGGTTGAATTTTACTCTATGATCGCGTGATTCATACTCGGTGTGAGAAATAAGAGGTAGCAACAGCCTTAACAATGCACAGTTTAATGTCATGTAGGACATATGAAGGGACTATGTAGTTTAACGTCTTGTAGTGAGGACTATTTGTGTTGCACAGTTTAGTGTCATGTAGTAGGGACAAAATATAGTTTAACTTCATGTATGATGTATTAAGGGTCTTTGTTATGTTTTATGTCATGTAGGATTAATGAACAGTACAGTTTAACGTCATGCAGGACAAATATAGGGACACAGTTTGGCGTCATGTTGGACGTGAACATAGTTTTTCATCATGTTGGACAATATGGGTGTTGTACATTTTAGCATCTTGTAGCTAAGACGATGTGGACAATATAGTTTAAAGTCATGTTGGATGAAAGGGGGGCTGTGTAATTTAATTTCATGTAGTAAGGACAAAAGAGGACACGGTTTAACATCATGTTGGATGTATTAGGGACTTTTTCATAGATTAACATCTTTCTGGACGTAAGGGACTTATGTATAGGTTAGAATAATGTAGCTAAGACGTCATAGTTTAATGTCAAGTTAGATGATGGTACAGTTTAACGTCATGATGGATGATGGTCTGAATAGTTTAAGGTCATATGCATAGTCCAGCGATGGTGCAGTTTAATGTCTTACTGGATGTATTAGTATTTTTCTTACACAAAATACTTCTTCATAAATCTAGCATTGGTTGGAGTACTGATGAGTTCTTCATCCATTGAGATTAAATAATAGGCTCCATTGGAATAGACCTTATATATTGAGTAAGGTCCTTCCCATTTTGGCTCAAGCTTTGGAGGTTTCTTTTCTGGTATCATTGGAGTTCTGAGAACCACTACCAACTCTCCATGAATGAATGAAAGAAGATGAAATTTTTTGATGAAATCTTGTGCTATTAAATTCTGATAGACTTCCATGGGATTCAATTTGCACAATATTTTCTCATCTAATCATTCTAATTAATTGAATTGATTTTGAGATTGTTCATCTGTAGATGACTGATCATAAATGGCTACTCTGAGCTAGGGTAATTGAACCTCAATGGGCAAGACTGCTTCCATTCCATATACCAATGAATATGGGGTTGACCAGGTTGTAGTGTGGGTGGTGGTCTGATAAGCCCATAAAGCATGAAAGAGTTTTTTCGGCCATGATTTCATATCTTTATCCACCATATTTTTCTGTATGTTTGAAGGAGTCTTGTTGAAGGCTTCTATTTGGACATTTGGCCGCTGCATGATACTGAGTGTAATGGTTGGATTTGATGTAGTATTCTTGATACAACATCCTTGCCTCGTATGAACCGAAGTTGGTGCCATTTTCCTTCAATGTGACATGAGGGACACCCAATCTAGTAATGATGTTAGATTTGAGGAAGATAACAATGATTTTAAAACTGACTTATTTTAGAGGTATTGCCTCTGCCCATTTGTAAAAGAAGTCAGTAGCAGTAAGAATATACTTAAACTGCTTGGTTGTAGCTGAAGGATAAGGTCCCACCACATCCATTCCCCATGTGGCAAATGGCCATGAGTATTAAGCAGTATGAACCAACTCTGGGGGCTGATGAATGAAGATGCCGTGTAAATGTAAAGAATGACACTTCTTCATGAAATCAACACAATCTTGTATCATTGAAGGCCAACAGTATTCAAGCCATTAAATTTGATAAGATATTTTATGTCCAGACTGGTGGGCACCACAGACTCTTGCATGCACTTCTTTCATGACAACCATTGTCTCCTCACCATTAATGCATCTGAGGATAACTCCATCAAAATGTCTTTTGAAGAGAATTTTTTCTAGGTGATTAGGGCTATCATAAAGAGAAAAATTGACCACACATCGTCAGACTTGTTCTTTACTAGTTCTATCAGGTGGGAGTGTTCCATTTTTAACGTATTCTCTGATAGGTGTCATTCATCCCGTAATATGACCATATGGTTTAGATATGGGAAAAATTTCATTGATTTCCTCTGTTCTGGTTTGATCATAATTTGAAATTGTATGATAGTGGGTAATACTGATGATTTTCTCATCCCAGTTTGGATCTACCAGAGCTGTAGCTATATTAGCCAGTGCATCAGCATAGGAATTTTGTAATCGCGGGACATAAGAAAATGTCGGTTCCTAAGGGAATTCCATGACTAACTCTTTGACATAATAATACAAAGGAAATAACTCTTATTTTCTAATGGCATAATCCCCATTGACTTGTTTGATTACCAGGTCTGAATCACCTTTAACCATTAAGTGATTCACTTGTGTTTGAAGTGCTAACTCCAATATAGTGATGAGAGCTTGGTATTCTAGTTCATTATTTGTACCGCCTCCCAACAATGAAAATTAATAGGGTAGAACTTCCTTTTCTGGAGAAATGAGCACAATTCCTAACCCAACTGTATTGAATTTAGGATCTTCCATTTTCATCCCTGTTGGACATCTGGAAGCACCATCAAAAAACATTTCTCATGTTTGAAGGTTATCTTGAATAGAAAAGACTTCTTCATCAGGAAGTTCAATATCTAAAGATGTATCTTCTACTGAAGGATGTTCAGCAAGGAAATCAGCCAGATCTTGCCTCTTTATCGCCTTTTGAGACACATACTGGATATCAAATTGATGCAAAATAACTGCCCACCTTTCCAGACGTCTTGTAAGCATTGGACGACTAAGGATGAATTTGAGCGGGTTATTATGAGATACCAATTGGACCTCGTGATGTTTCAGGTAGTGTCTCAACTTATAAACTGCAAAGACAAATTCTAGGAAACACTTTTCAATACTTGAATATCGGGTTTCTACTTCAATCATATTCCGACTGAGATAGTAAAGGCTATTTTCATTCCTAGAATCCTTCTTCTAAGCTAGAAAGGCACCCAATAATTACTCTAAAGATGTCACCTAGAGGATAAGTGGTCTTGCAATAGGTGGCATTAATATCGTTGGACTCAATAGATATTTTTAGAGAATATCGAATGCTTCTTGACATTCTTCATTCCACTGGTAAGTGACTCTCTTCTTCATCAATTTGGTGAAGGGTAAATTTTTGCCTGCCAAATTGGAGATGAAATGCCAAATATAGGCCAAGTTTTCTTTAATTCCTCTTAATTCATTCAAATTTCTAGGCGGTGACATACCAAGGATTGACTTTGTATTCTAATGATCTACTTCGATACCACGATGGCATACAACAAATCCGAGATGTTTTCTTGAGGTTACTCTAAAAGCACATTTCAAGGGGTTCATTTTCAAATTATGTTGTTGAAGTTTGTGGAATATGATTTCCAAATCAGCCAAGTGATTAAAATTTTGTTTGGATTTAACCACCAAATCATCCACATACCATTCAACAAACTTCCCTAAAAAGGGTTTGAAGTTACGATGCATGGCACGCTAATATGTAGCACCTGCATTCATTAGGCCAAATGGCATTACCTGATAGAAAAACACACCCTGAGGGGCTCTGAAGGTTGTATATTCTTCATCTTATAGAGCCATTCGGATTTGATTATACCTGGATATCAATTCATGAAGGAAAGTGCTTCATAGCTAGCTGTTGCATCAAATAAGAGTTCTGTAATCGAAACTGGAAAATCATCCTTAGGACAATGCCGATTAAGATCACTGAAATCAATGAAAACTCTAATTTTTACATTCTTATTTTTCACAGGGACAATATTATCCAACTACTTGGGATATTGAACTTCTCTGACAATGTTAGCTTTGATAATATTATCCACTTCAGCTTCAATTTTGGAAGCATAATTTGGGTGTGTTCTTCTTGCAGATTACATAAATCCTCGATGTTCTTCTCGCAAACCAAAACAATGAGTAGCAATATTAGGATCAATCCATGTCATCTCTGTATAGTTCCAAGCAAATATATCTCAATTTTGCCTTAAAATTTAAATATACTTCTCTAGCTCTTCAAGAGTAATGGCCACACTAATTAAAGTGGGGCATGTATCTTCTTTTATACCTAGATTTATTTCTCTGATTTCATCCATGGTGGTAGAGATACCCTCTTCAAATGATGGAGGAGAATCCCTGAGATCTTCCTCTTCATCTTCAACATGTGTTATTTCTTATGTTTCTACATTCATAGTAGAAGATGAAGTAGAATTTCCATGATCATAAGAGATGTTAAAATTTAAACATATTGAAGAAGAAGCTTCTATTTCTGACCATATTGATGATGAAGGGTATTCCTTGGGTAATAAAGGGGAGATGATAGATTGATAATCGACATCATCATTCACCTCTGACATTGCTATAACTTTTTCTGGCTTGGTTGGTGAAGTATAGACTCTCTTGATTTCAACAGATGAAATGAAGACATCTCCATTTGAGCTTTTAACATTTCGTGGTGAATCACCAATTTCTCCCTTGTTGTCTGCCTTGATTGTCGTAATTGCATTATGGAAGATTCCATAAGAGTATTTTGATTTGGGTCTATCCTATCAATTTGACTGATAGGCAACACATAATCTGTACTCACATGTGTAAATGGGTTTACTGGAATCTTTTCCTAGCCATATAGATCATTGAAATTGGTAACCTCCTTTTCTATAGATTTCTCCTTTCCCTTCATGTGATATAATTCTACCTCAATGTATTGAGATTCACATGTCTTGAATGGGGATTTATCACCATACAATTCCCCAATTTGATAATTGAAACAATATTTGAGGCGTTGATGGTATGAAGAAGGGATAGCCGCATATTGATGTAGACATGGTCTTCCAAGAATGATGTTGAAGGCTGTGTCATGATCAACAACCACGAAATCTGAATTGGATACAAGATCACCAAACTGAGTTCTGAGTGTAATCTCGCCTAGTGGTTCTTGTTCAATTTTATCATATACTTGTAACATCAAAGTAGAAGGAGATATATCCGATTATGTGAGGCCCAATTGATGAAGTATACTAATGGGGATGAGGTTGACTCCTGAACCATTATAAATAAATGTTATTTGGATGTATACAGCATTGACCTTGCTAGATAAATAAAAAGGTCTAATATGTCCATGCACAACATCGTATTCATCTTCATCTGTGAAAGATATCACTGCATGTCATTCTGGTGGATTATTCTCAACATGGTAGACTTCTTCCGTAGCAATTTCAAATTCGAATTCCAGAGGACTTGACAAAGCCTCGATGAGTGCCTCCAGAAGATCCTTTGATGGATTCAATCCATCCAGAAATTGATAACTTGGTCGGTACTTGAGACAAATGTTTCAAGACATCATATTTTTGATCCAAAGGTCGGCGTTTCCAAACCGGATCATGTCATTTCGCATGTGCCTTAGAAGTTGATGCTTTGGAAGTAGATGCATCTTGTATCGGCGTAGGAGTTGGAAATACTCCTGGATTTGGAGGATTAGACCGAATAGGTCTATTTACATAATGAGAAGAAGAAGGTGGAACCGATAACTGATCCTCCAGTATAATTGTGCCAGGACTAAATCTACTATTTGTGGAAGTATTTGTTTGTCCTTGTTGATCCCACTGAAGGGCTCTGCCACGAGTTTCTACTGCATATACAGTTCTAGCAGGGGTAGAATTAGAATAGTGGCTTCTGGGATATCCACGTATATCTCTGTATCCCAGAACCTTGGAACTCCTTCTAATTCCTCTGTTTTATAGAGAGAACTCAGGTTCATCAGGATTGAAACTATGACTAGCATATGGACCTGTTAAGTGAATCTTGTTAACAGAACCAAATATGAACTCTTCATCTGATGATGACTCTGCCTAATTAGCCAATTTAGATTGTTCCATTTGGTGGGATGGTGCCTGTGGTTTTGAAGTAGATAGAATAAAATCATCCAGAGTCGATGACAACTTGGGCTTTGACCCAATTTCATCTTCTTCTAATTGTTCCACTTTCTTTGAATTATGCCGCCCCTTTGAGGATTTTTCTTTTGATGAGGATGTTTTTGTTGTGGAATCCATAGAAAAAGACACAATTCGTTTCTTCAATTGAATTTTCAAAATGGAATGAGTTTTGTTGATAATTTTTCTGACCATCCAATCATCATATTTCTGCGAATTTTTGTTTTTGACTTCCTACCACTCGCCTTCTTCCTCTGGATCTATAGTAGTAACACATGCTACCTAAGCTGAAGAAGCTTTCATTTTGACTTGTCCTGAGTCCAACATCTTTTTCAGGAGGTCTTTGAAGACAAAAATCTCATGAATGGGATACCCCAACATCTGATGAAATGGGATTTAGTTGGGACGGTCTTCATCTCCTTCCTTGTTCGGCCTTTTGGGCCTTTGTAATTGAACCAAATTATTTTCGAGAGCCGAAATGAAGTAACTATGAACTTTTTCATTTTGGAAAGAGTAAAATTTGCTCTTCAGATCCTCAAATTGTTTTCATCTTTGATATCTTTGATCATCTTGACGAAACTACATCTATTGTTGACACACAGGAGGTGGATCCCTACGATAAGATGAATGTTTTGAAGTAGAATCAGGTACATGTTCTTATTTAAGTGTAACAGTAGTAGTCTCTGCTTTACCCATTCTTCTTCCAGGAGCTGATGGAATTACACTAGTTTTATCCTTAGTCTTCATGATAGAATCTTCAATCTATTGAGCGATTGAAGTAAGGTCTCGAAACCCTCCTGTGTATTTCACAGGGATCAACAGTGTGCGCAACTCATAATGCAAATTTTCCACACATATTGGAAAAAATTCTTTTTGAGAGAGTTCTATGATTAGGGAATTTGTTAATCCCTTCCAGAAAGAAACGAAATCTGAAACCATTTTATTCTCCCTTTTCTTACAATTTGTAAGATGTAAAACATTTGCCTTTGGAAAGGTTGAGCTGAATTGAAGAAGGAATAATTGACGAAGATCCTCCCACCCGGTAATTGACCGGGATTGAAAGCTTGTGTACCAGACAAAAGCATATCCTTGTAATGACTGTACAAAACACTTGAGTTTAACTACTCATTTTTGCTGAGGGGTTCTTATCATAGGATCTCAATGAGAAACAAAATGTGTTAAGTGTTGGTCTGGGTCTCTCAAACCATTGAAGATTGGGAATGTGGTACTTGAAAATTTTGATGGGGGAGGAATTGAATCAACCCATTCAGGGTAAGCTCTCTTTTCTAGTTGAATTTGAGCTCATTTTCCCTCCATAGCTTCCAAATGAGCCTTTAAGGACTCAATAGTAGTTATTATGTTAGAGAAACATCTGGTTGAGCTTGGACCTGAATAGGTGGAATAACTGGATCTTGGACAGGTGTGGTGGCAGGTACTACAACTGATGGTAGCACCACCGACTATTGTTGCGCATGACCCGTAGGATTAGACCTATGAGGGTGTAATGATAGGGGAGGATATTCTTGATCCATCTCAGTAGATGCAACAAATTCCCTTGTCTTACTGACTATATCATGCTTAGGAGGAAGACTACCTGGAAGTATTTTTGCATTCAACCTCCTTAATTCCTTCATTTCATCCTCCTATTGTGAAAATATTTGCTCTAGTGAGAGCGATTGGCCTTCTCTAGAGGATGGTTGGGACATAACCTGATTCTTTCCATTCCCCTGGTTGGATCCCTTTTAGAGAGGGGGATGTGGGTTATTTGAATTAATACTAAGATTCTGGGTAAGCCTTTGATTTTGTGTACGCACACCTTCTTCATTTGCCTCTGTGTGCACAGCCTCTTGAGCATGAACTTCTTCATCTGATCCCTCTGAGTGAGCCTCATCTAGGAGATCAGCAACAACGACATTGATGACATTAATTGATGCATAACTCATTGCATCCCTTATATTGGTATTTCTATGATATTGTCTTCTTCCATGTCCTTGATGATACATTCCCTTTTATTGAATTGATCTATCTGGAACTTCTTAAAGAACTGTAATTTAGAGGGAATCTCCGGATAATTCAGCTCTTCATTCCTCTTGTGTCTTCTTCCCTAATAAATAGAATACTTACTTTCTCTAAGGAAGAGATTGAGGATTTGAAAAATTCCTCAGTCCTGTGGACTGGGGCTATTCCTGTTGTTCCTTCTCAACTCCTCAAATCATATTTGTCGATTCCGAGGGTTGGGTTAAAAGAGTCCCCAGTCAGGAAAGCGGGGGTGGTTCTTGAGCTGCTACATCTGAGACATTCTTAAAATCTCTCCTGATATTGTAGAATTTAGTCCGGAAATTGGCTAGATGCATCAGCCTACATCCACTCAAATCACATGGCTCAAATAAACGCTGGATGATTTCTAACACTTCTATCACTTGATGATGCGCTTGCTCAAAACGAGAAGCATGTTCGATATTCTCATTTTCTTGATGCAATAGTAATTCGAAAACTTGTTCTTTGTATGCCTAACTTTGAGAACAACTAGTTGAGGCATGTTCTTTGGAAAGCTTTTGATTACAAACAAATCCAATAGGTTGTGGCCGACCATGGGAAATAACATTTCATGAGACCATTTTAGGCGTGCTTTTTTGGCTAGAGAGTATATTGAAATGTAGTGCTCTATGGATACCCCATCCCATGATATAAATACCAGATGGGGAATTGGAAATTAACTAGCAAAATCTTCTTAATGTGCCAAGGCATGAATGTTGAAAGTCTCTCTACTGCTTTTCAGCCTTCGGATATCGAGAAACTAAGAGAGATGCCATGTCAATTTGGCACGGTAACCCTAATATTATCTTGACATGATTTTCATATTCATCATAAGACAATATTTTATTTTTCAATTTACAAAGAGTTTTCCACATGTTGAGACGAATATCATGAATTCCATCTTCCGTCAACATCTCTGGAATGTCATACCGAGAGTCAGCCAAAGGCCAAAACATAACTGGCACTTCACCTTCCTCCAGTTGTTTTCTCATATTCAGCACTTCCTCTTTATTATTCAATGAAGATTCTTTTACCTGATTAGGCCAGAGTTGGTGTTTCCATATTTATTCATCGGATTCAACAACATTGGTAGAGAATTCACTGATCAAACTAGAAGATGAATGACCCGGGGTGGTTCAGAGAACGACGTACACCCCAGGATATATTTTGATTGAGAAATTATTTCACCTACTAGAGGTAAAGCATCAGACATGACTGGCTTCACATTTTCATGTGCCTCAAGATAAGAGGTCTTTCTCGTCACTACGTTGTTCTTTGTAGAATTATCCAAGCAATGCGAATTACTACTGCGGAGATGACTTTCATAGCTAAATTAATCATCAAGGGGAGGACCACCATGGTTGGTTATAGCAAAAGATAAAACCTCTTTATCCTTAGTCTTCTGGCCATGTAGAGGGTTATCGTGGATCTTATCTGAAGATGATACTTCGAGATCGACCGAACTATCATGAAGCAAGACTTCATTAGGAAGTGTCTGATACAGACCTTCGGAATTAATGTTCCCACTATTGGGAACTGAGAGAGTAGAATCTTGTGTTGCAATAGATTATTGTATGAGTGCATCAAGGACTCCAGCATCGAGTAAAGACTTATTACAGATTGGCCCTTGATTTATTGACGGTGCTGGACCGGTCTTCTTCTTAGATGCCTTCTTACTCACTATGGGAACCACTTGTTGATGAAAGTGGTTATTATGGGCAGGTGTATGTGTCTGCTTAGGTGAAATAGTCAGGTTAGGCTGATTATCTCCACTCAAATCAGGTGTATGTGCCTGACTTGGTTGTCTGTATGAAATGGGGGAGTATTCCACACAACCCTATTATACTGGAATAGAGGTGTGTGTCTGTTCTAGCGTGAACTATTGATGTGTCACTCTACTGGTAGGTATAGATTTGCATTTCCTTCCCTGTGATGCGGCTGAAGCTGTTATAATATCCTGGAAGGCATCCAGAATATGATTCGGTATTTTCTTCTGCTCTTTCACCATTGCTAGAATGTGTTTGGTGACTTCAGCTTCTAGAACGGGAATATATATCCATTCTGTGCTTGGATTAGGTGTGTGTTCTTGCTCATGTTCTCCTTTTCCTATCATTGAATTTTGACAGTACTCACATATGGGGGTAGAGAGTTGAGTCTACTCTAAATTTGACATCGGAGCTTTCCGACTAACTTCTCTGAATGATACCAAACAAGACTGTTGGTGTGCTTGATTAACATTGGTATGTGTATGTGCCTACTGTGTATTCTTCTTCAAGTATGGTTGGAGATTCTCCTTGAATACTAGAAGATGAGACTGCTGAAAAAATTGTTTGTTGTAAACAAGTATATGTTCCTTCTTATCAGTTGCCCCCATATTAAACTGGAAACCTTCTTGGTTGTAGTCAGACATGACTAGTGAATAACTGAGGAGTTATAAACAGGTGTATACTCCTGCTTATAATACTCCACTGAAATTGCCTGGCGAGATTGGCATGTTGCTGCCAGATGAGCCTGATGGGTAATAACATTAGGACGAATGGGTGTGTATTTCCGCTCATTATTTTCCATCAAGTTGGTTTGATGGACTTCTCCGAAAATGGGAAAGATAAGAACCTACTCAATGTTGACCAGTCTTCGCCTCTGGTGGTTCATATTGCCTTCTCGAGTTCGAAAAACTCGAGACGAACTCCTGGAGACGACACCCTCATCATGTTGAGGGCGCATTTCCGCATGAGTCGGGCGGCGATTATTAGTGGGAGCCCTAAGGAAGGACTCCTGTTTCCTTGAACTAAGACCTTGAGTAACCTTCTCATTCACCTCCCTCGAATTTGGGAAGAAATGGTGATTGTGCTTTGGGGATAACGACATGAAATGGTTGGAGATGGTGGTTGGAACCACCAGCTTCTTGATCGCTGGTCATCGCTGTCCGGACAACCGGGATGAATTATTGACTTGGAGGGCTTGTCAAGTGGACTCCAGAGTAGGAATGGTACTGTGTTGACAATATTCCTTGACCAATGCATTTGATACCCAGCATTAAAGACACTGATTAGGTTATGTCGTCCTCAGAACGGACGACGATCCATCAGGAGTAGCAGTAGAGGCATTCACAACAGAGGTATTCACAGGTGTGAACTTAGGAGAATCCATTTCTATAATGCAGAAGATCTTGGAAAAGAGTTCCTGTTTGATATGATAGAAATAATCAAGATAATTTTGTCCACTACATCTTTTTGATGAGCACATATGTTATTGATTGCTTTGTTGGCTCTCTCATTGAGTTTAAATAGGGGCCTAACAAATAAGTAAAACATCATTTTAACTTGGTTAAGGATTCACGTCGGGTTCGCCCTTTTTGTTTCCTCTAGAAATGGGGATGCCTTGTTTTTTTAAGGTTCAAACATTCTAGTCAGTTTCTAACGGGTGTGTTCGTAGAACTGGAAACATCCAATGATTCAATATCAATTTGGACCTACTTTCCACATGTAGGTGATCATTAGTTATGAACCGATGAGGCTTAAGAATTTTCATTGGTCGAGTGGATGGGAGGTTAGACTCATCGCACCTTTTTGGGGGGAATTATTCTCTACTCTGGGACTCTCTTTATGGATTTAAGTTATGTTTTTGAATCCTTATTAAATTACCAAGTACGAAAATGATCTTTCCTTCAGATTTGACAATAAATGATAAGTATGTAGGAGATTTAGAGAATCTTTTATATGTATTCGAGGTTCTTCATAGATTGAGAATCATCTATATTTTTTTTGAGATTCTTAGTAAATTGTATCCTTTGACACATTATATAGAAATATCTTGGTTATTATGATAATCATACTGGTTTTAAATCCACTCAGCGGGGCATTTGAAGTTTATTGACATTCAGAAGGACATGAATTATTTTAGAGTTGGGATCATACACGCAGTTGGCCTACCTATGTATCCTTGTTTAGAGAAAGAATCAGAACCCACGTAGTTCGAGTAAGGGAGTATGATGTTTATGCATTATTGATGGCTCAAAGAAAGATGTCATAATTACTTTTACGATCTAAGCTCACGTGAGTCAATCTCGGTGTGAGAAACAAGAGGTATTGGTAAAACCAGATGATTGTGCCATAAAATATGCATTCATAAGAAATAATGTGGGGCTTATGTATGTATGACTGCCCTGATAAATGAAGATTAGGGTTTACTTTAGGGAAGAAACCCGGGAAAAAGGTCCATAAAGGTATACATGCTTTATGGAGATTTGGATAATTTACTTAGGGCTTACTCCTGAGAAGGATACCCAAATTAGAAGGGACTTATGATTGGGCTTACTCATGAGAAGGAATCCCAAATCAAAAGTAAATTAAAACTGGTTAAGAGAAATTAGGACTAGTGCTTATTCATGAGAAGGAGGCCCAGGTTAATGGATTTGAGAACTGTTGCTTATTCCTGAGAAGGATGCACAGGTTAAGGGGAATTATGACTGGGGATTACTTGTTAAGGAGGATGCCAATATTTGGTAAAATGGGGCTTACTTCTGAAGAGGAGGCCCAAACTTAAAGAAAATTTGAAGACTGGGGCTTACTCTTGAAAAGGGGGCCAGGTTAGGGGACATGGGGCTTACTCCTAAGAATGATGCCCAGGTTAATAGAACTTAGACTGGGGCTTACTCTTGAAAAGGAGGCCCATGTTAATGATCCTGTCATCTTAATGGATTAGGATGAATGAATGAAATCTCTAACCTTAGTGACATAAAGATATGTAAATCACTAGGTTTTGAGAGATGTTCCACGGAATTCTTTTCAGATAAGGAAGCCAACTAAGAAATCATGCCATAAATGGATTTGAAGAGGGTTCTGAAGACTGAACCTTGAAGAGGAGAGGTGGATTTGAATAAAAGAGGTGAATAGGCAGGAGGGGCACCCAAAAAGAAGTAGGCGTGTAGGTCCTGCGTGGGCGCGTAGGTCTTGGTCGCGCAGGTATACCTGCGCAACACATAGGTACCTGCGTGACAGATAACCCATAGGGTAATACATGGGCAAGGCTTGGATCATGCCCTTAGTATTATATCTAGGGGATTACAAAAGATTGGCGCACAGGTTCTGGGGAAGGGATAAGTCAGTGCGCATGTGTGTCCATTTCCCTTAAGGGTTAAACACCTTGGTGCATAGGTATTGGTTAATTTCAACACTTAGGTCGTGTTTCCCCTGTTTAGATCTTCCATTCAAGGTAAGAAATTACATTAAAAGTGTTCAGAAGACTTCTAGAAGAGACTAGGTCACTGGGAGCTTAAATCTGGATTTTGGAATTTTTCATCCCCGAAATGGGGGGCCCACAAGGGGTATTTATAGGCAGCTGAAGACCCCGAGTCAAAATAAAATATGGCGCACAGGTCACCTGCGCACCCTTATGTGGCGTGCAGGTACCCAACGCGACTGCCTTGGAAACTGCACAGCCCATGATAAAGAAAATCCTATTTCATACCTTTGTCAATTTTTTATGTTTCTCCAAAGGATGAATGACTTTATGCTAAGGTATTCCCCTTTTTTCAGTCATTTAGACTTTGTAATGGAAAGGAGCATCAACAATGACTCGCTATGATTCATGACTATATTGAGTTCAATAAGAAGCGTCAAGCATACTAGGTCCATTTCATATTTGTGAATCATCCACCCAAGATTCCTCATTAAATCTAGCACTCCTGGACATTTATTGTATGTGGGATTGAATTTTTTGGCCCATAACTGCCAATAACAGCTCCACATTGTTTGTTCATTATAACCAACACAAACTTTATCTTGAAGTGGGATGAAGGAATTCCCCTCAAATAATTCTAGACATGGTCTGTGAATGATTTTTTAAATTCTCACGTCATATATTTATTTGGGGATTTCTTAAAATATTCACACATATCCCAGTACAAACTTTCGATTTTCCTTGTTGAATAAGTTGTTTGCTAAATAAAACATCATGTCCAACCACACCTCCTATTATCCGAAATAGGAATATGGTCAAATTTAGGCATTAAACAAGACCCTATCTATCATTATTTTGAAGATGGTATCCATAACTAGAATAGTTGGCCTAATAGTATATGTATTTCCTATGTACTTACCAAAGGATGATGTGATATTACACCCATATGACTCAATATTCCTCGGTTTATGGGCAGATGTAGTTTTACTGATAGTGTTTCATCTACTGTTTGTTATGATTTTTTATAACCATTTTTTGTTGGATGGAAGAGATAAATTGCACCTAGAAAAGTTATAATCCATCAATGAAAATTGGATTCAAGCATTAAATAACCTGGAACTTCATTAGAACAAGGTGGATTATTATTTTAACAAAAAGTTTGGACTCTTATATTTTCTATAGGGAGTCGAGGTACTGTCTATAAGGATGAAAATGATACCTGAAATAAATCACTGAATTTATATCCAAATTTATATGTACCAAAAGTAATTCATAAGGTTTACTTAAATGGTGTATACTCTTTCATCACCAAGATTGGGGATCACGTAACACCTCCGACATAGGTTAGGTTCCAAAAGTAATACATCAAATGACTCTTCAAGAATATCATCCATGTCACACAATGTAAAATTCAAATACATAATCCTAGTAACATGATGTAAAACTATATGAATATTCAACCTATTCACATGATATAAAATTTTACAAGATCTACTTCATAACATGATGATAAACTATAGGATCACATCCTATTCACATGATTGTAAACTGTAAAACACCTTGGTCAAAGCTATGTAACCTTAAAACATAGAAGCCTCCTCCTTAATTTATGACATTAAACTACACATCCAACATCATTTCCACTAGGTATTAAATTTCATGGTCTAGGTCCTTATTGCATGAATTGAAGCTGTATGATACCATGAATCCTCACTTGAGATGGTCCCCCCCACCCACTGGTGTCAGTCTCTTTCTATTCCGTTGTCAATAACTAATTAAGGAATGATTCCCATTACAAATGGGATATGTAGGGATTCCGAAACATTACATCCCAGGATTATCCAAACCAATAATCTATTTTAGGGATATTCACCTTTGGAATCCTATTCAAGTCCTACTCATTGATTCAAAATTTCAACACATTCATTGATGTGGAATCATTTATCCTATTGTGTTTGAATCTCCCTCAATCATCTCCACATCACCACATTAAAACATTAAGTCTTCCAAAATCTAGATCCTCATTATCCTAAAAATATAAATGGTCCCCCTAACAGAAATGGTTTCCAGCCAAAATTGCTCAAATCTGATCTTCAGTACACAACTTGGAAGATGTATGGTGACAGATGGTGGTTACCGTGTTTCAAATATGGTTAATGATCAATTCGAAAAAAAATCACCATCCTTGAATAAAGTATTTGTGGAACGTAGGTTTTGAACATGTTCAATAGTTATTCCCTACCCATCAGTCTCCCAAATTTTGTTATCTAGATTTTGGAAGTCACAGTTTTCCTCCTTTCCAACTTTGTTTTTAGTGAAAACCTGAAAACCTAGATTATAATATCTTTTATACTTGAACACGTTGATTGGGAAATTAAACATCATTGGAATACCCTAAAGTTGGCATCTTCATCCCCCAACATTTTCCCCAAAAAAAACAGAAATCTTAACCAATTATGGTTTCTTACACCAAGGAAGACTCACATGGGATTATGAATTATGGTAGGATATTCCTCAACATGGTTGATACATGTAACAATTCCAAACTAAAATTTCACACCTTGGTCCAAGAAACATGACAAAAAATTATGTTCAACTCATCTAGGATATATCCCACATGGTTCAAGACCCACATGGACCTCCCATTCATGTTGGGTTATTACCCATTCATGTTGTAAAAATACCCATAGGACACACACCCTCTGTAGAAGATCAATTACAATAAACCAATAGAAACCTTCATATCCAAGATAAATGACATTAAACTATATTGTTGGTGTCTCCTTTTAAGAAATTTTATACTATTGAATCAGGTTTTAACCCTCACCTAAGAGGATATCCCCTTACACTATTAGAATTGATCTCTAGTCATGTCGTGTTAAAATACTATGTATGACTTGATTCTCACCTCTATGGGATATATAGTGATTCATAGTCCACCTATCTCAATCCCAACTATGAATACCTCTATACGTGAGACTATTTTCACCAGCATTAGGACCCCCAGCCCTTTTTTGTGATATATTTTCTAATGGCAAGCCAAAAAACCTATATCGCCCTAATAAATGGTCTAAGAAACCTGACCTAAAACTATGTGTCTTTACCCAAGGATGCATTCATGGAATTATCCTTCAGTATAATTATCTCCATAGTGGGTTCAATGATCTATCATGACTCCTAATATTCTCCATAATTCCATGTATGATCCTAGCATTGTGACCTCAAACCATGTGTAAGTAACCACTTTTGGCTCCAAATACATATCCATTTTATAGCACCTATTGTGTTTCAAATAAATAATTCCCTAATTTTAATTTTACCCTCACTTGAGGGTATTTCCCTTATTTGATATTGGTGTCCAACCACACCACATTCCAAAACTATGTACAACTTGATTCCTAGTTATATTGGTAACATAGAGATGTATGAACCTACTATCTATGGACCATCCAAAAAAACATCATGTCATTAATTCCATGTCTTGGAACCCCTTATCCCTCTTTAGACATTAATTTAATCACAAATAACAAGGAGTTGTGATGCTCAGAAAAAGGAAGTCCACACAAGATGAACATAAACAATGTGAAAATTCATGTGTCCATGGGCCTCTATTTCCCTACCATTATGTCAGGACCAAATATTATAATCTCTATGACCTTAAACTAGGGGCCTTGTCCAATAATCATTACCTTAAACAATGTTCATTAATCAATAGTTATGACTATAAATGTGTACCTATCTAGTCAGACTCACATACCCCTATACATTCCATGGTAATAGGTGTTGGTTTCAGGTGAAGTAGAAGATTGTGGTGGTGTGGGATATTTGGAAATTTATTTTAATATTTCCATTCCCAAAATCCAAAGTGAGGATAATTCGCACAAAATTATAATTAATTAATTTAATATAAAAAGAAATCAATACCTTGGCTTAGGATATTTCCCTGGTTTCAATGTTACTCTTAAAAAAAGACCATTTCTAGTTTCCTTTGTTGCACTGTGAGGATCTAAGGATATAATCCCTCCAGAAGTGATTGGTATGTGATTCATATGTGATCCATTGATCTCCAAGAAACATCAATCGATTTTCAGGTTCTTTCATGATGAATTGATTGTCTTGGTTTTTTTTGTTGGTCACTCACCCTTCAGTGTTGAAGCAATATCTTTTCTTTTTTTCACTCTTCATTGGAATAGAAAATTAGGAGTTGTGAAAGAATTTTTTGTTAAATAATTTTCAATTCGTGATAGCACACCCTAAAAAAAAGATATTGTCATTTATTTATAAAGCTACGGTATATGTTTAAAAATATTTTGTTTCCTGATAGCCATTAATTAAAAGTATAAAATTTAAAAAAAAATCATTCCACATAATAATAATAATATCATTATTATTATATTGTGTGTGTGAACATACCAAATATTATATATTATTAATCTAGATTTTTAATTCATATTTGTCATCAGACCAAGTCTTGTTTCATTTAAACTCCTCTATTATTTACTGAACACCCAAATAAGTTTATAATTAAAATATTTCATTCATCAATAAATATTTATGGTTGATAAAAATAAAATATGATTAACTATAGGTCTTTAGAATTATATTTATCTAATCAATTAAATTGCAAAATAATTTAATCAACATCATAAAAAATACAAAGTGAGTGACCCTCTTGGATTTTCTATCATTGTCATTTGAAGTTCTTGCCTAAATTCCAAGTCTACTATCTAACAACGAGTAAAGGAAACTAAAGGAAAGAACATAATGTCACAAAATGGCAACCACATATGAACTCTCACTGTGTAATATAATCCCTTTGTCATAATATCCCTTTAAGAAGGTTACACACCTGTGTCACCAAACTAGAATCTCGATATGTATTTCTTTGAAAATATAAAATTAACATGTTTTTACACCATGGCCATGGAATTAGGGAAATGATTTGATTCCAATCAAAGGGTTGATATATTAGCGTCAATAAAGATGATAGGGGATAATCCTACCTCGACTTATCCCTTAAATACATGTTAGTTATGACACCCAAAACATACCCTACCTCTCCACGAACCTATGGAATCATAGTTTTCATCAAAAAATATATGTCTATGAGAAATGACATGAAATATTCATAATATTAAATTCTAAGGACCATTACACATGCCCAATTATTGGAATATATGATGACACAAAAACTTATAAAATTTCTATTGATGGGTATATTCTAATAATAACCAATCTTGGAGATTACCATTTGTGAAATTCCTGATAATATGTCTCATCTTCTTATGAGTACATTCACATGATATTATTTTTTCTATGTGTCCCATCATAGTATGTTATCCAACCATAGATCATTATTTAAAAATAACTTAATAGTGCTTCAAGGTTCACATCATAGTGTCAATCTACTATGACATTATCAAAGTGACGTAGAATCTAAGAAATTAAACATTATATTAATTTTGAATAATGATTAATATGTAATAATTTTTCATATTAATATTCAACATATTGATTATACATGTAATGAAAGTACAAATAGTTGTTCATTAGACACCAAATCCAACAAACTCCCACTTATACTATATCTAAACTATGATTGAATAACTATGTGCTAGATCTCACATGATTTTCATGTTTCTACTAAGTCAATGATCTGACCAACTGGTATTCCATATTTTCTTCCTTATAAATACTACTCACTAAAACTTCATCTCTTAGAGATAAATCCCTCAAGAGATGATAATTATGAACAATGTTCTTTTCCCACTGATGTAACCTTGGCTCTTTTCATGATCCACCATTATATTATTATAAATATAGATTGTGATAATATATTTATGGTCATGTAATAATTAAAGATCATGGATGAATTTGTGTGTCCATATTACTTCATTATCTTCCTCATAATCTGAAATATAATGAGACTCTATTGTAGAATCTACGACCACATCCTTATTTGTGATCTTCCAAATAACGTCACCTCCATTCGAAGTTAACATGTATACCCTCTTAGAATTCATGTATTCTTGATCAGTTTGGAAACACTCAGTTACATATACTCTAATGACTATTTCCTCACATCCTAAATTAACTAGGAACATATCCTTAGAACACCTCAAATACTTAAGGATAGTCTTCACTTCAATCCAATGGAGATAACCTAACATAGCTTAATATATTCCTATCATACTTATTGTGTATGTGACATAAATCATTGTACAAAAAACAACATACATTACTGACCCAATCACTGATGTATTGAGAGTTATTTCCATTATATTTCTTTCCTCATGTGTCTGAGGAAATATTTTATTGGAATGATGTCTTCTATGTGATGTACGTAAAGAATCTCCTACTGTATTATTCCTTAAAAACTCACATCAGTATATTTTAAAATTATGTACATTGAATTTGTTCGAGAAAACACTTGGATCTATCATGATGGATACAGATCCCATGAATATATGTTTCCTCACCCAATTCCTTCATAGGGAAGTATTTATTCAACCATTATTAAAAAAATTTAAGACTAGAATTTAATTTCCAATGAGTAATATGACATAAACATATACTGTTAAGAAAATTATATCACTCACACTAAACTGTTAGTAGAAACAGGGATCACACTCATTCTTTATGAAACTAGGATCTATTATGGCTATATCAAAATGAATCTTCAATGTCCTATATACATTATTTAATCCAAAAAAATGTATTTTCTTAACTTAATTACCTTATTGACATCCATTAGAGTCATAAAAACTTTATTTTGTGTCATATATATATGTATTTTGGAATATTTTATTTTGGTAATAATGTATTTACATCAATTTTTCAATTCTCATAGTCATGGTAAGCCAGAGTGGCATGTAGAATTATGATTGGTTTTATCATTGAAATTGGTAAAAAGGATACATCGTAGTCAATTCCATGATATTGTTTAAACTCTTTTTTAACCATTCATTCCTTATATTTAGTTAATTTTACAAAATTTCCAATTTCTTATTAAATACGCATTTTCAACAAATAGGACTTACATACACTAGAGGATCTACCAAAATCAAGAGTATGTTTTGGTATATAGAATCCATTTTATAATTCATTTCTTCTTTTCACTTATAATCACATGTGCCACTTACTATTTTCTTTTATTTTATAGGATCATTATTGTCAAATAATGATGATTCATCATCCTCGGACACCAGAAAACCATACTATTCTGGTTCTCTTACATCTCTTGTACTCTTATGCAGTATGTGTGTCTCTTGAAGAGTTTCTTCTTCCCTGAGGATTATTAGAATATATTATTAAACTAACTATTTCATATCTTGATATTGGATTTATCTAATTCTATCTCACTCTCACTATCACTTTTATAGAAATGATCCTCCTCGGGAAATGTGGGATCTCTTTCAACCACAAACTTTTTTTCTAAAGGATTGTATAGGCAGTATCCCTTTTTTCTTTGGGATATTCTATAATGATACACTTCATTCCTTAGGGTGAAATATTGTTACTTGAAAATAAATTAAAAATTGTTTCTCAACCCCAAAAACGTATGTAAGACAAAAACATATTTTCATTCCATTCCATAATTGGTATGTTATGATATATATAGCTTTAGTTGGCACTCAGTTTAGTATTTATGCTTCCCTTTTGTAACGTGTTTCCCTAGTAGGATAAAGGAAGACTCGCATGGAACACCACTGATCTAACTATCTCTAATAATTTGTACTTCCATATTTAAATTACAACATTAAACTGAGGAACATTAGGATGATGTTGTTGAGATAGTATCCTAAAATTTTGTAAACAATCAATAAAGTACTAATTAATATTTCCTCCACCATGGCCTGAGTGGAGTTTTTTAATCTTCTAAACAATATATATCTCAACATCATTATTTAATTTTATGAATTTATCAGAATAATCTTACTTATAACTCATTAAGTGTATATATCCATATTTACATAAATCTGTAGTAAATTTTAGGATGTCTGAGCACCCACCCCTTGCTTCAACAAGAACTTGTCCACACACATCAATATGAAAAATATGAAAAATATATTTATCCCTTTTACCTTTACCACTAAAAGGGGATTTAGTAATTTTTTTCTGTAAACATGTGTAGACCCCATTTTAATGCATTGTTATACATTTAAATGTATCAATGAATATTTTTAGAGTCCGGAGCGGAGACGGTTCATGATTCTGAGGCATGGTGCACTGGGAGTTAATTTTATAAAACCATAAATATATCTTATATCATGTACACACATTTTTTTCATAAATTATGGAATATATAATAAACAAATCTTGAATAAAAAAACTAGGACTACTGTTGAATATATAGTGTGGGATTTACCCTAACCACAACCAAAAGCTGGTCGGCGCAGGATGTTCTAGTAAGGAAACTCTTGGCGTGTAAATTAAGTGAATTAATTAATTAAAATATTTAACAGATTAATTTCAGGTCTAAAAAACATAATTACTTATATAAATAGGATTTTAAGGAGAATCTCTAGGTTTAACCACATAACCATGTGACAGTTGAGAGGATGATTCCACCATTCATCATTAGTGAATTGAGATCGGGTGATGACTAATATCTGGATCCATGTGAATAAAGGAAGAACGAATGCAATGGGTCATCTCCTTCATTGGTGACTGCATTATTCACCAGTGACTAATCAAATATCGAGGTAGGACTTAGTAATTATGGTTTTGATACCATTGATTAAATTGATAAATAATTTTTCGGTCTAATTTATTTTATCTATGAATAATAAAACCTTTATATGTTCTCGATTTATTGATTTATATTATTTGTTAAATTTATTAGTTTTATGTCTTGTTTCATATCATGGATATCTTCAATATATTTTCATTGAACAAGAACTCTTGACCGATAATTTTTTCAACCTTGTTATTTATCTTCCCCCACATCGTTCTTCACGATTATTCACAATTGACCTATGTGGCCACGGTTCGACATTGTCAAGTGTGATCGAGCATGGTTGAACCCTATGATTTATAGAGGATTAATTTTCAATGAATGGATTGGTTTTGTGAGTATATATTGGGATTCTGATGGGATGTCGGTGATCTTCCTCATGGATCTAGGATCTAGGATCGAGATGGTAGTAGAGCGGGGGGTCAATGAGAAACTGACGGTGTACGGGCCATAGCGACCCAACCCTAGTAACCTTGGAGTTGGTTTCATGCAACCATTACATTGGAATGATTAAAATAAATAAAATTTCAATGGACTGATGAGTTTATTAGTCTTGTTAAACCATATACATACAAGAGTATCGTATTATAAATGAATACACAAATTACAACGTAACTTTTTTTCTTTCTTGGATAATCACATTATTCCATCTAGCGTATCATTTCATATCTATCACAATACACTTCTTAGAATATTGAAAAAAGGAAACAAAATAAGGTTGAGATAAAATGTTGTGTAACGTTTAATCATAGAGGCAGTAAATATGAATCAATTTTTATAGTCGATATGAAAATCTAATAACTGAACACAAACTCAATGTAAATAATTAGATAAAGAATAATCAATATGGAATAAAAGATAACTGGAAACCATGGCATTAAATCAATAAACATAGAATGAAATTCATACATAGGTTTTTCCTAATAGTGAAATTCTCATGGATAATAATGACTCAATCAAAATAAAATAGATTCTTAATTAGTGGATTCTATGTTTCTTAGGTACATGGTGCCTTCACCATCAATACATTTAATAAGATGGTTTATAACATACTGGGTGAAAACCCCATTATCTTAGGCTAGCCAACTATTTTTCCCATGATACGATGGATGCAATGAGAGGATATCCATAACCGGTCCCCACCGTTGTCATACATGTCTAAAGAATTCCCCATATATAAAATAATCAATTTCATTCATGAATAATGTTCCTTATAAAATATATGAATTGATCAAAATATTTGGATTTATCAATATTTCCACAGATATCAAATAACATTCTGAGTAAACACCATATGAAAAAATTGTGTATGGTTTAGTCAATAATCATTTCCATGATAAATGATATGGATATTCAGCAGAAATTTAATGATCATTGATCATAGGAAGCTGAATATTTCAAGCGAAATAACAAATAAATAAAGGTAGTGAATTTCAATACTATCCTGGGTTAAAGGAATCAAAAACCATTTATAAGAATAATAAGTATATAAAAAATCAAACATACCCAAAGTGGAGTAAAATAAAGAGTCGTTGTCATTGAGGAATGGAAATACTATAAAAACGAATTTTAAAAATATCTTTAGAAAAATACTCATTTCATTTTGAAAAAAATTTTAAAAATAATTTTTTTAAATAATAACTTCTAAAAACATTTTTTTAAAACATTTTTTTCAAAATTTCATAAGAAGATTCAAATAAATGACAGCAGGTAAATCCATACATGATGTAAAAGGAAAAAATAAAATTACTTTTTAATGGAAAAAATTCATTAATAAATCATTTTAAAAAGGTTAAAAACATTTTTAGAAACATTTTTAGAAAATATGGTTTCTAGAATAAAATAAGTTCTCTGATTAAAGATATAAATGAAGTCGGGTTTTATTAAAAACATTTTCAAAAACCTATTGAGTTCCAAATAGTATAAAATGGTACTATTAATTGGTAAAGGTCACCAATAACCTAAGGATAATAAATTTAAAGAATTTATTTAATAATTATACAATAATTTTCTCTAATGTTAATTCAAGTGTAAAAAATACTAAAAAATGAGATCATGATGTAAACCCTTGAAAAGACAATAAAATTGATGTAAGAATGAATCAATAAATAGACTATGTATATCAAAATTAAATCGACATAAAACAAGTGGAAATAAAAAAATAGATATTAAAATGTGAGTATACACATAATCATATAAAATTAACGATAATAAGAAAGTAATATAACCAAAATAAAGGAAATTAGGTTATGAAATTGTTTTCAAATTAGTAAGGCATAATTTAAATACCCTTAGAAAAAAATATAATTGTAACTAAAAATATAATGAATAATTAATGAGTCATGATATTACATGTCAAACTATAAGTATGTACACCATATATAAGAAATCATGTAGAAAAAAATAATGTATGTCTCAAAGAATTGAAATTGAGAGGAAGTCCATTATTGCCTATAAAATTTTCAACTATGAGCCCCTTAAAAGAGATAAATTACAATTATAATTTAAATACCATTACTAAAAAATAAATCATGATATAATATATAAAAATGGGAAGTATATACACTATAAAATATAAATAAGTTGTGAAAATGATGTATTCCTCACAGAAACAAAAGTGAGACAAGAATCTATTACCTTGTGTTTCATCTAGGGTGAAGATATTTTAACCTCCTGTATAATGATTTTAAAAAAGTAAATAAATTATACCAGAACCATAATAAGATTTATAGTATCATATATTAACTTCTTATAATATATTATTACCTATTTGTTAATAATATTTAATGATTTTCACTATTTGGGGTGTTAATTTCCTATTTTAATAGGTATGTTTTAACTTGCTAGTTCTGTTCCTATTAGATCATGATTTAATAATATTTAGAATTTAAAACATTATTTAAATAATATATATATTATTTATATATGTATTTATAATAATATATAATATTTTGATATATGAACTAAATGTGTCTTTCATATAGACAGTATGTCATACGTACACATGAACACTACTACCATTTCTTTGTTGTATTTTAAAATAATGAAAAGTAAATGATATATATAGTAATAATTCTTGTATCATTTTTATTTCATATACCTCATATAGTTATATTGAAAAAATAAATTATACATTCCATTTATTGCGGGAATGGAACACATCACTTTTGGGAGACAGTACTCCAGACTCCCATAAACGATCTTATAGAATTCCCAAAAAAATATAAAGCATAAAGTTATGTGTTACATTAAAATTATAGAATCATGAATTAATTTTAAATATCATATATATCATATATAACCATCATTTCTATCAAAATTTCCAACCCTCTAATCTAGTAATGGAAAAATGAATGACATCGTTCTACGAGGATATAGTTTTCCATACATGAATGGAAATTTTGATACCCATTAGATGGAAGTGTGTGTAGGTGTATGTATAATCCTTAACATAAAAAAATAAAAATATTTTTAGGATAATGATGTTATTATATATTAATTTAATAACAATAAATGGATGAGTGGTTTAGGAAAGGGAAGTAAAGTGATCATTGGAGAACCTTAACTCTTACTTGGGTAACTCTTTTGGTTTATAGTAACCCATTTCTTGGTTAGAATTATGTTAAAAGATATTATTATAGGATGAGGGTATAGATGTTGGGATATTTTTCAGGTTGATTTTGTGTGATAAAAATTGATTCATATTTAGAAATATGTGGGATGTTTCAGTGCCTATTTATAATGGAGTAAGAGTGGTATTCTTGTAAATTTTCTAAAAGGAATTCCCCCCACGTTTTTCATAATGAAAGTTAATCCAATAATAAACAAATTATTATAAAATTAAATATATGGTCTATATAGGGAAATAAAATGGCTTCTGGAAAAGCTTATAGGTTATTTTGGTAGTTAAGTTTAACATTTTGTCCCTTGTTATGCTAAGTTTCCTCTTAATAAATGCAATTAAATTTAATTACATTCACTAATATTTTTGGTGAAAAACTAAGTTTACCTTATTATAAATTATAAATTATTTTGATTACATATATGGAATCCTTTTTTCTAGATTCCAAGAACATAAGTGGTGGAAATTAATTTAATATCAATCCCACAGATGAGACGACAAAGAGGGTTTTTAAAGTAAAAATGTTCAAAAGATTGATATGTTTTTATATCAAATGTCTTAGTGAAATTGATTCCAATGAAATAAATTGTATTAATTTATATGAAATATATATAATTAAACTTTAAAACCAATTATTAATATAAATTATTCTTATAAATAAATTATAAGAAAATGAAGTTTTTGAATTGAAATTCTTTATTTTTTCATTATTCATCAAAAAATGAAACCTCATTGAAAAAGACCAAAAATACTCCCTAAGAAAATTTTTATGTTATGATATCAAAAATTAAGTTTAATTTGACATATAAAATTTATTAAATTTAAAAAAAATTGATTTAAAAGAGGTTTTTTAAAAGGTTGAAAAGGGGACTTATAAAAATATAGGTTTTTATATATAAAATTTCGAATCTTTTCATCTAAATCTAATAAAGTAAAATGGACAAATAACAAAATGTTTTATTGAATATATAACATATAATTTTAATTAATATCATTCAATAATTGTAATTAACTTAATTTAGTTGGACAAAACACATTTGTAAGTATAAAAACATGTTCTTTATATTCAACTATTTCTTATATTTATTTCTAATAAATTTATGACCAATGAATTTATCTTATATAATTGTAAACAATATATTTTAATAATATACTTAATCTTATTAATTATATCTAATTTAATTTCAATTTTATATCTTTATATGTAAAATAATAATGTTTTATTAATATATTGTTGTTTGGTAAAATATATCCTTGCTTGAAATTCAAATCATCAAAGATAGTTGATGTCTCCTAAGATGTATGCTAACTAAGTATTACATTCATTTCTAGATATATAATAGATTTAATTTATTTAAATTATTAAATATTTTATAAATTATTAGGATATCATATTCCATTATGTCATTAATTTTTAGTGTCAAACATGCTATTGAATATGATGTTCTTACTTTAGAATTTTGGGATGTTACATTCACCCACCTTAATTAAATTTCATCCTCACAATTTAAACTCAACCTTGGAAATGAATTTATTTATATTTAAAATTTTTAAATCCCACATTATTGGAAAGGTTTGTAAAACATCCTATATAAAATATAGAATGGGAAGTAAAAAAGGTAAAGTGGAATAACAGATATCTGGGTATCTAAATAGAAGAACATTTAGGGAAAGTGGAGATACAAACATGGAGAAAAGGAGTAAATATTTATTGAGAGTGATTGAGGTCATAAATCATAAATAATTGAAAGATCAATGGAAATTTTATCACTCAAAATCCATAAATCGTAGATGATTTAAGATACCATTAGGTCAAAAACCTTTAATGTGATAAGATAAAATTTATTTAAGATACTCTTGTTAATGTTAAGGAATTATTTTTTTTCACCAATAATATAAGGAAACAGGTTTACATGATAATAATTAGTTTCATAAGAATGATCCTATATTTTTTATGATTAGATAAATTTAAAATTATTCTTTTACTCCATGAAATGGATATCCTAGAATGAAACTTTCATTATGAAGCACTAAAATACAATTTTGATGGATTGTAAAGACCATAAAAGAGAAACATGTCTTACCAATTGTCTCTAACTATTATATAAAGAAAATATGGTTAATATAATATTCTTTAAACATTAAAATTAACCGAAATAGTTTATCATTAATATTTATGATTCAATTTTTTTAACTTAATATAATAAAAAATTAACCAGGACATTGCATAGGCTAGTGGTAATCAAAAAACCCTTATTGTCCTTCGATCATCGGTTAAAGTCTCATGGCCTTTCCGGACATGATGATTTATCATCTAGCATAAAATATTTCCTTTGAGAAAAAAAATATTAATATATTTCTTACAAAATATTGAAAATTATGATGGGAATCCTTGAAATTTAATCATTAAATGGCCTTTTACTATGAGTTTCTATAAAACATCAATAAAAAAATATATCCTCCATTTTATTTCAACATACATCATTATTTTTTCGATGTTTTAACATAGGTAAATAATTTTCATTAGAGATTAAATCCATTAAAATTATTTTGTAAATAAAATATAAATTATCCTAATAATATCCCCAGAAGTGTCAAACCATGTGTGTAGAAAGGCCTGTTGTCAGGTAATATGTTATTCTCAAGACAGGCCAGACCCAACTTGTTAGTGTTGTTACCCCTAAGTACAACTATGTCAGAACCATGTCCACTTTTTGTATCCAAACAAGTATGTATTGATAGTAATACCCATATAACCTCTACTAAAGAAAAATTCTAGGATTTGTTTCTATACATGTTCTCAATTTCTACCTTAGGGATATGTTCTCTAATTTTTATTTTACTAAATCTAGTTCCCAAAGTTTCTATTAAACTTTTTGTGATACTAATTTTAGCGACACAACCTCTGTAATACCATAGATGGTGTCATGACACCATTAAATTGGCATGATTATGAGGAATAAAATCTAAAAGGATCGATGATTTTAGTATTATTAGTTAACCAGATATATACATGAGTCTGGTGTTACAAATTAGTACATTAATTACAACATAATTTCTTTATTTAATGGATAATAACCATATTCCATCTATAATATTATTCAATATCTTTCTTAGTATGATTCTTAGGTTCCTGGGGAAAGTAAAAATAATAATAGTGAACTCAAATGCTCAGTAAGGGTTAAGAATAGTGAAAGAAATAATTACGAAATAAACATAATCAATATGGTAGGGTAAAAACTAAAGACACCTTCCATGTAAATAACCGAATAAGGAATGATCAGTAAAGAAAAGGTAAATAACTGAAAAACATGTCATTTAATAAATAAAATGATAATGAAATGAATATATATATTTGGTTATATTGAAAATATCATAAATAATAATAACTGAATGAAGATGAAGGAAATGATTAATTATTGATACCATGTTCCCAAGGTACATGGTATCATTACAATCAAGAACTTACTGGGTGAAAAACCAATTAACTTGTGCTATTTAACTGATTTTTACCATAATATTATCAATGCATTGAGGGGATATCTATAAATGGGACCCACCCATGTTGTACCTATGCAAAGATTTCCATATATATTAAATAATAGATTTAATTTAGGAATAATGTCCATTATCAAATATCTATATTTAGTTAAAGGTGCATATTTATAAAAATTTCCATAGATATACAATAATTTTCTAAGTAAAAATAGTAAGTAATAATGGCATACGGTTAACGAAATAATCATATCCATGATAAATTATATGGATATTTAGGGAAACATTAATGCTAAATGATCATAGTTAATTAAATATTTCATGGGGAAAATAAAAAAATAAAGGTATTGGATGTCAATACTATAATGTTTTAAAGGAATCATAATCCATCCAAAGGAATAATAAGGCTGGAATCAATACAACATATCCCAAGAAGATAAATACAATGGGTTGTTGTCTTTGATGAATGGAAACACTAAAAAAATTACATTTGAAAACAATCTTGAGGAAAATATCATTTTCATTTTCAAAAACATTTAAAAAATATTTTTTTAAATCACTTATGAAAATATTATCTTTAAAAGGTAACCTTTTAAATATGCAAATTAATCTTCAATGAAATGATGGTGGGTAAATTTTTACATGTCGTAAAAGGTAAAAAGAACATTCCTTTTGAAAGGATAAAAGTTTAGAGAACTGTTTCATATAGAAAGTGATAAGAATATTCCTTTGAAAAAAATATTATAAGAAAAAAGGGAAAATTATAATGACATATGTAGGGAATGGCTTTTCCATCGATATCGGGCTAGTACAACTTTGCAGAGGATAGCTAGCCAACCAACCCTACGAAGGTGGAGTGCTTTTATTATGACATGTGCTGGGGAGGAGTAGTTCCATGTTTTCTTATCTGGGTGATTCCCTCTAAGACCTACGGGTCATGTAATTGTCTTTGAGCCTTTGGGCCTTGTATGGGTTCCACCTCAACCATTGAAAGTTATATTATAAAAAAAATAAAGGTCTTCCGTCCATTCCGTCTGACCAGAAGATAATAGTTTCTCTGACCAAAGAATGAAATGATGTTGGGTTTTCTTAAAAGCATTTTATAAAAAAGTTTTACAACCCAATAATGGAAAATGGTACTATTATGTAGAGATGGTCATGGATAACTAGATGATATGAAAATTAAATTATTTATTAAATAATGATCTTATAATTTCCTCTGCTTGAAATTAATGTTTAAACAGTCCTAAAAAAATGATATTGTGATGTTAACCCTTGAAAACAACATAATGTTGATGTGATAAAAAATCAATAAATAGACTATGTGTGTACAATTTAAATTCATATAAACCAAGTATAAATACAGAAATATATAGTAAAATGTTATTACACACATAATCATATAATATTAATGATAATAACGGTATAATATAACCCATAGAAAAGAAATTGGGTTACAAAATTCATTCCACTTGGTAACGTTTAATTAAAATACCCTTAGATAGAAATTATTGAAATTGAAAGTAAAAATATCATGAATAATGAATTAATCAGGATATTAAATGTCAAATTGGTTGTATTTACACCATAAATAATAAATTGGGTGCACAACAATAATGTAAGTCTCAAAGAATAGAAATTGAGATAAAGTCCCTGACAACTTAGTACCTTTTGAATCATAATAACAATGAAAAATATAACCTCAAATGAATCATTTATTACCATGAAGATAAAAAAATTCATGATATAATTTATTATATGGGATATTAGATACACCACAAAAAAAAGTAAGTGGTGAAAATGGCATATGCCTCATGGAATCAAAAGTCATACCAGAATAACATTCCTTGAGTTTTATTTAAAGTGAATGTACTTTAACCTCATATATAGTGGTTTTGAAAATTTTAATGACTTCTAAATGACCCATAATCGTATATATAATATCATATATTATCTTCTTAAAATATCTTATTAACCATTTTTAATAATCATTCAATATTTTTACTATTTCGGGTGTTAATTTCCAAGTTTTTCATCTATGTTTTTACTTGATATTTTTGTTCCAATTAATTATATCAAGATATGATCATATCCAAAATTTAATCAATTATTTAAATGTTATATATTTTCATTATATATGTTTATATAATATTTTTTAATATTTGAATATAGTAAATGAAATGCACCATTCATTGAGATGGAAGGTCAAACTACGCATGAACGCTATTTCCATTTCTCTGTAATTTTTTAAAAAAATGAAAATAAAATAACATATATGTGTATTATAAATAAAATATAATTTTTTTTCCATATATTTCACATAGTTCTGTTAAATAAATCCATTATAACTTCTATTATAGCATGAACGAATCACATTGCTTTGGGGACGCGGTCGTCCTCACTTCCACAAACGATGTCATTGTATTCCAACTAAATAGAAATCATAATGGTCCGTGTTATATAAAAAATTATAGAATCATAAAAATGTTATAAATATTTTATATATCATGTATTAAAATCATGTCCATCATAATTCCCAACCATGAATGTTGATAATGGAAAAACAAACGACATCATTCTACAAGGCAATAATTTTTTATACATGTTGGTACGTTTCTTAACCATTATATGAAAGTGTGTGTAGTTTTAGGTCAAAACCATTATATAAAAACATATAAATATATTATGCATAATAATGTTATAATATAATCATGTAATAATAAAAAATTAATTAATTATAAATAAATAGTACTAAAGTGATCATTGAAGAACATTACCTATTATTTGGGAAACTCTTATTTGTTTTTACAAAAAAGTCTTCATGGTTTTCTTTCATCCCAAAGTGAATATTTTATGATGAGTATTGAAATGTTGGGAGATTATTTGGGAAAATTATTTTCAGTCCAAATGGATTTAGAGGAGTTAAAAATTGGGACGGGTGAGTGCCTTCTTATAGTGGAGGGGAGGTCGTATTCTTGAAAAAAATTAAGACGGAGTTACACACATGTTTTTTCTCATTAATGTGGCTCCAATTATGAACCAAATTATATTAAAGGGATTATATGGTATAAATATAGAAATAAAATGTAATTTTAAAAATTTTCTAGTTTATTTTCTGTTTTATGTTTCAAGTTTAGTCTTTTGTTAAGCTAATTTTCCTCTTAATCATTATAATTAATTTTAATTACATTCACTAATATTTTTGGTAAAAGATATATGAATAAAATTAAATATTATAAAATATTTTGATTAAAAATATGGAATCTATTTTAGAAAATTAAGATCACATAATTTGAAGAAATTAATTTAATGCTAATCCCATATGCGGGACGACAAAGCAAGTTTTTATTGTAAAAATGTTCAATAGTTTCATATATTTTTATATACAATTTATTAGTGAACTTGATTAAAATAACATATATTGTATTAGTTGACCAGAAAGTTTACTAATTAAACTTTAAAACAGAATATAAATATAATTTAACCCTACAAATATATTATATGAAAAATAAGTTTTGAAATTAAAATTTTGTATTTTTTCACTATTCTTCAAAAAAATGAAACCTCATGGTAACATACCATAAAATCATCCATAGGTAATTTTGATGTTCCATTTTCAAATATTATGTTTATTTTGACGTAAAAAATTTATAAAAGTTCCAAAAAATTATTTAAAATAGGCTCTCCATTAAAAGGAGGGAAAAGAGCCTTTATAAAAATATAAGTTTTTATGCATTAAATTGGTTTTTCTCATTTTATTTTCATAAAATTAATTGGATGGATATAAAGTTTTTTTGAATATATAACATATATATTTCATTAATAACATTAAATAATTGTAATTAATTTAATTTAATTGGATAAAACACCTTTTATACATAAAAATATTTCCATTATATTTATCTTGTTGTAATATTCATATAAAATAAATTTATTTCCAATGAATTGATATTATATTTGTATAAATAGTAAATTTTCATAAGTTACTTAATCAAATTCACAATCTCAAATTTTAAATCTAAGTTATATCTTATTATATTAAATAATAATGTGTTATTAATATATTGGTGTTCGACAAAACATTGTCTTGTGGGTAAGATAAGTCTTTGAAGAATGTATCTATTACGTGTGGTGTAAGATAACTATGTATTGAGTGCATTAGAATATATATCATAGACATAATTTATTTAAATTATTAAATATATTATAAATTCTTGGGATATTATTCTCCCCTACATGGTTGGTGTTGTGTGTCATATATGCTATAGAATAAAATGTTCTTACTATAAATTTTTTTTTTATGTGGTATTAATTTAGGAGGATCATAACACTAACTTACAACCAATGGAGGTCCTAAATAAATGGTTGGAGGAGTGTACCAATGGATTTATGTTTTAAAAAGGCAGGATTTCTAGTGGAAACGATGAAAATTTGATTTTTGGTGAAGAGAAAGGTTTCTTTCATGACCACCTCCTACCAACGATGCCCCTCTTGAGATAGAAATGGAGAAAGAGATATAATGAAACCTAATTCCCACCTCCATTAGGCCCCAAGATAGTTACTAGCACCAAGGGTATATAAATCTCAAAAAATGGAAGGCATTCCCCATTTTATAGTAACTAAGATCGGGAGGTAAGATGTATCAACCATAGAACAACTCCAATACATATATACATAAAAAGTCGATATCCGTCCCACACGCATTTAAAAAATATATATAATTGTTACAAAAAAAGTTTCTCCAAACTAAATACCAAAAACAAAGCTAATTCGTGATACAACAACTATCCCAAAGTATGAACTAGTAAGGTCTAGTACGATCCACAAAATCCTCCTAGAAACCTAAAAATAGTTATATAAACTTAGGGTGAGGGTACAAGTATAATAAGTAGGAAAAGACAAAGTCTCTCATGCACAAGTGGGGGATACATACTGATACCTACATGAGGAAAATAGCAAAACTAAAAAGCACCTAACAAGGTATACTATCCATCCCAAAATCTCCCTAAGGTACACTCACCGAATAATGTAAGTAAACAAAATTAATATAGTAAGTACATCAATGATAGGGTACCCCACACCACTTTTACACTAATTATCAACTCTCACACACTAACAGAATAAGTCATGAAACTCCCACCACTACTAGACATACCAAACCACATCTTTCCTATAGAAACCTGGGCCTCACAATCACATATCATCCCACCCGTAGGATTCTAGGCCACAAACCCCACATCTCGAAGATACTTTGGAAGCACAACACATCTCATCCCGAAAAAAACTGGGAAGAACAACTCTCTATCACACACCTAGGCCTCACAAACCAAAACATGCATGAAGAGTCTTGGGCTATCACCACCTGGAAGAGGGAGCAGGGAAGAGTGGGTTTCCATCCTTCCATCCTCCCATTGGGATGTTCGGAAAAGACACCATCCCCAATTAAAATGGGTTTGTTCAGAATATAATTCTCATCTAGGGTGGGGGGTGTGTAGAAATAAAATAGAACCACAAGTTTATATATAGGTATTAGATACTCATCCCAACCTTTGGGGTTCCAAAAACAACAATCCCACAAAACTACCTTTGCTGCTACCTCTAAATGCACGTATCAGAATGAATTTCATTCACTTCAAAAGTAGATAAAATAAATACACTTAACAACCATTAATTTTATGTTGTTAAGAATTTACCAGTTATTTCATCCCTACCCAGGCAACTAACAACCAAAACACACAATCATCCTTACAACCTAGCCAAATAGTGGAAGAAAACAATGATAAAACACCCCAATTCACACTTACACCCCACTTAGCACCCAAGATAACCACTTCCATTATCATTATTAAAATTAATTCCTCCAAACCTAAGTAAAAAACCCCCAAATCACAACAAAACCCTCTAACATATCACGTCACAACCATATTTGGTTACCTTACTTTATATCTAGATCATGCCCAGTAAAACAAAAAAACACAACCTGATTTTTGTCCCACTGCACAATACAACTCACCCATTCCACAATAAAAAAATATTTCAACTTGAGATTCCATTACACCCTAAAACCATCCACACACAATACCTTACTCTCAAAAAAAGCACCATACAACCCCAACAAATCACAAGACTGAAAAAATCCACACATTGTGCACAGCCACAGAAAACAAGGAAATGTGTTTTTAGATTTAACACACTCATAATTTAATTACACTTTTATAATTAAGGGTTTATCAAACAACATGAATGATCCTTGAGAATCTTTTTATTTAACTGAATATACATGATTAATCAAGTTTTCATTTTTATAATCGTTAAACAACAAGTGTTCAGAAGAGAAGTTCTCAAAAAAGGGACACCCATGGCCATGATTTTCAAAAGGCATATCACAAATCAGATCACAAAAAGGATCATGGATAAAATATAAAAATATACAAACATCATCATCATCTTCTCTACCACTCATTTACTATTAATGCAATAAGTCTGATTATATTTTTTATCATCATCATTATCCCCTTTTTTTTAATTTGTTTTAATTGGATCCAACTATATTCAAAATTAGACATCACTGTACCCACCTTGCATGATGAAAAACGGGGTGAAGGAATCCCTACTTGGAACTAAAATCAATCAACAACTCGTCTTTGCACTAAAATAGGGGCATGCACGAGCAGCAGGAAAGACTCCAAGGGAAAATTGAATCAAAAGTCCACATCAAAACTCACGACTCCATAGGGAAGAAAGAATCTTGGAACACCAAGAGAAAATGATAGGTATAAAGTAAGATATGACCACAAATTTAGAAAATGGTCATATCCTTGATCCATGGGAGTGAGATAATTTTAATGTATGTAAAAGTTTGTTCCTTGACAAGACCACATGTCTTTGTTGTTTTAAAGACTTGGGAGGCATTAAGATATTAAAGATATAATTAATATCCTTTGAAACTACTTCAGAAAAGTTAAATCATTTTTTTAAACTCAATTTACATCAAATAAAATGTAAGAGGGGTTGAACTGGAAAAACTAAGAAAATCTAGAAATGACTCACGGTTGGGTGAGTCGCCAACACGAGTCACTGACGCGGTTCACCAACACCACTCACTGACGCCACTCACCGATGACACCTATAGATGCCACTCACTAACACCACCTACCAAATCCACTTGTAGATTCCACTCAATTATAGCGAGTCACTAACGTGACCCACCGACATGACCTACCGACAGTGAGTCACCGACATGACCCCCCGATGATACCTACTAACAGTGAGTCACTGAAACAACACACCAACATGACCTACCGGTAGTGAGTCACTGATGAAACACACCAACAATGATTCAACGATGCACCCCACTGACCTGACCTACTTACACTAAGTCACTGACATGACCCACCAACAGTGAGTCACCAACGTGACCCACTTACATGAACTACTATTGGGAAAAACATGAAAAATGTAAAACTCTTGAAATGAGTCCCTGTGACCGCCTAGAACACCTCAAACACTATATATTCATAAAGTAATGTGCTGGAGGGGTCTGAGACATTACACCAGATACCTCTCAAACTATTCTCCCTATGAGAATTGAAACTAAAACCAAAGATATAGGGGTATAAATAACCTCCCCATAATATACCTCTCAAGGATAAACATCCCGGTTGGTTCTAAAGATGAAGAGAAACCTCAATATCCATGAACACATCCTCCAACATCTACTACCCCAAACTGATCAGAAGATGTACAACATGAGCACCAAAACTGCACTATCTAGACATGTGAATTAATGAATTCCTTACTCCATATTGAGATACTACCTACTCTGGGGGGCACTGATTCACCCACATGGGTTTAATCGAATCTCAATTAATGTGTCTTAATTAAGAATCAAGTCCTCCTCTCTTCAGGGTTAGGACATTATAACACATCATAGAATAAGGGAAAAACTCATCTTATATAAAACAAGGTGGAAGCATTACATCACAAATAAAAACACAGAAGAAAAAATCGAAAAAAAAACTCTGGAAACATGGCACGCATCTATGCTTCTCACTCCCAAGTACTCTCCTCCAGGCCACCATGCCTCCACAACACACGAAACAAAGGAATTGTCGATCCATGTGGCACCTTATGCCGATGATCCTGGATCTCCACTGGTCACCCCATGTATATTATGTCATCCTTGATATCAAAATCACCTAAGTCAATGACATTGGAGTCATCGTGAAGATACTGACAAAGATGGGAGACATGAAAAATGTTATTTATCCTCTCTAACTGAGGTTTTAAAATTCACCTAAACACCTCTAAGGGTCCCATGAACCTAGGATAAATCATTCTCCTTCTATTGAACCTCCTATACCCACATCAAGGGGAAACCTTCAAGATCATATAGTCCCCAACCTCGATCTCCAATGGAATACTCTTACAATTAGAAGATAACTTCTATCAGTCTTATACTACCTTCATCCTCTCACAGAGAAGTTGAACCTTCTCTTTCATTGTCTTCACCACCTCGAGACCAAGAACAGTTGTCTCCCAACCCTTGTCCAGCACAAAGGAAAACGACACGGTCTTCCGTACAAAGCTTTAAATGGATCCATGATAATTGAAGAGTGATAACTTCTATTGTAATCAAACACAACCAAGGGAAAGAGTCTCACCCAAGACCCACCAACATCCACGATTCATGCTCGTATCATGTCCTCCATTATCGGGATGGTCCACTCTGTCTTCCCATCTATCTAAGGGTGGAAGGTAGTTCTAAGGTGTGACATAGTTCCAAAATAATGTTACAATCCCCTCCAGACTCATGAGGTAAAGTGTGTATCCTAGTCCAAGACAATGGACCTCATAACTGCATGCAGTTGTATCACCTTATCCTTGTACCACATGGACAAGGAATTCACTACACCTGAATCCTTTATTTTTATGAAGTGTTCCACTATCTACAGCCGATCCACTACTGCCCAGATAGAATCACAGCCTCCTTGGGCCCTGGGTATCTCTATGAATAAATACATCATGATTTCATCCCACTTACACTAGCGACATCTAAGGGATGCAACAAACTGCGAGAAACAAGGAGCTAGTTCTTCACTTACTAGTACACTAAGCACTTTTCCAAAAAATATACCACGGCCGGTTTCATCTCAGGCCAAAAAAACTGCATCCTCAAGATACGGTACATCTTGTAAACTCTTGGTTGTACCACTAAGGGTGATTTTTAAAAATCACAGAGGACTCCCTCATGCATATACACTGAAACAAAAAGCCTCCCATGAAACAACATCTAATTTTGACCATCCTCTGAACATCCATCCATAGCATCACCATGGTCAACATGATCATGAATCACCTTTACCACCGAGTCTCCCCACTAAGACTCCTCCACCAACTACATCAAAGATGAATGCACTGTCATCTTAAATAGAAAACTTCTACCATCATCAATTCATGCATCTATGTTAAAGGAATCAAACACCTCCATCACCTTCCAAGCATCATCAGATTATTGAACTACCTCTCTCTGTGCCTTCCTACTCAAAGCATTAGCCATGATGTTGACTTTTCCTAAGGAGTATGAGGTCTTGAAGCTGTGATACTAGAGAAACTCCAACCACCTTCGTTGTTGTATGTTCATATCTCACTAGGAAAAGATATACCTCATGTTTTTATGTTCCATGAAGACCAAAAATTGCTCCCTAATAACATAATTAGACCAGAACACTAGAAAACAAATGGCCGCTTCTAGGTCCATATCATTTGTAAAATAGTTACATTCAGGGGGATGTAACTTTCTAGAACCATAAGAGATCACACCATATTGCCGCATCATCACACATCCCAAGCCTAGACAGAAAGAATCGCAAAAAACCTTGAACATCACCCCTTACTCTAGAAACCAGAGCACTGGAGCACTATCCAGCTTTCCCTTAAGGTAGCTAAGAGATGACTAATACTCCTCAAACCACACAAAGTCTTGGTTCTTTCTGTTCGTAACCTTCAATGAAGCTACAACTCAAGAAAAATTCAGGGAAAATATTTTGTAATATCCAGCCAGACCAAGGAAATTATGAACCACTACCACATTTTTGGGTAATTATCAAGAAAAAAACACATCAGCCATCGACAGGTCCACTTGTATGCCATACTAAGACACCACATGCTCAAGTAAGTGCACCTCTCTCATCTAGAAAACACAAGTGGACAACATACCAATGATTTTGTGGCTTTGAAGAACCTCCAAGACAATCGTGAGATACTCAGTGTGTCCCTCCTCTAACATTGAGTTGATCATAATGTGATTGATGAATATGAAAACAAACCAATCATGTAATGCTTGAAATATAGAGATCATAAGTTCCTTGAAAATGGTCAGTGTGTTTGTATCACCATATGGAATAACCGTCAAAAACAAATTGCCCATACCTACACCAAAAATCAGTCTTCAGGATGTCACCCACGATAAGCCTCAAATTGTGATACCCGGACCACATATCAATATTAGAAAACAAACATTCGCCCATCAGTGGGTCAAAAAGATTGTCTATCCGCGGTAGAGGGTAACATATCTTCACTAACAACTAAGCCAGCATCTGATAGTCTATGAACAGCTTCAGAACACATTCTTCATTCTTTGTGAACAAGACTAGAGAACCCCATGATGACATGCTAGGCTAGATAAATCCATTATTCATCATTTTGTTAATCTAAATTTGCATCTCCCACAACTCAGAAGGTGTCTTTCAATAGGCATCCATTGAAATCAATCTAGCATAATGTTGTGAGTCTATCCTGAACTCAACGTCACATTGAGGGGGTATAGTCACAACCGCCTATGGGAAAACATCCCAGAGCTCCCAAAACATTCTAGGAGCATGTATCATCTTTTCATCTACGGATCCCAATGAAAACTCTTCCATCAAGGAAAGAAGAGGCTCTATAATTCATAGGCCCATCTGATGACTTTCCTCGTTAATGAAAATGTCATGACCCCCTCCCACCAAAGATACCCCTCCTGAGATGGCAATGGTAAAAGGGAGATAATGACCCCCGAGTCCCGCCTACAGTAGGCCCCGAAGTGGCAACTAGCAACAAAGGTATGAGTTTTCACAAATATGGGAGGAATTACCAGTTTTATTATTTTCGATCGGGAAATAGGATGAGTCAAACACCAAAAGGAAAAAATCAAATAAGTGAAAATAAACCCAATAGAAAACCCATATACATTTTTTATACTATACTGATACAAAATTACAAGTATAGAAAAGCTCAAATGTACTGTACCAAAAAGTAAAGGAAAACAACAACATCAAATAGCATCAACTCCACCTGCCTGACTAGTAAGGTCCCGCACAGTCCCTGTAGTCCTCCTGAAAACTTGAAAGCAAACGTAGGGTGAGCATACAAGTATACTCAGTAGGGAAACCTAAAGCTCTCGTGCACTAGTGGGGAGACATCCTAATGCCCCATGAGAAAACAGAACAACCAAAACCTAGCAAGGAATCTATCCACCCAGCCTCACCAGTCAAACTCACCAAGTAACACAAGTTAATAGTGTATAGTAGTAATGTTATCATAGTATGGGTACCACGCACCACCTTCCCACTGGATACTGCTCAATCCCTCATGCCTAAGGCTCTGAGGTTTCCCCCTCTTCCTGTGCTAGTGTCGCAACTTGGTCATACGAGGCTCGAGCTAGTGCCGCAACCTGACTATACGAAGATCATAGTAACCTTCTGGCACACAATCCTCAGCCATCTCCAATCACATCCCGCTATCACACAATCCTCGGACATAACCACATCTCATCCTGAAGACATGTGGGAACATATCACACCTCATCACGAATATTCTTAGGAAACATCTGTCGTAACCTGCCTGAAGGAACTTGGGCTATAGAACCTAGAAGAGGGAGTACAGGGAAGAACAGTAACCAGCCATCCTTTGGATGTTTGACAATCTCACCCCCATCCCACGGGTGTTCGGCACGTTGTGCTCGACATGGGTGGGGTGCATAAATAAACATAAAACATACATATTTATAAATGTATAATAACCACTCAGCCCATCCTAAGGCTTCTACACAAAGATCTGAGCATGTGCCTTGGCACTGCTACTTTGAGATTATGTACACAACAATCAATCCCAAAACCCCATTTAATGATTTCATGTTTCAACAGCTTTAGTTATCAGTTTCTTAACTAACGAGAAACTATAAACAACCAAATGGATCAAGAATTCATAAAACCTATCCCTGCCATCCACAAATCAAGTTAGGAAAACACAAGCAACACAAACAAGTCCCTTCTTATTAACCAACCATCCCCATTAATTATTATTCCAGTTCTATTACAATGCCAAACCATTCATTAAATCTTCTACTTTAATTTATTATTCACAACCCATAGTTCGTTCACATTCAAACTCATCCATACAGCCCCACTACCGACCACCAACATAGCATTCACACCAACCCACAACCAAGCCAACCACAGCCTCGCTGCTCACCCGATCCACAATAACCCAGAAAACACCCCCTTCACATAAATAAACCCTAACCAGCATCCACATGTTTATTATTTTAGTTTTTTCAACCGGGGTGATCGTACAAGGGTTCCAGGTATTTAATCAGCTTACTTTACATGATTAACCAATTACCACATTCAATAAAATTTCCATCCATAAGAAAATCTAGAAGGAGAGGGAAACATTTAATTGCATAAGAAAAGGCCCCCAACGACCATGATTTTTAGTAGGCAGAATCCCATTTAATTCACAAAATAATATCACAGGATATAAAAAAATGTAACTTCATTCACAAACTTCCCATCCCCTTTATATTAGCCATTTATTATCATTATTAAACCGGTTCAAATGTGTTTCTTGTAAACAAGAGGACACCCACCCCGCATGATGCAAGATTTAGAGAGATGAAGGTAAGATCCCTACCTCAACAGGTTCCGATGTCCTTCTACGAACACGACCACGATGATCACAAGGCTTCTCTCAGAATGACTTCACCCACCAAGGACGTCGCGGAACCACTGAATCAACAACACAATAAACTCCCTCAAAACAGAGATCACATGTCGTAGCGTGGAAAGAAAATGGGAGAAGTAGGATTGGATAGAGAATGAAAGAACATAGGTTTAACATACCTTTTTAGAGTTGTTCATCAAATCTCGTCATTCCTGTCAATTATCAGCAGTCTCCTCAGTTTGAAACTGTGGAGGGGAATTCAAAGTAGAGGGAAGGGAATAGGGTGTAAAATGTTCTCCTCACTTACATGATCCTGCAGTCACTGACAGATCAACGATCGGAGTCTGGATGAAGAAGTTATGAGGAAGACTTCTAGGTCATCTAGGAGCATCGTTGTGTGGAGAAGAAGAGAGGTCCATAAATAACATGTGACCCTCTCTTATATAGGCAATGAAAAGGAAAAACTGTACACATCGTGTATTAATGAATACATGATGTGACCATACAACTGTTACGTTGTTTTACTGGTCAACACACGACATGTCATGCGGTTTCCATGCGTTTAATGATAATAATAACAACAATTAATAATAGGTGTTTTATTGACCCAAGACATGAGTCATAAAAAGGTAGTCATCGTTTGTCTTAAAATTAATGTCATAATTTCAGGGTTACTCTGCCGCTGACGGTTCATCAATCTGATACTGTATGAGGTAGACACGTTGGATACAAGATCCTGTAATAATAGTGATATTATTGTTATTGGGAGTCTCATGGACCCAAGCCATGAACAATAATTTAATATCCAAAATTAGACTTGAATTGACTATATTAAAGATAGTATCACATTGCCACTGACGACAAGTCAATCGGATGTCGCACGCGGGAGTTATGATGGGATGAAGGTTTAATAATAATATTAAATCTATTAATTCACAAGAGTTTTGGGTACCTGATATGAAAACCTTGAAAATACATCCAATATTGGACTCATAATTTCTATCTCGAAGTCAGGGTTGCACAGCCACTGACAGTTCGTAAAACTGAGGTCGCACGAAGAAGTTACAGATGAATTATTATTTTGACAACCATAAATAATAATAATAATATATTATTATTATTTCATTTCATTGAAAAAATTTCTCTCCAATCTCATTTGAGATTCACGCACAAATCACTCTAAATTGGTGGGCATCACCCTATTCATGGGATTCTCTCTCTCTCTTTTTTAGTTTAAAATTTAATTTGTTTCCTTTAAACATTTTCTCCCTCCAATCTAACTCTTTCTTCCATGATTCTATCCTAGTCCACCAAAAGTGGCACCTCCCCTTTCATTTACACCATGTGGCACGCCCCAAAGCTCCATTCTCACTTCAATGTCATTATTAATAAAATTAATATTAATAACATCCATAATTAATGTTCTAATTTATTCCCATTAAATTAGTCTATCACGGTTATTCTCATATTAAAGTAAAACCATTCCATTTAATTAAATTAAATGACAAAACAAAATTAATATAACTTACATATTAAACCCCTTATTAATACATTTAATTTCATTAAACTCTCACACATAGTTTTACTCCATCATTGTTATTTATTATGTTTCAATAATAATAACAATTCATAAACTTATTTTATTAACTTTTCACTGTTATTATTTTTTAACAATGATTATATTAATGCTCATCTCCTTCACCTTGTTAAACCACCCCATTAGATATCTATATCTAACCATGACACGTCAATGTCTCATAACATCAGTCAATTTAATTATTAAATTCTATTTATTTTTATTTCACACTGATTAAATTGAAACCACTTTTATTAAATAAAAAACATTCAATTTAGTAAACCCAACAATTTTTTACGCCACCATTATTATTATTATTTAACATTATAATAATAACAAACACCCATTTAATTTCATTATCGCACCACCATGCTTCCACTATGAATCTTCATTTATTTGTTTACAATAAATACCATGACTCATTTCATTAAATTCTCATTATTATTAATATTATGAATAATAATAATAACACAACAACCATTATTATTATTCAAATTTAATTTCAACAATTTCTCCATTAATAATAAACTGCATGTTTCATTTATCATTGTCTAATGGGTCACACACCATACCCATTCACATCATTAATAATAATAACATCCATTAAAACATTTTGTCATGATTATTCTCTTTTTTGTTTAATTAATCACGCTATTTATTTCATCATCATTATTATTTAACATAATTTTATGTTATCGTCAGTATTAAAAATTATAATAATAACACGAGTCATGTTGACCAAATAGATTTGAACAAAGTAATGGACCCATGGGGTCTGGGACATTACATCAGATACCTCTCAAAACATTCTCATCCTTGAGAGTTAAAAACCAACCCAGAAGAATGATTGGATCCGAATAACCACTCTGCAAGATACCTCTCAGGGCTCTCATCACAACAGGAAACAACTAACAACCCTAATTATATGAGTTTGGAATTCCTTATCCCATATCGAGATGTTATCCGCTTTAGGCGGCACTGACTCTCCTGCACGGGTTTAATCGCATCCAGATTAATGCATCTTGATTAGGAATTAGGTCTTCTGACTTCCATATATTAGGATTTTCCAAACTCACACTGCCCCCAACACCATACAAAACAACAATAAATTGCCCGACCACATGGCTTGAGGAATTCCTACTCCCATGTCGAGATATTATCCACTTTAGGTGGCACCGACTCTCCTGCACGAGTTTAATCACATCCTCATTAATGCGTCTCGATTAGAGATCAGGTCCTCCTCTCTCCACATGTTAGGACTCTTCACACACATTTAAAGGAAAGAGAGAAACAACATAGCATTATAGACTCATGAAAAACAAGGTCCAGGCCCAAAGCATGGGAGATAATGAGTTTCAACAAAAGAGTGTGATGATCCAAAATATAAACGAGAGCATTTAATTAAAACTGAAAACATCTCTCTCGATCTCCATCCTTGCTATGGTTGCCGCTTCTGTTGCATTAAGCTATCCACGTCCAACTCCTCTGCCTCTCTATTTACGTCCACCTCCTCGACCATGTCCCAATTGGGGTCCTTGAGGAACTCCCTGTGGTTGGCCACCACTTGCTCCAGCTCCCCTTGGAGGGACTAGAGCTTGTTGCTGCTGGAAGGGTTGGGTTGGGAACTGCTGTTGGCGCTGGGGCTGAACCTGGCCAGTCCCTCTATACTGATTCTAAAAATGGAAATTTCGGCCAAGATTCCCACCATTCCCACAAGAAAAGCACCTTGTTCCCTGGACCATAGAAAACGGGCCAAAATTGTGAGATTGGTATGGGACCTGTTGAAGTCTTCTCCCTACCGGTTGATACTTGGAAGGTCCTGTTGCTGGAGATCTACTAATGACCGCCTCCTTCTTGGACGAAATTGGGTGACTCCTCTCTCATGGTGGACCTACTCGTGAGTGCATCCTCTCGATTATATCTGCCTTCCTCTATAATTACTGGTATGTTGGTAAGGTGAAAGGGGTCATCGCGCATTGAATAGATGGGTGAAGTGCCTCCTCTAAACGTCTGGCTCGGGTTTCCTCATCCATAAAGAGATTTGTGGAAAACGGAGGAGATCCTTGAACATGAACCCTAGTTCCCGCACTGACATGCTTCCTTGTTGGAGAGATAAAAACTCTTGCCTCTTCTCGGCCTTCCTCGTCGAGGAAAGAAATTCCTCACAGAACTCCTTCTCAATGTTGGCCCATAGAACTTCTGTCTCCTTCCCCTACCCAAGGTAAAGCATCCACCACTGACGCGCCGCTCCTTACAGCTGGCTTACTACTAGAGGAAACCAGTACTCTGATGGAGCCCCGATCAGACCAAAGTTGATCTCAAGTTCCTCCAACCAACTCTCTGATTCCGTATCCAAAGTGCTGCCTTCATACATCTTCAAGCACTATAATTGTAAAGCACGAAACGTGCGCTGCCACAAGTCGTCTTCCTCCTCTCGGTCAATCCTCAGCTAATCGACCATTTGAATCTGCTGGGCCTCGACAGCCCAAGTCACCTGGGAACGACGTCCAGGTGCCATAGCAGTATAGTAAACAAAGAACACCTAATCCCAAGTAGCAGGGGGATTTTCTCAAGGTTTCATTTATCATTTTATTTCGATTTCTTTCACAAAACACCCAAATCATATAAAACACAAATCATGATCATGCATGCACCATTCCTAGGGTTTTTACCCTGAAATCAATGTAGTCTTACTTGGTCGTTCGGTAAGCATAGATTCCTTACATTGGATCATGGGGGGCCCTAAAATTTCGTGTCCTAGTCGGTCTTCCATGGCCTATGCCATGCAACAAGATAAGCCAACATTATTTCCCTACCATCCCATGCAATTCTCATTGTGCCTAACTACAGACTTTATCCTATCACTCAACCATAACCTCTGATACCATTCTGTCACGACCCCTCCCACCAAAGATGCCCCTCCTGAGATGGAAATGGTGAAAGGGAGAAAATGACCCCTGAGTCCCGCCTCTAGTAGTCCCCGGAGTGGCGACTACCACCAAGGGTATGAGTTTTAAGAAATATGGGAGGCAATACCCTTTTTATTATTTATGATCATGAAACAGGATGAGTCAACCACCAAAAGTAAAAAAGAATAAGTAAGTGAAAATAAACCCAAAACCAAACCCATAAGAAAGTTTTATACAATACTAAAACAAAAGTAAAAGTACAGAAAAGCTCCAAAGTACTGTACTAAAAAGTAAAGGAAAACAACAACAGAAAACAGCAGCAACTCCCCCTGCCTGACTAGTAAGGTCCCGCACAGTTCATGTAGTCCTCCTGAAAACCTAAAAGCAAACGTAGAGTGAGCATACAAGTATACTCAGTAGGTAAAACAAAAGCTCTCATGCACAAGTGGGGAGACATCCTAATGCCCCGTGAGAAAACAGAAGAACCAAAACCTAGCAAGGAATCTATTCAACCAACCTCACAAGTCACACTCACCAAGTAACATAAGTCAATAGAGTATAGTAGTAATGTTATCAAATTAAGGGTACCCCGTACCACCTTCCCACTGGATACTACTCATGTCCTCACCCCTAATGCTCTGATGCTTCCCCATCTTCATGCGCTAGTGCCGCAACTTGGCCATACGATGCTTGAGATAGTGCCACAACCTAACCATATGAAGCTCATAGTAACCTACTGACACACAATCCTCGGCCATCCCAAATCACATCCTCCCAGCACACAATCCTCATCCATACCCACATCTCACCCCAAAGACACCTGGAAACATATCACACCTCATCCTGAAGATTCATGGGAAACATCTGTTGTAACCTGCCTAAAGGAATTGGGCTATAGAACCTGGAAGAGGGAGCACATGGAAGAACAGTAACCATCCATCCTATGGATGTTTGAGAATCTCACCCCCATCCCATGGGTGTTCATCACGTTGTGCTCGACATGGGTGGGGTGCGTAAAAAAACATAAAACGTACATATTTATATATGTATAACAACCACTCAGCCCATCCTAAGGCTTCTACACAAAGATCTGAGCGTGTGCCTTGGCACTGCTACTTCGAGATTATGCACACAATAATCAATCCCAAAACCCCATTTAATGTTTTCATGTTTCAACAGATTTAGTTATCAGTTTATTAACTACTGAGAAACTATCAACAACCAAACTAGATCAAGCATTCATAAAACATATCACTGCCATCCAGAAATCATGTTAGGAAAACACAAGTAACACAAACAAGTCCCTTCTTATTAACAAACCAACCCCATTGATTATTATTCCTGTTCCATTACCATGCCCCACCATTTATTAACTCTTCTGATTTTATTTATTATTCCCAACCCATAGTTCGTTCAAATTCAAACCCATCCCAGCTGCCACGCTGCCAACCACCAGCATAGAATTCACACCAACCCACAACCATGACAATCGTAGCCCCGCTGCTCACCCCATCCACAACAACCCACAAAACACCCCCCTTAACATAAATAAACCCTAACCAGCACCCACATTTTTATTATTTCAGTTTGTTTAACCGGGGTGATCACACAACGGTTCCAGGTATTTAATCAGATAACTTTACGTGATTAACCAATTTCCACATTCAATAAAATTTCCATCCATCAGAAAATCCATAAGGAGAGGGAAACATTAATTGTGTAATCAAAGGCCCCCAACGACCATGATTTTCAGTAGGCAGAATCCCATTCAATTCACAACATAATATAACAGGATATAAAAAAATGCAACTACATTCACAAACTTCCCATCCCCATTATATTAGCTAGTTATTATCTTTATTAAATCGGTTCAAATGTGTTTCACATAAACAAGAGGACACCCACCCTGCATGATGCACAATTTAGAGAGAAGAAGGTAAGATCCCTACCTCAACAGCTTCTTATTTCCTTCTACGAACACGACCACCAAGATCACAAGGCTTCTCCAAGAATGACTGCACCCACTAAGGACATCGTGGCACCACTGAATCAAAAACACAAGAAACTGCCTCAACACAGAGATCACATTCTGTAGCATGGATAGAAAATGGGAGAAGTATGATCGGAAAGAGAATACAAGAACATAGGTTTAACATACCTTTTTAGAGTTGTTTGTCAAAGACCGTCATTCCCGTCAATTATCAGTAGTTTCCTCGGTTGGAAACTTCAGAGGGGAAGTCGATGTAGAGGGAACAGAATAGGGTGTACGATTTTCTCCTCACTGACACGATCCCGCAGTCACAGATGGGTCGACGATCAGAGTCCGGATAAAGAAGTTAGGAGGAAGGCTTCTAGGTCATCTGGGAGTGTCGTCGTGCGGAGAAGAAGAAAGATCTGTAAATAACACATGACCCTCTCTTATATAGGAAAAAAAGGAAAAATGGTATACAGTGTGTATTAATGAATACATAACGTGGTCGTACAACTGTTACGTTGTTTCACTGGTCAACACACGACAAGTCACACGGTTTCCATGCGTTTAATGATAATAATAACTTCAATTAATAATATGTGTTTTATTTACCTGAGACATGAGTCATAAATTTTTTTCATCATTGGTCTTAAAATGACCGTCATAATTTCAGGGTTACTCTACCGCTAACGGTTCGTCAATCTGATACTGTATGAGGGAGATACATTGAATAAAAAATCCAATAATAATAATGATATTATTATTATTGGGTGACTCGTGGACCCGATCAATGAACCATAATTTAATATCCAACATTTGAATTTAATTGACTGTATTAATGATAGGATCACATCGCCACTGATGACAAGTCAATCAGATGTCGCACGCGGGAGTTATGACGAGTCAAATGTTTAATAATAATATTAAATCTATTAATTCACAAGCATTTCAGGTACCTAATCTGAAACCTAAAAAAGAAATCCAATATTGAACTCATAATTTCTGTCGTGAAGTCAGGGTCACACTGCCACTGATAGTTCTTAAAACCGAGGTCGCACGAAGGAGTTACGGATGAATTATGGTTTTGACAACCATAAATAATAATAATATTATTATATGATTATTATTTAACTTTATTGAAAATTTCTCTCTCCAGTCTCATTTGATATTCACGCACAAATCAATCTAATTTGGTGTGCATCACCCCATTCATGGGATTCTCTCTCTCTTTTTATTAGTTTAAAATTTAATTTGATTCCTTTAAACATTTTCTCTCTCCAATCTAACACTTTCTTCCATGATTCTCTCCCACTCCACCAAAAGTGGCGCCTCCACTTTCCTTTAAACCATTTGGCACACCCCAAACCTCCATTCTCACTTAAATGTCATTATTTATAAAATTTATATTAATAACATCCATCATTAATGTTCTACTTTAATCCCATTAAATTTTTTATCATGGTTATTCTCATATTAAATTAAAACCATTCCATTTAATTAAATTAAAAGACAAAACAAAATTAATATAACTTACATATTCAACCCCTTTTTAATACATTTAATTTCCTTAACCTCTCGCACATAGTTTTACACCATCATTGTTATTTATTGTTTTTCAATAATAATAAAAATTCATCAAATTATTTTATTAACTTGTCACCATTATTGTTTTTAATAATGATAATATTTACGCTCATCTCATTGACCATGTTAAATCACCCCATTGGATATCTGAATCTGACCATCGCACATCAATGTCACATAACATCCGTCAATTTAATTATTTAATTCTATTTATTTTTTTTCACATTGATTAAATTGAAACCAATTTTATTAAATAAAAACCATTCAATTTAATAAACCCAACAAATTTTCACGCCACCATTATTATTATTATTATTTAACATAATAATAATAACGAACTCACCTTTAATTTCATTAATGCACCACCATGATTCCACTGTGAATCTTCATTTATTTGTTTGCAATAAATACCATGACTCATTTCATTAATTTCACATTATTATTAATATTATGAATAATATTAATAACACAACAACCATTATTATTATTCCACATTAATTTCAACAGTTACTCAACTAATAATAAACCGCATGATTCATTTATAAATGTTTAATGGGTCACACACCTTCCCACTTCACATCATTAATAATAATAACACCCATTAAATCATTTTAGCATGATTATTCTCTTTTTAGTTTAATTAATCACGAAATTTATGTCATAATCATTATTATAATTTACATATTTTTATGTTATCATTAGTGTTAAAAATTATCATTATAACACACGTCGTGTTGACCATATCGACTTAAACAAAGGAATAGACCTGTGGGGTCCAGGCCATTATAGAAAAGCACACGCTGATAATCCATGTCTAAATACACAACTCTTATCTGGAAGAAATTGATAAAAACATACATTGAAAACAACCATACAATGTTATGGATAACATCATATGGCTAAATATGTAGAATAAAAAGATATGCTTTGGACTAATGTGGCCCCAATATCAGTCTACATACTTAGAAAAACTCAAACAAGCTGGTCAGGACTTTAACTGGGGTACTCAAAACCAGGGGTATGGAAATGATCTATATATCTAGTCCCAGATCATGAGAGGAAGTGGGTGAAATGCAAGAGTGTGAATCTCCCAAATCAAACAAATCACAAGCAGTAACGAACAAGCTAATAGTATCTTGAACAATCTCTCGCTCTACTAGAAATAATGCCTCTATGGAATTTCACTGACCACAACTAGCTCTTTTACCCCATTGCAGACAATGGACTCTTTGACCATGCCCTAGTAGACATCCCAATGGAATATTCTATGGTCGGACTCCAGCTTCTCTATCTCCCCTCAGTGGATTATGAGCCTACTATCCCTACTATAAAACTGCTTCACTAAAAACTACTGTTAAGGTAGGCATTGGACCTGCCCACCTCCACCATACCACACTCGAACAGCCATTGGGAACAAACTCTAAAGGTTCCTGTGAACTCAATATATAAAAAACACTGGCCCGAGGCCTACAGGATATGAACGAGGACTAGAAGGTTAGAACGTAAACTGATGGGTTCGACTCCCTAACATCTGAAACCTCAAAGGCCCTAGTGCTAGAGACCATCTACTGGTAACATTTCCCTTCAAAGAACCCTACAAGATCCCCTCTCATGGTAGAACACTTCATGAGTGAATTCTCCAAACTACCTTCACCTTATTCCAGAACTCTAAGTATGTCAGTAATGTGAATGGAACAACTACATACTGGAGAGAAGCATGAAGTGCCTCCTCTAAGCATCTCGACTGAGACTCCACATCCAGTAAGAGATCCAGAGTGAAGTGAAGGAGATCCGTGAACTTGATCCCCAACTATCATATAAAAAATACTCCCATATTGAAAGGAGAGTAGCTCATCTTGCTTCTCAGCCTTCATGGTGAAATAAATGAGTTCAACGTGAAAATATTTCTCTAAATTGACTCACAGAACATCAGCCTCCTTTATCTCACCCGAGTACAACGCCCACCACCGACACTCAACTCCCCTCATCTGACTAACAACCAATGGAACCCAGTACTCTATCGGATCATAGATTAGGTAGATGGTGATCTAATGTTCCTAGAGACAGCACTATGTCTTCATGTCTGATACATGACCCTCATACATTCCCAAGGTCCACCACTAGAAAAAATGTAATGTTCTCTTCCATTTGTTGTCCTCCTCTTCTGGATCAACCCTTCACTACTCAGCTAGATTGGCCTGCTGAGCCTCCACTAGCTGAACCAATAATGGTACATGACCAAGTGCCATAGCTAAAAGGTAAACAAGGAACTCCTAAGAATGAGTAGTATGAAATTTTGTTTAAGAATCATTGTAACTTGATATTTATTTAAATTAACTGAAACACCTAATTAAAACATGAACACAAGTCATCATGTTTCATGTACCTTTCCTAGGGTCTCTACCCTATAAACTTGGTATCCTCACTTAGTAATTTAGTAAGCTCGGAGTCCTTGCATTTGATCATAGGGGGACCTAAAATCCAATTTTCCAGCTGATCATCCCTATCCTATGTCACACAACAAGGTCACCTAAAACTATTTCACTACCAACCAATGAAATCCTCATTATTCCTATCTTCAAACTCTATCCTATCTCAGAACCTCCCTCTGATACCATTCTACTGCAACCCCATCAATCCAAATATGCCACGTCTGAGATGGAAATGGAGAAAGAGAGGTAACGACCCATGATTCCCGCCTCTAGTAGGCTTAGCGGTGGAGACCAGCACCAAGGGTAAAAAAATATCTCAAAATGGGAGGCATTTCCCTTTTAATAGTAACCAAGAATGGAAGATATGATGTATCAACCACAAAAAACTATAATATATATATATATATAATAAATTAAAAATCCACCCCACATGCATGAAAAAAATATAACTGTTACAAAACAAGTTTCTCTAAAGTAAATACCAAAAACAAGGATAAAAAGTGACACAAAAATTATGCTAATGTCCATGATAGTAAGGTCAAATAGGGTCTAATAAATCCTCCTCAAAACCTTATAACAGTTTTATATACATATGGTGAGCATAAATGTATACTCAGTAGGAAAATCCAAATTCCCTAATGTACAATTGGGGGAGAAATACTAATTCCCCGGTGAGGAAAATAACAAAACACAAAATCACCTAACATGGTATACTATCCATCCCAAAATATCATCTAGGTGTACTCACAAAATAATTAATGTCATATAAATTAATATAGTAATAAAATCTATGATAGAGTTCCCTGAACCACTTTAACAATGGTTAGACACTCTCATGTCCTAACAGAAGATGGTCTCGTGCTCCCACATCTTTTGAACATACCAAACCACATCCTACACGCAGACACCTGGGCCTCACAACCACATCTCATCCTAATCGTAGACACATATGCCACAAACCACACCACATCCCGATGACACCTGGGAAACACAACACATATCATCCCGAAGACACCTAGAGAGCACTAATCACCTGCACACATGTGGGACTCAAAAACAAAAAATAGTATAAAGAGTCTTGGGATATCACCTCCTATAATAGGGACAATGTAATAGAGGGGGGCCATCCATCCATCCTCCAACCAAGAAGACTGCGAAAGACACCCTCCCTCATAACAATGGGGGTGTTCGGCACATAATTCTCAACTAGGGTGGGTGCATATATAAATCACATGGAACTAAATGTATATATATAGGTATCAAACACTCAACCCAACCTATGGGGTTCCAAACAATAACCATCCCAAAAAAACTACCTTTGCTGCTACCTCTAAATGAACGTATTATGATGAACGATGGTCAATTCAAAATCTGATAATAGAAATCCACATAACATCCAATAATTTTGATATTATTAATCATTTACCTGTTATTTAATCCCTACATGGTATATTAATAACCATAGTACAAAACTAGCCTCTCAACCAAGCCAAACAGAGGAATAAAACTATGACAGAACACCCCCACTTCACACTTCCTCCACAATTAGCACCCAATCCAACCACTTCAGCTTTCATTATTTAAATTAATGATACCCATCCTAAGGAAAAATCCCAACTTACAATAGTACCCCCCAGCATAACACATCACAATCAAATTTGGCAGCCTTGCTTCATATCCAGACCATTCCCAACAAAACAATCAAATGAAAACTTGGTTGGAGTCCCACATCACAACACCATTCACCCATTCCATAATCTTACAATCTATCATCCTGATATTCCATTACACCCTCAAAACAACCACACACACCACCCTTCTCTCAACAGAAGCACCACACAACCAGTAAAAATCATAAGATAGAAAAGATCTTCACACAACACACTACCACACCAAACAATTAAAGGTGTATATAGATTAAACACACCCATTATTTAATTCCACCTTAATAATTCAGGGGTTATCACAGAACTTTTTTTATCATGGGGAATCCATTTATTTAATGGGACATATGTACTTAATCAACTTTTGATGTTGAGAGTCGTTCAACAAAAAGTGTACACAAGGAAAATGTGCCAATAGGGGAAACCAACGACCATGATTTTCAGAAGTCATATCACAAATATTTATCACAAAAAGGATCAAGGATAATACATAAAGCAATAAATACATCATCACCATATTCCCCTCTACTCATTTATTACTAAATTAATAGGTCTGATTATCTTTTTATCATCATCTTCAACCCCTTATTTATTACTTTATTTAAATTGGGTCCAACTATATTCCCAAGAATACATCATTATACCCACACTGCGTGATTCACAAATAAAAAAGATGAAGGAATCCCTTCATGGAACAATAGTTGATTAGTAACTCCTCATTGCGCTAGAACAAAGGGATGCACGAGCAGTAGGAATTACTCCATGGGAAAACTGGATCTGAATGCCACACCACCACAAAAGACTCCATGAGGATGAAAGTCTCTAGGTTCCCCAAGATAAAATGGAAGGGTTTAATGAAGAGATTATAATAGCTTTAGAAAAAGGATAGATATTATATCAATGGAAGAGAGACAATTTCCATGTATTTAACAGTCAGGTTATGGCCAAGACCATGCAGCTTGTCCATTTCAATGTCTCAGGGGTGTTAGGATATTAAAGATATAATTAATATCCTTTGAAACTACTTTATAATTGTTCAATCAAGGTTTTAAATTCGATTTACATCCAATAAAATTTTAGAGGGGAGAAACTGGAAAAATTGGGAAAAGCTGGAAATGAATCATCATTGGATTAGTCACTAAGGCGAGTCACTGACGCGACTCACCGACATCACTCACCAACAACATCAACTGATTCAAATCACCAAAACCACCTATTGATGCCACTCACCGAATCAACTCATCAATTTCGAGTCACTGATGTGACCCACTAATGTGACCTAATGACAGCGACTCTCTAACGTGACCTATCGACACAAACTTCCGAAAGGAAGTCACTGACGCAACCCACCAACAAAATGTATTGATAACGAGTCACTGACATGACCCACCAACAGCGAGTCACTGACCTGCCCCACCAACATGACCTACCAACAGTGAGTCACCAACATGACCCACCGACAACAAGTCACCGATGTGACCCATCGATGTGACCTACCATTTGGAAAAATTGGAAAACTATAAAACTCATGAAATTATACATTATAACCTCCCAGAACACCGGAAACACTGGATTTTGACAAAACATTCGCCTGAAGGGGTCTGTGGAATCACAATTTCATGGAAAACCCCAACTACACACCATATAGTTCCACGAACACATGACATGTAGACCCCTGGCAACAAAAGATAGGGTTTCCATGTGAGTTAAATATCATATGATGTGTGGGACAACCACATAATGCATGAGTTATTATTGGAGACTTTGGGTGAACTCTGGGAGTACACATACATAGTCATGGCTAGAAACACATTGTGTATAATAATATGGCCAGGTACATAGGCACCTCTTAATGGACACATCTTGGAGAGTAGAAGCATGGCCTGGGTAGCCAAGAAACATCATTTTTTATCCATACACCCCATGTAGTAGACATGTATAGTGAACCACATATTGTCGAGTGAATTCTAGGTGGAGGAGTGGGTCCATATGCTATGTGGACCACTTACATGTTCTATAATTTATTTTTTTTGGAAACTTCTATCTCTCATATATCCTTCGTTGGGACTATAATTTTTCCCTGTGAGTATCCTATCCAGAGTTTTTTTCCTCTTAGAATGAGATATGGGCCCTTATAATGGATCTTGAAAATTTTTGTGGCGTGTTTCAAGCATGACACTTCTTTCGGTGGTTCTTGGTGATGGTAGTGATCAGGAAAGATCATCACATAGTGGAACCCTCCTATTGGGACAGGGCATGGGCCCTCTCTCAATCCATAGAGTTGAACCCTACTATTGAAAAATGGAATGGGTCCTCCTTCTATTCATAAGGTGGAACCCTCTCGCTACGAGAAGGAATGGTTCCACTATACACATTAGAGAACACTCCTATTGGCATTGGGCATGTGTCCTTTATCCATTTACAGAGTGAAACCATCCTAATGTGATAAGGCATGTGTCATTTATCCAAAGAGTAGAACCCTCCTTCTAGTATAGGGAATGGGTCCTCTATCCATATCATTGAATCCTCCTACTATGATAGTGCATGGTTATTCTATCCACATAGTGGACCCCCCTAATGTTAGGGTGTGAGTCATCTATATATCCATATAGTGGAAATACATGAGTGTGTTGCACCCCAAACATCCATGGTACGCTTCTTTTTCAATAATGCAATAGATTGCGTTGTACGCAACTTATAATTCTAGCACAACATGACCAATAAAACTAGCTATTATGAATAGTAATACCTAATATTTGAAATACTAAAAAATTTATTTTTCAAAATGGACTTCATTTTTGGATTCGAAATATCAAAATTAGCTTTGGGTGAATTTTTTTATTTTTCTGAAAATTATCAATTTTTAATGAAAAAAATTTCGTTATTCTTTAAAACTGATTTTTATTTAAATAATTACTATCATTATTTAAATTTATTTTAAAATAAAAATACATACATAATACTAGTCTTAGTTCTATGTAATTCATTGGAGTCATTTTAAAATAATATTAAATGTATAAAATTTTGTTGAACTCTTTAACGCCTTTTACCCACCTTCAAGGAATATTTTTAAATTTTCATAAAACGTAATTTTACTGCTTTTCTGATATGAATTTCAAAAATCTGAGAGAAATGGTTGATATCAGTTATTAAAATGTGGTTCAATAGAATGAAATTAATTTTTGGTGAATAGTGACTTTTGATTTTTATTTACCATAGTTAAAAGTAAATAGAGGAATTAAAGATAAAAATGATATTATAATTACCCTAAAACATGTACTAATTATATTGCATGAATGTATTTCAACCTAAATCTTCCTTAAAAAATATAATATCCTTTTTTATACACTTGGATAAGATTAGGACATTTATTATTATTTTATTTAAATAAGAGTTAAAAGTGATAAAATCACATTTTAATAACTAAACCATATTTAATATAGGGTAATAAATATGATAAATTAGATAGTAAATATTCAATAGAAATATAAAAAAAATTCTTACATCATGGTATTTTATTTATAATTTTTAGACATTAAATAATTAAATTTATTTTTAAAACAATGATGATGTACTAATTACCTTATTAATGAAAGATTAAAATAATTGATATTATAAATATTAAAATGAATGTAAATTGAGACTTTTGATGCATTCCACAAATTTTATAGGATAATATTCTATATTATACTGGAATAAATAAATTTTATTTCGAAGTAATATAGTTGTTATGACTTTCAAAAAAACAAATACTAAATAGTTTCAAAAGTGACATAAATGAGTTTATAAAACAAATGTTATTTTATTAAATGATATAATATTCTTAAAAATATAATATTCATACAAGGGATATAGATAAGGTTATATATATCAATAAAGAAACACTCAGGGTTCTCTTGTCTTTTTATTGTAAGTTTATTAACAATTTATTATAATAATAAAGAAGACATTGTAAAAGTTAAACTATTTGACTAAGAGTTAAATCTAAAAGATAATTTTAATATAGTGACATAAACATGTCTAAAACCTATTGGATGAGAGGTTTTCTACCTAGGAAAACCATATCCTTGAAATAAAACTTTTTGGATCCATTATAAAAAAAATATGATTGTATAATACATTAATATTTGAAGCTCTTCCTAAAGTGCCCCCGCCTCTCTTATAAAAGGGTACTTCCCCTTATCTCAAATTCACACATCCAAAGCTATTTTGATCAGCCAAAACCTAATCCAATATCCTCATAACTACCCTCACTTCATCCTAGAGTCCTTACTTTGATAATAAATCCAACATAAGGAGCACTTTTGATCAAATCAAAAGGAAGGACCCAAACAAGAGGTAATATTTTCATCGCCTCTTTCAAAGCTCTTTTCTTCTTCCAATTCCTCTTTCTTTATTGATTCCATACCAAAATAATACATCTGGTACCTTTTAAATACTATGATGTTATTATAAATATGGTACAACTTTATTTATTTATCTATCCTTCCAATGAATGACAATGTCACCATACGTGCGTACATACGGCTTCCAGTTTCCACGTCATGGTGTAGTTTGTTATTAAACACTTAACTATTTGGATGGGTATAATAATGAGTATTATTGATGTAAATAATAAATATAACATGTTAATTTTTCTTTCTATATTATATACCATCCAATTACACATGATTTCACCACTAATAGAATGATATTTTCACTCCTGTGTACGTATGTATTACCGTCTCCAATAACGCGATGAGATTCATTCCCCATCGTAACCCTTAAAGAATAATTTCCATTTTATTATTAAAAATAATGTTTAAGAACTTAATATCATTCAATATATTAATAAAATACATCTTATCCATAAAAAACATAACTTATGTAACAATACGTATAAAGGAAAATGAATCAGTTAACACCCGAAACAATGATACTATAGAAATATTATTAACAAAGAAATATTAGAAGATCATATATGATATCATATTTAAGTATGTGATTTTTGTATAATTTAATAAAAATGTTTTAACTATTATATAGGAGGATAATGTACCCTCGATCAAGGAAAAGTACAATGTAAGAGTTAAGTTTACAATCTATTTTTTTATCTGAGGTAGTTTATCCGTAAGTATCTATTGGGACTTCTTTATCATCAAAATTTGGGTTTCTTAAAAATGTATTTCAAAACATTTTTAATATTTCCTAAAATATGGTTTAAAGTCATTTATACCCGTGTTTTACTTTTTATAAAATGTTTTGAAAGTAATCCTTCAATCATTTTCCAAACAAGGTATATTATGACCTTTTCAACAAATTATGCTAAGAATTTTTTTAACATATACGGCAGGTGCAGTTATCTTCCGCCATTATAACACATTTGAAGCTTCCATTACAAAATTATAAGAATATTTTAAAACTAAATGTTTTATTTTATAATTACGTGACATTTAATTGATTTTAAAAAAAAATAGACATTTTTGTCAAATAATTTTAATTTCATCTATGTCAACATACTTTGATAGATTTTACACATGTTTGAAGTTTATTTATTATGAAAAAATCTTCCATATTATATTGAATGTTTTGTGATATGATTGAATATGGATGTATTATTTTTATACCATCCATTTTTTATGGTTCAAGTATTGAAATTTCGTATGATAGTTTTAATATGAATGTTTATGTTATGTTTCAACCATTTTGCATGAGGAATGAACTGGACTTAGTAAGTGACAGGTGGAGCCCGCTATAGCTCCTGGATGCATCGGCAGGTCTCATGGGAAAAAATAGTTTCTTGGAACAAGGTATTGAAAAAATCTAGTTTGTAGTATTGGAACGAGCCCTTGAATTTGTGGTTATGATGACTGAAATTATGAATACCATCATTATGAAATTAGATATTGATATTACAAGAAATTTTTTGACAAGTATAATATCCATGTGAATAAGTATATGGAATTATTTGATTTATCTTTTCATATTATGAAAATGTTTAAGTTTAATAGTCTTGTGTTTTAATCTTATACATTGCCTTAAATGATTATGTTTTTAGGATAGTTTCTGTTATATTGTTATTCTTATTGAGCATCTGAGCTCACCCCTTTCTTATGTTTTTTTTCCTAGAATGTGGGGTAGTGTGTTATGATTGACCTATGAGAATAGGCTAATGGATATGATTGTGGTAAAAGGAGAAACAATTTTTTAGTTATTCTATTTCATAATGTAATGTAAAACTTCTGTATGTATCTAGTACTTACAAGGATACTAAACTAATCCGTATTTAGAGACAAGAATTGTGATCATGCCAATGTTATGTAATAATGCACCTACTCTGGGTAACTAGGTTTGGGGTTTTATAGTTTTCATCTGATGAAGTTTAGAACAAACCTTGGAATAAAGATTTAGAAAAACATTGATTATATAGCATTACCCTAAGATAGACTTTGAGGATTGGTAAATAAGAACTTACTAGAATTTTGGTAATGTTGATATTTTGTGAATTTTCTAGGAAATACGTACCTTTCTAGATACAAGTAGATAGAGGAAGTTCTGGCATAGATGTATCTAGGGGTAAAACCTAAAAACACAACATTGATATAGACTTGAATGGTAAATTGTGCACAACAATGGTTTTTGCTGCACTCTTGGTTATAACACTCCCATGTGATATGCTTAGGATAATTCACATTTTATTTACAAGCCATTATGAAAGATTTAGTAGTAAATACTTTCTCAATGAATTTTTTTTTTCTGATTATGGATTAATTGAATAAACTGTTCAATTTATTTTATGTATTTCACAAGTTTGTAATTATGCATTGTTATTCAAAAACTATCCTAGTGTATTCCATTGTTTATAAATGGTTCCTAGTGGAAGGAACGGAAACTGTATCAATGCACATAATCCATGATGGGAGTTCCCTCCAATTCATGATAATTATAGGGGATCTGGTGATGCATCTGGTTTTAAATAGCTTATAACCATATTGGGATAACTCTCTTAGGTTATGAATATTAAGCCTACTAGTATGGAGGACACTAATCCACAACGTAGAAGATCAATGTTAGTCCACTTCATTTGGCCTCAACCACCAACATTCAATGGGACTACAAATCCATTTGTAGCAGAGAAATGGATAAGTTCTTTAGAGATAATATTTCATGCTTTGGGGAGTAGAAAAAGGGAAAATGTTTCCATGGAAGTTTATTGCCTCCCAGGAGATACAGATCAATGGTGGTCATTAATTCAAAACAAAAAGGAGGATGAAAAAATATCAAATATGGAATGAATGGAGTTTAAAGATCTTTTCTTAGAAGAATATTTTCATAATGAACATCGGGCAGATATGGAAAGGAAATTTTTTAGTCTGAGGAAAATGGATGATGAGAATGTCGCAAAGTATGATTCTAGCATTACAAGTATAAAAATTCACGCCGCATATTATATACAAAACCCAAGGAGTAATATTGATAGATTCTTTGATGGGTTAAAACCATTTCATCATCGAGCATTAGTATCACAATTGTTTTCGTCATACGAAGATATTATCTCATGTTCTATCAGAACATGAAATGAATTCTCTATGTCAAAAGAAATTAATGAAAAGCAAGAGATGAAGAGATCTGTTGAACACTATTGAAAAAAAAATTTGGGGATGAAGCGAATCATTTAATTTTCATTCTTTAGTAAATATGGAAAGAAACACCCCGATACATTGTTGAAGGGAATGGGATTTTGTTACAAGTGTGGTGAAAAAGGCCACCAAGAACGTTATTTTAGGGGAAAGAAATAGGTTTTCAATTTTGAATGCTACAATTTTAGAGAAATGGGGAATTATGGAAATAAATTTCCTAAACATCAAGGAAACCTACCTCAGAAAAGGCTAATAGAGAAACGCCAATATTATACGATCACTACTGCTGAGGTTGAAGCTTCGAATGACATGGTGGTAGGTACTTTAATCATTTTCCTTAAAATTAATCAATGCTTTATTTGATTCGGGGTCATCGCATTCTTCCATATCTTCCCAATTTTCCAAGAAAATTACATATCTCATATTTGATGTAACATGGGTGTTGTTAGTCAAAACTCCTAAGGGAAGTATCATTACAACAAAATTTTGTCAATTAGTTACCATTATGGCATATAAACATGCTGATTTTATTGTCATACCCTTGATTGAATTTGATATATTCTTAAGTAGGGATATGTTATCGGACCATGATGAAAAAATTTATTTTAAGAAGAATGATGTTACAATTTTCTATGATAATAAGGAATACCATTTCTTTAGAGCAGATATGTCACCTTCTCATTCTTATCTAGATACACCACCAGTAGCTCTACTAAATTCAATTATTGTGTCGGAACAGAGTGAAATAACTATGGGTGAGGAAAGGAATGTTCAAATAAAGGATTTACCTATTGTGCAGAAATATGTTGATGTGTTTTCAGAGGATTTACCTCGACATCCTCCAGAACAAGAAATTGATTTTTATATTTATTTAATTCCTAGTTCAAGGCCCATATGAGATACTCATTATAGAATTTCCACTGTGGTGTTAGTGGAACTAAAGAAGCAACTAGATGACTTGAGTAATAAAGGATTTATTCTCCTGAGTGGTTCTCTATAGGGAGACCATTTTCATTTTGTTAAGAAAAAAGATGGATCTATGAGGTTGTGCATTTACTATAGGGAGATCAATACTATAACAATAATGATCAAGTATCCCCTACCTCGCATTGATGATTTATTTGATAAACTTCATGGAATGCAATATTTTTCAAAGATTGACCTTTGATTTGGATATCATGAGTTGTGTGTGAAGAAAGAATACATTCCAAAGATATCATTTCAAACCATGTATGAGAATTATGAGTTTACAGTAATGCCTTTTCGACCGACTAATGTACCATATGTTTTCATGCATCTAATTAATATAGTTTTCAAGGAATTTCTTGATGAATTTGTAGTGGTATTTATTTATGATATCATGGTATACTCCAAAATCTATGAAGATCATGAAAAACACTTGCACACTACCACTACTGGAAAAATACCTTATACCAATGGTTTGGAACTGTTGGTATAGGCCTCGAAACCATTGGTATACCCTATACCAATGGTTTGGAGAACCATGGGCAAGGAAGCCGTTGGGATTGTTCTATACCAACAGTTTTGGGAAAACCGTCGGTATAGACCTATACCAACAGTTTGGAAAACTGTTGGTATAAGTAATATGAAATTCTATACCAACGGTTCCATAAAACCGTTAGTATATGTATTTGAAAGAAAAACATTCTGTGGGATTTGATCCCATGACCTCTAGTTTATCTGTCAACTACCTAACCACTAACCTAACATGATTTTTGGGAACATAATTTCATATATATATATATATATTATAATAATTTTTTTAATTTTTATTTATATAATGATATCAGTAAGAATATTCGATAAAAAATCAATGTACCTATACCAACGGTTGTCAAAACCATTGGTATAGGTCTATAAGTACCCTTTCCCAATAGTTTGGCCAAACAGTAGGGAACAGTGGCCACAAAGTGGACTTTTCCCAATGGTTTGGGAAAACCATTGGGAAAGCCATACCCTTTCCCAACGGTTTGGCCAAACCATTTGGAAAAGTGGCCAAAAAGTACCCTTTCCCAACGGTTTGGCCAAACCGTTGGGAAAAGTGGCCAAAAAGTGGACTTTTCCCAATGGTTTGGCCAAACCTTTGGGAAAAGTGACCTCAAAGTGGGATTTCCCAATGGTTTGGCCAAACTATTGGGAAATGGGACCTATACAAACATTTTTTACAAACCGTTGGTATTGAAGCGTTGGGAAAGGTTAGATTTCTTATAGTGTACTCTGAAAACTCTTAGAAGAAATGAATTATATGAGAAGATTAACAAGTGTGAATTCTGTCTTTATGATATTTATTTTCTTGGCCATATTGTCTCTAAGGATGTAATCTCTATTGATCCTTCTAAGACAAGATAAATACAAGAATTTCCAGCACCAACGAGTATAACTGAGGTACGCATTTTATTGGTTTTGCAGGTTATTTCAGTGTTTCATCGAGAATTTTTCCCAATTGGATAACCCATTAACCAAGATCACACGTAAAGGGGTTAAATTTGTTTGATCAAAATAGTGTAGATAATGTTTTGAATAATTTAAGAGAAGATTAGTCAATTCTCTTATCTTGACTCTACTATCAACGAATTATGGGTTTTTTATTTATAGTGATGATTCAAAGAATGGATGTGGTTGTGTCCTTATAAAGAATGATAGAGTTATTGACTATGCATCCCGGCACTCAGAAAAAAAACTATCCTACTCATGATCTTTAGTTATCAGCTGTAATATTTGCTCTGAAGATATGGAGACACTATCTCTATGGTGAAATATGTGATATGTCTACCGATCACAAGAGTTTGTAGTATATTTTATCACAGAAACAACTCCACATTAGTAAAAGGTGATGGCTTGAGCTAATCAAGGATTATGATTGCACAATAAACTACCACCCGAGGATGGAAAATATGGTGGCATGTTCTTTAAGTAGAAATTATCATAGAGTTCTGAAAAATATTAGAGTTTAAAGGGATCATATTTTCATGGATCTAGTAAAGATGGATATGTGAATAATCATGGAAAGTGAAACATCAATACTTTTTCAAATGGATTCCAATCCATCCTTACTATAAAGGATAAAAATTTCTTATAATTATGATGATAAGTTTCAAAAGATAATTAATTCTATGAATGATGGGAGATTGATCATCTTCATATATAAAGATGGAATTTTAAAATTTCTAAAGAGACTTTGTGTTCCTAGCATACCAGATATAAAAAGGGAATTGTTATTGACGCACATAGCTCCAATTTTTCTATACAACCTGGTAGTACTGATATGCATAGAGATTAGAAGGAACATTTTTTGTGGGACAACATGAAGAGGAAGATTTCTAATTATGTGTTAAGATGTATGGTTTTTCAGTAGGTAAAGGCTAGAAGATGACTTCCTGGAGGAGTCATGCAACCTCTTCCCATACCTAAGTGGAATTGGGATGATATTACGATGGAATTTCTCATGGTGCTAAAAATGTCTCCTAGAATGAATGATGCAATACGGGTCATTATTGATCATCTTAACAAGTCATAAACATTACTTACTATAAGAGAAGATTTACCCCTTGGACATTTAGAAAGACTATATATTAATGAAATTGTAAGACATCATGGTGTACCCCTATTAAATGTTTATTATCGTGACTCCTATTTTACATCAGGATTCTGGAAAAGGATTCAAAAATCCCTAGATACTGAACTTCATTTAACCCATGCATACCACCCTCAAACTGATGGATAATCAGAATGAACTATTCGAACCTTAGAATATATGTTGAGATCTTTGTCACTTGACTTTCAAGGTATTTGGGATTAGTATTTAACTTGGGTAGAATTTTCCTATAATAATAGCTTCCATTCCCGTATTCAGATGGTAACATATGAAGTGTTATATGGAAAGATATGTCACAGACCAACTTGTTGGGATGATGTTGCTGAAAGAAAACATGATGGCCCCGAACTTGTAGAAGAAACAATGGAAAAGGAGAAGATTATCCAAACACAAATCAAAGCAGCACAAAGTAGGTAAAAGAGCTATGTTGATAACTGAAGGAAGGATTTTCAATTTCAAGTAGGTGATTCTGTTTTCATGAAGGTATATCAAAGGAAGGGTGTTATACGATTCTATAAGAAGGGAAAATTAAGTCCCAGGTACATCGGACCATTCAAAATTCTATAACGAATTAGAGTTATAGATTACCATTTGGAAATGCCGCCAACTCTCTATAAAGTTCATGATGTGTTCCATATATCACTTTTGAGAAAATAAAAGCCTAATCCAACACATGTACTCACCTATGAAGAAATATAACTGTAACCCGATCTGTCTTGTTGTGAAGAGTCTATCAGGATTCTTGATACCAGAGAACAAGTGTTGACAAACTGGATGAAACTTCTTGTGAAAGTTCTATGGAGAAACCATAAATTGGAAGAGAAAATATGGGAACCTAATGAAATTATGATGAATAACCACCCAAATATATTAATTAATAAATATTCAAGAAATTTTGAGAAATAAATTATTTTATGGATGGAGGAGTGTAACACCCTAAGCTTCAACGGTACACTTCTCTTTGATTAATGTAATAGATAGCGTTGTACGCAACTTCTAATTCTAGCACACCACAACCAATCAAACTATCCATTATGAATAGTAATACACACTTTTGAAAATTTAATAAATTTAATTTTTTTAAATAGACTTCATTTTTGGATTTGGAATATCAAAATTAGGTTAGGGTTAATTTTTTGTTTTTTTCTGAAAATTATAATTTTATTTATGAAAACACTACCTTATTATTTAAAACAAACATTTATTTAAATGATTATTATTTTTCTTTAAATTTATTTTCAATTAAAAATAGATAAATAATACCTATATTTGTTCAATGTAATTCATTGGAGTCATTCTATAATAATATTAGATGTATAAAATTTTATTCAACATTTTAACATCTTTTACCCACCTTCTAGGAACCTTTGAAAAATTGCATAAAATGTCATTTTAGGGACTCTGTGATTTTAATTTTAAAACCCTAATAGGCACTGTTGACATCAGTTAGTTAAATGTGCTTCAATAGGATGAAAATAATTTTTTGAAATTTAACTTTTTAATTTTATTTACCATGGTTACAAGAAAATAGGGTAATTAATGGTAGAAATGATATTAAAATCACCCTAAAACATGTCCAAATTCTATTGGATAAGTTCATTTTAACCTAAATCAACCTCGTGAATAAAATATGATCTGTTTGGATGCACGTGGATTAGATTAGGACATTTATTATTATTTTTTTCAAAGAAGAGTTAAAAGTGTTAAATTCAAATTTTAATAACTAAACCATTTTTAATATATTTTCATACATAAGATAAATTCAACAATAAATATTCATTGGAAATATAAAGATATTTACTAAATCATGGTATTTTATTTATAATTTTTATACATTAAATAACTAAATTTATTTATGACACAATGATTATGTAATAATTACCTTATCAGTGAGTGATTCAAATAATTGATATTATAAATATTAAAATAAATGTAAATTGAGAATTTTGATGCATTCCACAAATTTTATAGTTTAATATTACCTTTTAGTGTTGATTAAATAATTTTTTTTCGAAGTGATAATGTTGTTATCACTTTCACAAAAACCAAATACTAAATAGTGTCAAATTTGACATAAATGAGTTTTTAAAAAAAATAATATTTTATTAAATGATATAATATATATGAAAATCAATGGTTTGGACAAGGGGATTATATAAGGTTATATAAGTCAATAATTAACCACTTTGTCTTCTCTTGGCTAATTTATAGTATGTTTGTTAACCATTTATTATAATAATACAAGAAGACATGGTAAATGTTAAACTATTTAACTAAGAGTTAAATCTAAAAGATAAGGTTAATATGGTGACCTAAAATTGTCTAAAACCTATTGGTTGAGATATTTTCGATCCCGAACCACCTTATCCTCAAAATAAATTATTTTGGAGCCATTATAAACCAAATATTATTGTATAATAAATTAATATTTCAAGCTCTTCCTAAAGTGCCCCTCACCTCTATTATAAAAGGGTACTTTCCCTTCTCTCAAATTCACACATTCAAAGCCATTTAGCTCGGACAATCCCTACTAAAATATCCTCCCAACTACCCTCGCTTAATTTTAGAGGCCTTAAATTGATCATAAATCCAACCTAAGTAGCCCTTTTGAAAAAATCAAAAGGAAGCACCCAAAGAATAGGTAATAATTTCATCACCTCTTTCAAAGTTCTTTTCTTCATATACTGCCTCCTTCTTTTTTGTTTCCAAAAAAAATAATAACTCTATTAAATTTGACATACAGTGATATTATTATAAATATGTAAAACCATATTCATTATTCTATCCATCCTATGAATGACAATGTCACCATATGTGCGTATGAACGGCTTACCGTCTTCAGGTCATGTTGTTGTTTGTTATTCAACACTTCGTTATTTTTATGGGTATAATAATGAGTATAATTGATTTAAATAATAAATATTACATGTTAATAATTATGTATATATAATATACCATCCAATTATATACGATTTCACTACTAATAGAATGATATTGTCTCTCGTGTGTACGTATGGATTACCGTTTCCACGAACGTGATGAGATTCATTCCCCATCGTAACCATTCGATAATAATTTTCATTTTATAATTAAAAATATTGTTTAAGAACATAATATAATTATGAATATTAATCAAATACATCCTATCCATAACAAACATCACTTAGATAATAGAACATATAAAGAAAAACAAATCAGTTAACACCGAAGACGATGATACTACTAAAATATTATTATCAAAGAAATATTAGAAGATCATATATGATATCACATTTATGTATTTGGTTCATAAATAATTTAATAAAAATAAATTAACTATAATATATGAGGTTAATGTACCCTCGACCAAGTAAAATTACAAGGTAATGGTTAATTTTAGAATATTTTTATTTATCCGAGGTTGTTTATACGTAATTATCTACTGGGACTTATTTATCATCCACATCTATGTTTCTCAAAAATGATTTTAATAACATTTTTACTATTTCCTATAATATGGTTTAAATTAATTTATACCCTTATTTTAATTTTTATAAATTTTTTTGAAAGGAATCTTTACGTCGTTTTCCAAACAAGGTACTTTATGAACCTTTCGACAAATTATGGTAAGAATGTTTTTTAACTTATTCGGAAGCTGCGGCTATTTTCTACCATTATAACACCTTCTATGCTTCCATTACAAGTTTATAAGAATATTTTAAAAATAAATGTTTTCTTTTATAATTATGTGTATTTTAAATTATTTCAAAATAGATAGATATATTTCTCTCAAACAGTTTTGATTTCATCTATGTCGGCATTCTTGGATTTATTTTACACTTGTTTGAAGTTGATTTATTAGGATACAATATTCCATATTTTATTGAAGGTTTTGTAACATTTTTTATTATTGATGTGTTGTTTTTATATCATTCATGGATTATGGTTAAATAATTAACATTTTTTATGCTATTTTTTATACGAATGTTTATGTTATGTTTCAACCTTTTTATATGAGGAATGAATTGGACTTAGTAAGTGACGGGTGGAGCCCACTATGGCTCATTGATGCATCGGTAGGTCTTGTGAGATAGACTAGTGTCTTGTCACAAGGTCTTGATAAAATATTATTTTATTCTTGGCATGAGGCCTTGACTATGTGGTTCTGATGTCCGGAATTATGCATTCCATCATTAAGAAATTAGCTATTGATATTACATGTGATTATTTGACTAGTAGAAAATTAATGTCAATAAGTACATGTAATTATTTGATTTATATTTCCTATATTATTCTGATGTTTATGTTTAAAATAATTGTTCTTTAGTCTTATAAATTTTCTTAAATGTTTAGGTTTTCTTATGATACTTTCCACTTTATTTTTATCCTTACAGAGCATCTAAGATCACCCATTTCTTATGTTTTATTTTTTCCAGGATGTGAAGTAGAATATTGTTATTGACCTATAGAAATAGGATTAGGGATATGAGTGTGTTCAAAAGATACAAAAATTTGTAGTTTTTATAATTCATAATGTAATCTAAAGCTTACATTAGTATTTAGTACTTCCAATGCTACTAAAATAATCATTCTTTCAAGACTTGATCTCTTGTGATTATGCCAATGATATTTAATAAGGCACCGACTCTGGGTAACTAGGGTCAAGGCATTACATGGGGATAGGGCATGGTTCCTTTATCTACCATTTGAGTGGAACCCTCCTATTATACTAGGTAATGGGTCCATTATCTATAGATAATGTACCCTCAACTATGCGTCATATTGATGAGGTGTGGCTCTATATAGTTACTACTTAAGAAAAACACATGATATGCCTGGAAACATTAATGGGCATTTGAAACAGATGGAAGACTCTTCTACTCGGATGGTTTTTGAGATAGAGATCCCCTTTATCTCTAATATTAGTTTATTTTTATGAGAATATACATGTATTATCTGACTATTGGGATTCATTCATCAATTTATATGGGTTCAGATGTCTACTTCTATCCTGTATCTTATCCCCCCATCAACATTTGGGGAATCCCACTAGATATGTATATACTCACCCATAAATAGGATTTTCCTGCACATTTCATGTCTTTTTCACATGACAGATAGGTCAGCGAAGATTAAAAAGGATAATAAGGATAACTATGTTAATTTGACCTTGTATGGTGGTTTGACCATAGATATCTTAATCTATTCTCTATTAACATTTACTTTTTACAGATATTTTCTACTATGGACATCTTTCTACTTGGGCATGTATTCTCCCCTTTACATTTCATACTATTTTTTCTTATGATTCTTTATTCCTTAAAGGTAGTGAAACTCATGGCTATTTCTCTATATATTACTATCTTTTATATTTATTCCTTAAAATTCTTTCATGGAGTAAGATGGGTAAATGCACATTGGTACAATTTAAAAAGGCCTCCTATAATAGTATGCATTTTGGAATATGTCCCCAGCCCTTGGAATATTTAGGTGTGCTTAGGATAGTTTTAGCTCATCTCTCCACTATCCAGGCATGCCCCAGTGGGTTGGTACATGGAAGACAAGTATCAAACATAGTACGAATGTGGGAAGAAATTTGGATTTGTGATCCATTGTGAGGTTTGGTTGTGAACATTGGGAAATAGTGTCAATGTTTCTCTAATGTAACTTTTAGTATCGGGATTTCAATGTTGGTGCAATAGTGGATGTATCTATTCACCAAAACTATGATTACTTACTTGTTAACACGGAATACTAAGACATTAGTTTCATGGAAATTTGATACATATATAATATTGGATTATGTATTTTTACTATCCTTGAGTCATCTCCCTGAATATATATATATGCCCATATGATCATGGTACGTCTTGATTAAATTTTCAAGATGTATGCCCAAATACAGTCATCCATGTAAACAATTTAACATAATAATGTTGATAAAATGAGTGATGAGGCCTCAATTCATGGTCTATCTCATGAGATATTTCCTACCAAAAGCTAGGGAGTAGCACCCTTACGCATTGAGTAGTAGATTGTAAATAACAATGGAGGCTAAAGCTTTATGCAGGCTTAGTGAATTCCAAACGTTCTAGTGCCAGAGGCCATTGAGGTTCTATGTTGAGCCATATCCCTATAAAATTGCTGACTATCTTGAGTCAGTGATATGTGTTTTATGTCTGGTGTGGACCCTGGCATATCAGATTGTAGTTATGGTAGCCATAATTTCAATGATGTAACTGGGTGTTGGTGGAGCCTAGTCACACAAATGCATGATGAGTCAGAACTCTCATAGTCTATCTTCTAAAAATTATTTCATTAGAATTATTACACCTCATTATTAATCTCATCTCAAATTGAATATATTTTCTATCTACATCATTGAGGAATATTACTTTCAGAGTATTCTGTGAGTTTTACAGACCTTACATAGTACTCCATCGAAATTATTTGGGATGGCTACTTCTGGGTGCAAAAGTTTGAAAAGGGTATCTGCAGAGAAATTCTTGCCAATGTGGTACCCCTGTGCATTCCAACATATACTAGAGTGTTAGAGTGGGAACGGGTAATCGAGATACTCCTTTCCGAGGGATTTCATATAGCTGGATATGTTAGTGGGGTCATAGGGATGAGCCATCTACAGCGGCTATAAGGATCCAATCAATAAGATATCAATTTAAGAAATTTTATCATGATGAGACTAACACATGTGCTTGTGTAGAACCGGGCCCTCATAGCGGGCTAGTGGATCCTAGAGTGGGTTGATGTTATTCATATAATAAATGAAATCACATAGAAAGTGATTTCTCGACCATATCTACTATGGAGGGGAGGTGGATAGCAGATGGACCACCATAGAAGAGGTAGCACCCTCATCATGGATCTCTTAGGTGAGTCCAGGGTAGTCCACATAGATTCAAAGATGCTAGAGGGGTAAGTGGGGCTCTCACTGGTGGATCTTTTAGTGGTGGAAGACATTATGATATCATTCCACAACCACTACTAAGCATACCACACCACGCTCAAGGAACATGCAGTTAGGGTTGTGGGAAGCTATAGGCTATAGAGTCATATGACATGACCTCCCAAAAGATGTTTATAAGTATGGTCAATGTTTTTTTACTCTTTTTCTATTACTAGTAAAAATATGTTTGATTCATTATATCATCTCTTTATTCTTGGTTCAAGAGTAGTATCTCCTATTTGAGACATTATCCCAACATATTTTTCTTAAGTATCCTATAAGGAACACTTCTTAGATATCATTTATCTTACAGTAGTGAAATATGTTGCTGGGAGGAGAGTGTTTCTCATGGGACATCGTGGTCATCATGATGATTCCTTATGAAAAAATATTTGTTTTCAAATAGTTTTCCGCTATTATATTCCAATTTCACAGTCATCGTAGATGATTCAGATGCCTTCAAACTAGTGCGATGAGATTCTCCTTTGTGGGGGAAGAAAGATCTCATGACAGAGTTAGTGGGTCTTACGAGAAGGAAACTACAACCGTTCTCCCATTAGTTACTGATAATATTCTTTAGTGTAGTAGGATATTTGGACATCAACACTTCTTCAATAATGGGGGATTATATTGATGTCCTTTAAAAGGACATTTTTGGACTACAAATGAATCATGATTTGGAAGTTTTCATTGAATTACACCATGGGATCACTTTGATATATTATGGGGCAAGTCATATGGCCCCTTACAAGCTTTGGGAGTTGTGGTTACATCTGGAGAAAATTTTTGAGAAGGGATCCCTCATACCCAATGTATTCCCCTGGGTAGCTCCAGTGTTGTCCATGAACTAAAGTGATTGGAGATTATGAACTTGTGTTCATTATGATCACCCAAAACAGACCATGATAAAGAAAAACTACCCATTAAAATGAATGACAGCCTATTTAGTCATTATAAGGTGATAGATTGTTCTCAATGACCATTCACAAGGCTTTCTACAAACATTTGATAGTCCATGAGGCTAGTATTCTGAAGGGATACTTATGATTTTTATACGGACACTATGAGTTCCCAGTTATTCTTTTTTTTTAAAAAAATTCCACCTTAGTGTTTATGTATTTAATAAAACGTATCTTCCATCCATAATGTGACCATTTTGACTTTATCTTCATTGAGTATAGACTCATTTACTCTACATTGGTGTATAATCATGTATATCACCATATAGTGGTCCAAGACTTGCTTTAGGAGAAAAAAATTTATTATAATCTTTAAAATTTGTATTTCTAGATCCACAAGGGTCACATTTTTGGACACATGTTCTCTGATCATGGATTATCTATATAACTGGTGAAGATTGATGGAGTTAATCCTTCGGTTCCAACCAAGAACAGGGCATAGGTGTAGTGTTTTCTTGGCGTGGTAGGGTACTATAGTAGGTTCATGATAGAATTATGAAGTTTTTAATCCCCTTTGAACACCCTAATGTAGAAAGGGAATTTTCATACCTGGAGTGAGTGGTTCCAAAGATCCTTTGGGTATTTGGGGATGAGGTTGATGAGTGATCCTATTTTGAGAATACTTGAGGAGGGTGTGGAGTGTGTATTATAATGAAATGTCTCTAGACCTAGTCATATGTGTGTTGATTGAGAGGAATTTAGTGATCACATATGGGTAGATGATGGTGAGACCTCATGAGAAAAACTTTGTGACTCATAACATAGATATAGAAATGGTAGTCTTCATGAAAAGGATATGGATTAACTATCTTCTAGGGGAGCACTTTGCTGTTTACATAGACCATTAGAGTCGCAGGAATGTCATCATGTAGAGATACATGAACCCAAGAAAGAGTCACTAGTTGGAACATTTATAGGACTATGACAATGAGATTATTTAAACACCTATAAAGGGATACATGGTGGAATATTTACTTAGAAGGTATTCATAGGCTTGTTTGGTGGATGAGGCATCTAAGTAGTTGGATTCATTGTAGCTGACCCTAGTAGATGAGGAGGGTATAGATTTTATTTAGTCGATGGTGTTGAATCATTATCTTCTCTAGGGTGTGAGGGAGGATCATTTGGGACAAATGGACTATGAGTTCCTACATGAATAGATATCCTCAGGATATTCACTAGATATATTTTCTATAAGAGTGAATCACATCATCCATTTACAGAGATAGATGGTAGTCCTAGACACGATGTGATGGGAGGTGATGAGAGAGTTTCATTATTCTCCTTTTCCTATACATCCCGATGTGGGGGTGATTTACAATGACATTCTGTGTTTGTTTTAGTGGGGTGTCATGAGGTGGATCATAGCCGAGTTTATCTCCCAGTGTCTCTCTTGTCAGCAGGTAAAGGCTGATCATTAGGTTTTGGTAGGTTTGTTCTAGGATTGTGATATCTCGAAGAGGAAATGGGATGGATTATTCATGGAATTTATGATAAGTATTTCATTGATAGAAAGAGTGTGTGATTCTATATAGATGATAGATGACTGGATTATGAATTCATATCACATCCTTGATATCAAAGAATATATTTTTTAGAGGTTTTTGGGAAGTTGTGTGTGTGGGTGATCATTATCCTTCCTGGGGTTACCTCAATGATTTTATTCTATTTTGTTTCATACATCATGGTTGTGGAGAGTCCAATAAGAGACAATCAGAACCCATATGAGGATGATTACATCCTTCCACCCAAATATATATGGTTATACAAATCACACTATCCAGGAGCTGGAAGATATATTGAGGGATTTCATGTTAGACTTCTGCCAGAGCTGGGAGGATCACTAACCCTTATTAATGTTTACATATAATAACCGATACCACTCTAAAATATGCATGAATATTTTTGAGGCACGGTATGGGAGGCCATGTATTTCACCATTATAGTGTACTTAGAACATTGAGGTATCTCTTTTTTGTACAAATATGGTTCATGAAATGATGGAGAAGGTCCAGCTGATCCTTAAGAGGATGAGGAAAACTCTAATACTATAGAAATATTATGTACATTAATGTCATAGTCCCTGGTAGTATCTGTAAGTAGACCACATTTTACTAAAATTAACTCCAAGATAAATATTTCATAGATTCACCTGAAGAGGAAATTTACTGCCAATGTTCATTTGGAAATTTTAGATCCTGGAGAGGGTTGGAGAGTATGCATATTTCCTTTCTATATCCCCTCAGTTGGATCAGGTGCATGACATCTTCCATGTGGTCGAGCTGAGGAGAAAAATTAATGACCCTGCAGACATTATTGACTGGAAAAATCTTGAAATTTAGGATGGATCCAATATCATGAATCACCTAGTGAACATCTAGGATTGGTAGGAGACTACCCCGTGTGGATGGACCATTCGCTTGGTTTGTGTGTTTTAGGAAGATGGGGGCATGTAAAAAATCTCCTGGGAGGGGGAAAGCTAGATATGGGATTAGTATACCCATCTTGTTGTTTAGTTTATAATTTTCCTAGATTAAAATATTGAAGGAGGGAATAATTTATTGACCCTGTTTTTAGCTAATATGATTTTGAAATATATCAAGGAATATTTTTTGAGTAAGGCACTAAGACGGGGCATGATTCTAAGGACCAGTGTTCTCAAAATTAAATTTAAAAAAATATTAAATATATATTATATCAAATGTTCATATTTTTTTAAAATTATTATAATATCTCATAAATATAATATTAAATCAATAATATGAGTCCACAGTTGGATCTGGAATGTAGGATTTACCCTAGTAACGACCTAAATTTGGCCAACGTGGGACATTTAGATAAGTGACCATTGTCGGGTAAGTTAAGTGAACTGATTAATTAAAATATCTAATTTTTTCATTTAATATCTAATAACCTAATTCTCTATATAAACACATTTTTATGTATGAGATCTAGGGTGATCCATATATCCCTAGGACTGTTGAGATGAGGATTCCACCATATTTCGATGGTGAATCAAGATCTGATAATGACCAACTTCTAATCTAGGTTAATAGAGGTGAAATGAATGCAATGGGTCATCTCCGTCATTGGAGACTAGATTGTTTAGTATTTGTCTATAAAATATCTATATATGACTCATTAATTATGGCTTCTTTCCATTTCATTGAATTTTTAAGACAAGTTTTGATCTACTTTGTTTGATCACTTAATAATTTAACCTTCACATGAGCCTGATTGATTGAATTAAATTTTTTATTTATCTTTTTCTTTTTACCCCATGTTTCTCATACCATATATCCATAATTAGTATTTTTTGGGAAATAATTATTTACCATTGATATTTTCACCCTTTTATTGTGTTTTCCCTCAACATTCTTCACAATTATTCAATATTGACCTATAGGGCCATGATTCCACATTGTCAGGAGGGCTCGAGTGTGATCAAACCCCTATATTCATAGAAAATTCATGTACTAAGAATATATTAGTGACATGAAAATTAATTTGGATTCATGTGGGATGAGGGTGATGTACGTCATTGATCTATGATCTTGGATCAAGATGGTTGTGGTGAAGGAAGTTTCACAAGCAACCAGCAACATTCGAGCTTTGTGTGGGAGGATCGTAACTCTACATTTCAGCCATCAGAGGGAAAAATCGATTTCCTTAGGAGATTACAATTCCATTTGGGTGTTTAGAAGCTACGATTTTCAGTAGAGAAAAAGGATTGGTTATCTGCAAAGTACATCTGGGTATTTTTTTTGAAAAACTTACTACATGTTGTGAAGTCTAATGAATACAGAACATGTAGACTCATGGCCATAATACATAAGGTTTCTAGGTTATTTTAATATCTCACTCTATGTGGAACCACCAAATCCTGTGTGAATTAGTGCCGGAGACTCGAAATGTACTCTGGGAGTATGTAAACATGTGCATGGGAAGGAACACACTGTGTACTGACACACAGTGAGCTACATGGGAATAACTTGATGGACACAGACATGAGTGCACGTGTAGGTACCAAGTGGAAGAGACACCATGTATTACCCATACATGATATGTAGTACTTCATTTAATGTGATCCATATATTGTAGACGACACTTCGAGATAGAGGAGCAAGGCCACCGGACATGTAGACCAATTGCACATTGTGTACTACTTTTTTAGGAAACTACTTTCTCTCATATATCCTTTGTTTGGACTCAGATTTTGGCTCATGAGTCGACCAAATTATGTTATTTTCCTTATATAATGTGATTATAGACTTTTTAGTGGCTTTTAAGAAATTATTATATATTTTACCATTATGAAATTTTTCGGGTGGTGCTAAAAAGGGGCTTTGGTTATGAAACATCATCACAGATTGAAACCATATTATCTAGACAGGTCATGGGTCCTCTATCTATCCATATAGTTGAATGATATGTATGGTATATAGAATGTTTCATCCATCCATTTACATAGTAAGACTCCATCACTAGGTTATGGCATGGGATTTTTATCCATAGAGTGGAACACACCTACTGGGACAAGTCATGGGTCCTCTATCAATTAACAAAGTGGAACCCTCCTATGGGACATGACATGGGTCCTCTTCCCATAGAGTTGAACCCTCATACTAGGATAGAACATGTCGCCTCTATCCATAGTGTGTAACCCTCTTACTGGGATAAGTCATGGGTGGTATATTGATAGATTGGAACCTCCCTTGACAGACTAGTGTGTGGGTCCTATATCTATCAATAGAGTGGAACCCTCTAGTTTGAACAACACACGGGTCCTCTACATACATAGTGTAACCCACCCGATGGACAAAGAATTTCATCCTCTCTCTGCCTATTGAGTGGAACCCTCCTATTATAACAAGGAATGGGTCCTCTATCTAGTGTTTTTCCCCTCAACTGTTCAAGATTGCGGTAAGATGTGGAGCCAAAAAGTTACTACATTGAACAAACACTTGAGATTATGGGAATCATGAATGGATCATTATAACTTATAGATTACACTTCTTGTTATTCATGATATGAGATGGAGATCTCCTTTCTCTCTCACTTAGTTTTATTATTGTGAGAATATATATATATATTGAGTATTAAGTTTCATTCCTCACTTACAATGGGTTGAGATGTCTACTTATATCATGTCTCCTCTTACACCCCCCCCCTCCCCTTCAACTTTTAGGTTTTTTTAATGGGTATTCAAATACTCACCCCTTCATAGGATTTACCCACATGTGTCATGTAGCATAATGCTGATGGGTTTTTTTATAATAATTAAAAAGGATAATATGGATACCTTGGTTTATTTGACCATATAAGATGGTATGACCTGTGAGATCTAGAGCTGGTCTCTATAAACATTTAATTTTCTAGTTATTTCCAGGTTTGGAAATATTTTTGCTTGGTTATATATTTTTCCCTTTTCTTTTCACATTAAATTTTCATACTCTTTTTTATTCCCTAGAGGTTGTGAAATTCAATCATATTACTCTATATGTAATTATATTTTATATTATTCTTCTATATTTTTTCATGGATGCAGTTAGGTGTGTTCATATTGGTACATCAGGTAATGGAAATGCATATTAGTTTTCCTTTCAGTTCTTGTCATGATCCCCAGGACTTTGGAGGCGGGATCAGTGTAGTTAGGGCTTGTCTTTTAACAAGCCAAGCGGGCCTCGGTAGGCTAGTTTTGGACAACATGTGTGGAATAAAAAAAGTGTTATTAGTTCAGAAGAATATAAATATCCAAATTAATTTAATTTAGTTAAACATTTTTCATTTACATGACCTAGGAGGTGATTCCAATGTTGGGTGTGGTATGAGTCATGTGAAGTAACCTCATTTTGTATTTCCATTACATGGTTCATATAATTCAACATATAAACATCATCATTTAAATGTTCCTTACCATAAAATATTTATATTTATAATATATGTAAATTTATTCGAAAATTTGAAAATACATCCATCAATATCATGCTTAGATACAAAAATAATGTTTTTGGAAAATGATGGAACATAATAAAAACCTTTCAAAACCAAGATCTTTCTATTTGGAAACATGAGGTGGTAGTCCCCAATAGCCATAATAGAATGTTTATCTCTATTGGATGCTCATAGATCTCCCTCACCTTGGTCAATCATTTCGAATCTACTTTGTTCCAGTATTTGAATACCTATGTGAGAACCAAAATCTATATCCCATACCTAATTTTTAGAGACAGCTAAATTTCACTTGATAAAAATGTACATAAATCTTCTACTTTCTTCTTTGGTTGGGTGTTGTTTTTCTTCCAATTTACCTTCTTTCCGTGTGCAAAATAGGTAGCCTCATAATCCCTTGATTTCCCCATGATCTTACACTTCTTAAAAGGGCATGGAGAAGCTTTGGTCTTAAATATCTTCACATTCCATTTCCATTTTTCACTCTGTTGATGGAAGGATTTTAATGATTTGTATCCTTATCTACTTTGTGGAGGAGAATAACAGGATCTGGAAAATAATTCATAATGTTTCTCAAATTAATATTTACAAAAAAAATCTTGGGAAGGTTTGAGGGAGTGATTCTAGAATGTTATTGGTGCCCATTTTATCATAGAGTTTAAAACCTAAAACCAATAAGTGATCAATGTATCCAATGAGGGTAAATATTTGAGGCCAATTGTTTTCACCATCTCCAAGCCTTATATGAAAGTGTACCTTGGAAATATAAAACTATTCATATTTGTCTCTCTCCTAGTAAAGACCATGGAGGTCCTCAAGCATGCTATATTAATCCTTGTTTTCTTAGTACTTCCTGAGTTCATTAGACAAGATGAAAACATCAAAAATTGAATATTGACTGCATGGATAAAATCTTGTTCATATAAATGTCACTCTTCATCACTAACCTCCTTGGTAAGTTGATCTAGAATTAATTATTATAGAATGTACGATTTATGTTCATGGAATAGAACAACCCAATGGCATCTAAACCACTCCTAAAAGTTACATAAATTTAGGAATTTTCCTTTATCAAATATTTATCATAAAGATAATGTGGATTATGATATATCTGTTTTATTCTATAATTAAAAGAAAATATTATTAATAATTTTCTTGATTTCAGATTCTGTAAGAAATTATAAATTAATTTGTTTATTTATTTCTCCCAATATTTTATCACGTTTCAACAACCCTCACTATTAAACATAGAATGTCTGATTTATAAGAAATTCTAGCGAAAAGGATCCCCACTACTTTTATTAATGATCTAGAATTAGGAAATGAAATCCATAAGAATGTAATTTGGTAGGTAAAATTTCCAAATGTGGGTTGCAGCTCTTTGATCCACTAAGTAGATTCCTCTATCCTGAAATCAGGACATAGATTTCTTCAACACTTGCCTCCAAATTTTTATTGAATATACTTTTGATGTTATATTCAATACAAGTTTAGTTAATTCAACCCCAAACCATCATGAGAACTCCCTAATAAAATTAACTATCCAAACTTTACCGATGTAAAACACTTGGTTCTATGGTTTCTTTCTCAACAAATATATGTAAGGCTTAGTCTAACTAAATATTAGGATGAGGGAACTTAATTAATTAAATATAAATTCTATCTTCTTTTATGATTTATATGACATATTAATAATAAGTTTATGTTACATAATTAATTAGTAATTATAGATAAAACATTTATGCATAATTCATTTATTTAAATTTCATCTTTTTTGGTAATTAATTTATTTATTTGATCACAATCTTTCATCCATAAAATAAATAATTTCATAGAAGGAAATAATTAATTAATTAAATTTCCTTTCCATGAGCTTTGTCAAATGTTTGATTTAATTAAAGGACATTAAATCAACCTATGACCTAAGAGAAATAACTAATTTTTTTGTCTTAATGTGAGTTATAACATTTCAATTCCCCACCATTGTATTCCCTTAGTATAAATCATAATGGTTCCGTCTTGAACTGCCTCCATGAACCATAGGAAAATCAATTAATAACATGTGTTTATAACTAAAATACTAGTGAGGGGAACCAATGTATTGGATAAAGGGGAATTATGTAAATATCCTTGGACACACAAGTTCTACAAAATAATTGAATTAGGGATGACACATATTCCATTATTTTTTATTTAATAATAAATAATTATAAACTCATGCCATAAATTAAATTAAAACATCCAACACACACTTCAGTCTTAGTCAAGCTCATGAATAGTAATATATGCAATGAAGATGAAAAATTAAATGAATAATATTCATTTCTTATTCATTATTAATTTATTAAGATAAACATCCTTGAACTAATTAATTAAATACCTTTAAAATTAATGTCCATTCGAATCTACTTATAGATAAAAATAATAACGTAATTAATGGAATACAAATTACAAAACCAATAGGTGCTGATTTATTATAATAAATAATTTAAGCATTTAAAATTATATAAGTCCCTTATTAATGTGTCAAACATCGAAAGTTTGAATCAAATAAATAAGGTTTTAAATATTCAATTGTCAATTTAATTTTATTTAATTCTATTAGTAATTGTGAGACTATATGGAATTTATTCTCTAGCTACATGTTCTGTTCCTATTTAGTCATGAATGTGGGTCTCATGGCTTGGGATTTAGCATATTAACATGGTCGTAATACATGGTGTGTACATGTCAGCTACACATCATGTGTCTTGTTTCTATGTTCCCGGGATACTCTTCAAGTTCTTCAGTGTGTATCTCAGTGGATTAAATAATGTGTGCAGGCCAACTACACACCATGTGATATGAATGCCATGTTCTTGTGAAACTCATGAAGGACTTGGTGTGTTCTTGGGTGAGAGTCTACAAAACATGTGCCTCTATCTACACATCATGTATCCTTAATGGCTTTTTTCTAGACAACTTTTCATTTATCCATAAAATAGTAATTGATGAACTATACACTGTGTAGACCGCATACATGTCGTGAATATCATAAATGTTCCTTTTTTTCAAGTTCGCATGGTTTTAATATGTATTATAACCACACAAATTGTATGATTTACGCTGCTAACCCTTATATAACACACAACATGTGCATCATATACACACCATGAAATTTGACAAACATGTGTTAGGATAGCCATTCAACAAGCATCATACTTTCTATATAGAAATTTTGTGGTATTTTGGGTATCCCATATAATGTCCATGTGTAGAATACTAGGGTACATTGTGTGTACTTCTTAGAATATGTCACGTAACCCTGTTTTACCTTCCAAACATTTTTTAGTTCCCAATGGAATATCCAATGATTCTAAATCTATTCTTAGACCTTTAATAAAATGAAATACTGAATTAACATGATTAATATGTCAATAACATATAACTTGAAATAATATTAAATAAAAAATAACATGAAATAAAAATTATACCATAGTTGTGTATGGATCAAAAATCAATGAAATAATTATAAATTTAAAAATGACCGCTCGAATACCAATTTTTGGTTACGATCAAAGTGGGATCATATGGTTGTGGGAGATGTATTAAAATTTCTTTTAATATTGAGTTTCTCAGAACCCTGATAAAGTACCTTTCAAATTAAATTTATAATTAATTTATTTATTGTTGTAAGAATTCAATACATGGGATTTGGATTTTTATTCAATGTAAATGATGATCATATGAAAAGTCCCTTCGTATTTCCCTCGTTGCACTATGAGGATCCAATGATAGAATACCTCTAGTGATAATCCATTCATTATACATTGATCTTTATGCAATACCAATCAATCTATAGGTGCTATCATGAAGATTGAATTTTTTTTATATTGTTTATTTTGATTGACCATCCTTTAGTCTTGAAGGAATATCTCATTAATTTACCATTATTTAGAGGGAATAAAAGGAAGAGTTGAGATAGAGGTTTTTTTAACAATTATCTATCATTGATAGAACACCCTACACAATAGACCTAACATTCTATTTATGGATTTTGGCTTTAGGTTAAAATAATTATTTAATTACATGTTGTCCCATAAATAATATTATAACTTTTAATAAACCTCATGCCATGTATAACAATATTATTATTATTTTATTATTATTATTATTATTATTTATGGTGAACTCCATCTTTCACAATAACACATATTATTTAAACAAACTTTTAATTAATATTTTTCACCAGATAGGATCATGGTCCATTCCAACTCCTCTAACATTTATTGAACACCTGAAAAATTATTTAATTTAAATATTTCATTCAGCTATAAATATTTATGAATGATCAAACATTAATAAGAAAATACATCAGTCTTGATAATGATATTCACTCAATTAATTATATTCAAATATAATTTCATCAAGATTATATGAATAACTTATTATGTGACCCTACAAGATTCAATCTCACTTGAATTAGGTGGGATTACCTAAAGTCCAATATTACTATCTAGTAATAGGTTAAGTCACCCAAGGGAAATTACTTAATGTCATAATGATGATAACCACATGAAAACACTCACTGTATTATATAATCATTTTTTTACAAAATCTCATCAATCAGGTTTCACATTTTTTTCACCAAACTATATTCTTGATACATCATCCATTGACTATCATAATTAAACATGTTGTTAAACCATGTACCTGGAATTTAATTTGAATTTTATATTCCATTAAAATGGATGACATATCAACTTCGCTAAATATAGAAGGGCCAAATCCTTACTTGAAATATCCATTAATGACATTTCAGTGGTGAGGCACCCAATGTACACAACCTCACCATGAACTTGTGGCATTATAGTTTTGTTAGAAAATTTAACTGCATGAGTCATATCCTACATTAATGATAATACTAAATTCAAAGTACTATTAAAAATGCTTGTAGATTGTAATAACTGATGACACCAAAACATGAATAATTCAAAATAGATAATCTGTTCTCATAATATCCCACCTACGAGATAAAATATTGTGAACAATATGAGAAGTAGTCTCCTTTACTTACAAGTGATTTCACATGATAATCTATGTACTATATTTTTCAACATAGTATATTTTACAACTATAGAACATTATTTAAAAATATCATCTTACCACTTCAATGTTCTCATCATAGCGGTGAAGTGTTATAACCTTATCAATGTGTTGTTTATTATAGGAAATTTTTATACTAGATTCATGTAGAATAATAAACAATATTTAGTAATTTTTTTAATTAATATTAAATATATTGAATATACATGTAATCAAAGTACAAATAGTTGGTCCTACGACACCAAGTCTAATAAGAGGCACAAATTTCTATTAGGTTAAAAATCCATATGGGAAATCTGAGAAAAAATTCATAATTTTATCCCACTAAGTATTAACTATTACTTGGAAAAATCATGGGGATAAATGAAAATAGGTAAAAAACATGACGGAATCATAAAAATTCCCCAACAAAAAATAGTAATGCTCATGGGGCCCAATGATTCATTAAAAATTGAGACCCAAACATTAAATCCCTTTTCTCAACTTTTTGAGGCCCACCAAGAGATACTTACCTTTTTGTTCCCCCATCCTATATCCTAGTACATCAACAAAATTTATACTATTCACATATATTCGAATGTCATTGTCACAAGATGATAAACTTCTCTTTTTATGTCTTTATATGTCTTTGTCATAAGATTTTAAAATTTATGACACATCAACATCACCATACGATGATAAATTGTGAATTTAATGTCCTAATCAGAAGATGTTATACTACACACTTTTTATTTTCATTACATGACAAGAAACTATAAAATAATTTAGGGACTCACCTAAAAGATCTTTTTCACCTTTGTTCTCAGTCACCTACCACAATATTTGAATTCATTGAATATAGATTGGAAACAAAATATTGGTCTTATTGGAAGGTGAGTCTAGCTCTTACTCAGGATGATGTGCCCACTCAATCTGCTCAGATACATGATTTCATAATTCCCAAATAATTGAACTGCATTTATAAATATCTTTAGGATTACCCCAAGTTTCGCTCCTTCCTTGACTTGGATCCTCACCATCTACCACATCCGAATAAGCCCCATGAAATTCATAGTGGTTGGCCAAAATGGATCACCTCCCATCCTTGGAACACACCTTGAAGGAATATCAATGAAAATTCAATAGGTCCAATGTTTCGAAAGTGTTCAATGTTCACCCCTCATTTGAATGTCCCCAATATTAATAGTACGATTAGGGGGCTACCTTTTAAACATGTTCATTAGTATCCATCATTTATCATATCAATCCTCTTAATGTTTGAATTAATTAACTTCTTGATTCATGTCCACCATCCTCTGCTTGTTCTCGTAGAACCAAATCATCAGTATTTCCCTACTAATGCATTTATTCTTGTTAGGAAAATAAGTTGGTTTTGAAGGGTCCCACTCCCCAAATAGTGTTTTCCTAGGCAGAACACTCCCAGTAGTAAATGGATAATTTTAAATCCAATCATTCAGTCTCTATATAACATGCTCACGTAAGAAAGAAATATTTTTCAATCTCTTGTTTCTCACATAGATCATGAATTATGTTGGATTAAAGATTTAAATTGGAAATTTTGTTCATATGATTGATATGTAGTAAAATATATATATATATATATATGTGTGAAAAAAGTCTATTGAAGTAAAAATATTTATTTTCATCATTGAGAAGGTTCATCCAAAGGATGGAGCATCTCATTTATTAGACATAAAAAATTTGGAACCCCCCACCCCCACCCCCACAGCTCAGACAGAGAGAGGGACCACTCAATCCAAGATAGCCTCTATCTAGTGTCATCATGTTCCCACTACTTCTTAGACAACTCTATCATGTCATATTTATCCTCAAGGTGAACCTGGGTGGCCTACATTATCACCTAGAACTATATATCCTTATACTCTACCACCAAGGACTTCACCTCCAACACTTTAGTTTTAGTAACCGTCAGTCATTCCCTCATATGGTTAGTAATATCTACCCTCGAAAAGACAATTGACTCATCATCCTATAAATCTCCACCCCTAGCCAAGGGATATCTTGATTGGCCTTTATGAGTCCCCTGGTACCTTTTTAGTTTTTCATGTACTAGGAAACATCAAACTCCTACCAATCCAAACACACTTATTTAGTGATGAAGCCCATATCCGTAGCATGGAGTACATGGGAGTTCACACCACCATTCCCTAGACTCACAAACTATTAATGAAGGCAACCAATCAATTTTTTTAAATCAATCCATGTGGTATAGTTAATTATGTTTCATATTATACTACATTCCCACTACTAAAAAACCCAATTTTTCTTAGATAATTAATATCTTGAGACATAAAGATTGTTGTGGTGAATGATGTTGTACTCAGGGAAGGTGGCCAGCATGTAATCTAATAGATCTATAGAGGGAATCCTTTCAGATGGGTGGCACTCTATGTCTGGAGATTGATCACCCTTTCCCAACTCGTTTCCATTCGTCTAAGACCCAAAAATCACTTACGAAACCTAGGAAAAATTCTCGACCATTAAGGCCTATACATCAACCCCTAGCAAGACTATTGATTCAGTCATCTCCACCTTAGCTACGGGGTCCACTTGCTCTGTCATTTTCACCACAAGCTAGACGCCAATTGTGGGAAGCATTTCCATTGAAGTACAAGGTTAGTAAATTATATATTGAAATAGAAAAATTAAAATAATTTGTAAAAGTCGATAATATTTATTGGTAGTATAATGACTAGATAAAAAATTCGAGATGCTCATCAGAAGCCTTGTCAATGATGAAATCCCCATTGTAATCGTTGCATTGGTCGTAAGAAGCTACTTTTCATCCAGATGAATTAGATCTATTTAAAAAAACAACAATTATAAATAGGAATTAGAATTAAATTTCTCTAACCTATCCAAATTGGGAAATAATTGGAAAGTATCATATGACACTTAGGGATATTGATTCATCACTTAATCCATTGAAAATGCCTCAATAATAGACGACTAGTTTCATGGGACCACAACATCATAAGAATGAATTGGGCCCACCTTTTCAATGATCGGGGACAACAATTCCTTCTCGAAAGACTCATCATTAATATACCACTATTTTTTATCATCTTATCAATGGGAAGATCCACAAAACTGTTTCTGTAAGCCCAAAATAAAGACAAATGGCTCGAGTCAATAAGAATATCAGTGTTTTACATGATTGGTGTATGATTATTCTTCCAAGAATGAGTCTAATAAAAAATTAATTCCATAGGAATCCTCTTCAACTAAATCCTCTTACCCTACTTCACCTATAATCAATAGAACCTCAGGTTGGACAGCTGGAGAAGACATTTCTAGCAATTTCCTCACTTAGTCCATAAAGGGGCATGCCATTCCACAGTAGTGGATCATGTCTTACAGCTCAAGTGGGTACTGTAATGCCTTATAATGGGAAGTTTGAAAGCCATCCCCAAAATTTCTCATCCCATTATTTTGAATCTTCTCATCCTATAGATGAATCCACATCACCCGGAGGGGGTTAAACTATCAAAAGATCTCCCAGTCCCTATAGGTGTCAAAGAAAACTGTGTTGTCAGGCACATCTTCTTGGTGAAACAACTTATCTAAATCCTCACAATTTTCTCTTAGGACAAATGAATAGGTTTCAAAATTCTCCATATTCCTCTTTCATAGGGTACATAGGCCTTACATGACTCCTTCATCATGATCATCAACTCATGTAGTTCCACAAATTTCCAAAGCTAAAACCACCGCTCCACCAATTGGAACAGATCCCCCTCCTCAGTGTGCCCCCCTGGACCTTTATTTATGGGAACCCTTCATTGGATTCCACCCAAATTAATAGATACCTTATCATGTCTCTAGGATATTCCCATCTCATTTCAGAATCATGAAAAAGAACATGTTGAGTATCATTCAGTGTTAACTGTATCTTAACTCTAAAATCACCCCATGAAAACATGTTCCACATTTGTTTGAGGTTCATCAGTTGGAACTTTTTACAAAATATTACATAAACCTTGGAGTTAATTATATGGATGTAGAAAATGTTCTTTTCAAACCAATATGGGCAATATGATTCACAGGCCACCATGCAGTTCACCCTTTCCACAAGTACCCCACCTTAGAAGGCTAGTACGTATTATTTTTGGTTCATCATCCCAATATCATCATCCAAGATGGTCCCTGTATGGATGGGTAGTGGATGAAACATGATTTTTTTCAATAATTTCCACCCTCATAAACACACCAACGTACTTTATATGTCCGTGGAGGCTCCTCGTGATGTTTAACATGGATGGAAAAAAGTTCATGATGGGAGGGGAGTTTGGATTTGGGTATATATACCATCCCATATATGTGGATATCTATCCATGAATAAATTGTAATTCCCCACACACATGAAGATATTAATCCTCTTTCTGATATTCCACAGTACCTTATACAGCTTATTCATCACCGACACTACCAAATTATTGAACCATACCATCATAATGATTAATATCATGATAAATTTGATTTTTCAGACCTGCAAATTTATGTTATAAAATTAGATCATACCCCCAAAAGTGAGAAAAAAATAAATCCTACCAAAATAACCCAAAGTGTGAGGTGCTTCACATTGTACCACCACATATTTCATTGACTCAACTCAAAGATCACTCAATAGGAATGCTCCTTCTTGCATTGTAATGTCCTCAGGTACTAGTAGGATCTCCCTATAATCCTCTCTATGGGAATGTTACGGAAGTAGATAAACCTTTTTTATGGGTATTTTCTTTATCCTTGTAATATTATACTTCCCCCTTGTACTAGGTTCCCCAAATCCCTTTCTTTTTCTTCGATATGCTTTTGATTTTCCCATAAATTCTCTATAGGGAGAGTAATTCCATAAATTTCCCCCAAGATATGGAATCTAGTTACCTAGTAGAGGTCCCAGAGATTTATTTCAACCTCCCCATGACATAAATGAAAGTTATTTTTCCATTATTACCACATCCTTTGTAAATTGGACACAATATCTAAGTGGTGATAGATGTGGAACTTGAACCAAATTATCCCCATAAGAAATTAAACATTTGCCCAAATTTTCCCACAAGGCGTAAAAATTTAACCTATCTTAATTATTAAGACTTCCTACCTCATTTAACATATATGGTATTCCCTAGGTATTGACCATGTTATTCCTTTTCACCGATATAATTTTCTCCATAAAATATATGGGATGCATTGGGATCCACACCCAATATTCATCACATAGAGATGCCCTCAACATTAAATGAGGAGGCCTTTTAGATATTTCCAACATGCCTAAGATTCCCAATATCCCAATCAACTCAAAAATGAATGTATATTCCCTATCATGACAAAAAAAATAATAATTGACTGATGTAAGCCTCGAGATTTTGTCGATAATGAGATTCATGAACATGTCATAGAATTTTGAGGGAGACCAAGACTAAGAAAATAACTCCAAGGAGGAATACATGGATGGAATAAATGACATCCCTACATCACATTTTGATCAAAGAAATGACATCATCAGCCACTCTGATACAAACCACCCACCTTTTGAAGGTGGTAATGTATGGTAGCATACCTTAGGGTAGCTTTCACTAATTCGAGGATACTAACTACTCTATAAGATAAATAATATAACGCGTCAGAATAATAATGTGTTTTTATAGTGGAAAGCATTAGAGAATCCTCATAATTTTGTCAAATATATAATTGGGTTCAGATAAAATTATTTGATTTACATTCCTTGAGAGGAAAAGAATAATTTATTTAGTTTTTATTATTTTTATAAATGTTTTGTTATTTTTTCATCTCATAGAATAATTTTCAATGTAGGAAAAATTATTTTGGAAAAATAATTATTTTAAAAGGAAATATTTTTTTTCATGTGATAACCAACAAAAAACATTGTTGAATAAAATTGAAAAATAAGGCTTTCACCCATTTAAAATCCAAAAAACTAATTGACCATAAAATATTTAGTAGATTATCATATTTATAAACCTTCATGATTATTATGAGTTTCCATATTGTATGATTTTAAATTTATTTGATCACAAGAAGTAGTGGATAAAATCAAACAACATAAATGAGGTTATTAAAATAATAAGAAGTCCTAACTCATTGATTTTTATCAAAATCATGAGGATCACATAACAATCATAGGTTTTCATTTTCATTTTCACCATGTTGAACACAAGGAACATTCTTATTTTAATCCATTTTGAAAAGTGTATTAGGGATAAATTTTATTCTCTAAGAGATATCATCCATTTACAAAGAAATTAGGTGGATTCCCAATTTAATAAACTATGAATAAAAATAATTTAATGTTGTTGATTATTTCTATAAATCTCAACAACTAATCCCCCTCATTAAATGACAAATAAGTCTCTTATAATTTTTAGTATTTTTTATTTTTCCAATGGTTACTTCATTCCAAAACTAGAGGTTCTGTAATTCTTCTTACCATCTTCCTACCACTTTGGAATAAAAATTATATTTCACCAAGACATGTACCTACTTGTCAATACATACAATAATAAGAAACTATTATTTTATATGATATTATATATTGGAAACCCCAAGATTAACTACTAAAATCATTATATAGAATATCCTTAAAACATATTTATAAGATCAATTGACACCATGATCCATCCAATAAAATATATAACAAATTCAACAAAGACTGACCATACCATAGTGACCTCTCCAATGTTTTTGGTGAACTTAATTTTCTTATATTACATCAAATTATCTTCCCAACTTTCACCTACACCACCAATGAGGATGTTACATTGCTACATGGGAGTAATACTTTGTGTTTCATATTTACCACCTTGGCATGGATGTTTTTTAACAAGAACATTAGCTTCCACTGGTCTGTGACTCCATTCATGGCCCTGGTTGAATTTTTACAGATCAAGGAATCCTCCATATAATTTTATATCTTATGACTGTAAATGACATCAAAAAAAATTCTAAATAAAATCCACCCACCATCACTGTCTTAAATTGAGGCCACGATGTGAGGAAATATACATTAAAATTTAGTAACCAGGGTACACTAGAAATGTCTAAACAATGAAATAATTCCTCTAAATCTTTAGAGAATATATTATAGTAGCTAAAAATATTTCATTAATGAGGTAATTATTATCATGTTTTATCAATTAAATCAACCCTTAAACCATGACTTTCACACCATAAATCCTAAAAAACCCCAATATAGAAATAGTTGCATCATAATAAAAATTGTTATTAACCCTTGAATTTGGGATAATCAGGAATTGTGTTGAAGGTATTAGAACTTTTTATTATTCAAATAATTTATAGAATTACCCATAACATTAAAAATTCACCCTTTTTCGAGTCAAATTCATTATTAGCGAACCTAACACTAATACTTATTGAATGAAAATATAGTAATATCCATAAAGACCAATGAAATTCTAAAACTCAAACATGTTCATTAGTATTATCCACTACATTCCCCCTTGACCTTACTATGAAAAAAGTATATCATTTCATTGGAAATAACTTGACTAAGGGTATTCCCTTTCTAGATCCAAGAAATAGAATTTATCGGATTTTTCATGCATCTGGTTCTCTCACAAAATTTATAGAACAATACCTAGACTATTCTCGTGATCTTATTAAAATGTCTAATAAATGAGGATATCACCAATAAATACTACCATTAATGTTTCCAAGTACTTGTTGATTCATCAATGCCTTAAATATTGTAGGTACATTGATAACTCTAGAAGACATAACCAAAAACTCATAATGGTCATATCAATAATGAAATTTTTTTTTAGTAAACATTCTTTTTTTACCAAGTGTATATGATAAACCAAGAAAAGTTAAATATTGAAAAACCAATATGCTCTCCCTTATTGTCAAAAAAATCATCAAATCAAGGCAAAGGGTATTTATTCTTAAAAACAATCTGATTTAGATTAATGTAATTAATACATATCCCCGAGCTACTATCAGACTTCTATGTAAAAAAGAATTGGTGTTTCAAAACGATAAGTACTCAAATGAATGAACAACTTATTCCCAAACTCATCCAAGTGCACCTTCAACTCATGTAACACTTCTATCACCAAAATCACTAGCTGACATGAAAGATATCCAAAAAATATTATCTTGGGCCGCTCTCCATTAAAGGTGTGGATCATCAAATATAGTGATAAAAAAATTAATCATAAACCATAAAAAACATATTAGAGAATTATATTGATTAAACCAATCCTCCATGATTATTAAATCACGGGTCTCGTCTCAAAGTCCAAAATTCCCTTGGGATTGCCTCATCACTAATCAAGACCATAGACATGGATAATAAAATAATCATTTCGTTTTCTCACAAATAGAGGTGGTAATCATTATAGAATATTTCATCACCACTACACACAATCAAATAAGATAAAACATACATAAATAGATAAATAAATTCAATTCATCAGTATTATATATGGTATAAACAATAGTGGAGGATATAAGGATGGTACCCCACAATGTAGATGTTGATCCAACAACATCAACCCCCCATAGAGTATTATTTATATCATAAAACATTAAATGTATCCTATGAGGTGATGGATTATTTTTATACTAAGAATATATAAATATTCCATCGGTCCCAAACTCAGTTGACTTTGGTTATGTAGGTTCATAAGCCTAACAGCCACCCTAACAGTGCTAAACAAGCTTGGTGTCACTGACCATAGGCGCACCTCCCCAAATACCAGTGGTTGCCAACAAGTAGCGAGAGTATAATCAGATATAGTGGGGAGCCTATACCCTGTAGGAATAGGGAATGGTACTACTTTGAGCATAATAATATAACATGAATTGGAAATAAAATTACTCAGCAGACTCAAACTAGACCCATTGAACGGAAGCATATCCAACTATAAATAAGCAATGGAAGCAATATAGAAACAGCTGTAGTGGAAAGTAAACATATTAAAATGATAAACACCACTTGTAACTACTGCTAAAATTAAAAATACATTCATCCCTAACAGGTTATACATGTTAATATAAAAAGGGAACCCATGGATAACCAATGTAGATACATATAAGAATGAACATGTTGATACATGAATTAAATCTAAAAAAAGTAAAACTTCACCTCAGCATGACCTCAATGTCCATACCAATATTCATACCGAACAAAACTATGATCCATCTCTTGAGGCTGATCCTATACCTATACATAAAAACCATAAAGTCTTTATGCGTCTTGAAGGGCCCATGTTGGGTGTGAGTGGTACCTCAGTAGGATACCACCCAATGGTGTGTACTGGGAATTGGTGTTTAAGAAAAAAACAAATAAAGGTAAACAACACAATGAAATAAATAAACACAACCTCCACTGGTGCTCAGTATCCAACAAGGAGTGTTTCCTGCTTCAGCCAACACTGGGATCTCAGAAGAAAAGGGAGTCCTTGACTCAGGGACCAAGGTACTCTGGTAGTCACATGTCTCGATGAACCCTTATATTCCACCATAATCCCAAATCATTTCACCATGTTCCTCCTAACATTGGGTGTCTCAAAATACCGATGCCCCGATGGAATACACAAATATTTGTATCCTGGTCCCACAGACCCCAGTAAGAAAACTCACGTCTGCTCATGGAACGACAACTAGAGGAACTTTGATATCTTTTCTCAAATAATAACTGGAGGGACAATGATTTATCTCCCCAATGAAATATCCAGGACCATGAATTCACTCAGGGTGAACCTTATCACCCAACTTGATAGCCTCATCTCTATCAACTGAAGGGTCCTCACCTTCAACGTGGCTTCCTACGGCAACCACCCCCAAACCGAAAATACATAAACTGCCACTATTGGGGGCCTCTACCCACATGAGCAGTAAAAACCCCCTCATCAAAGAATCTAACTATGTAAAAATAAATCAATCACTTCTTTGTCCATCACGGGTGAGCAGAAATTTCCAAAAAGAAACTGAGCCACAACATCTCTGGAACCTCATGCCCCTACGACCATGTCACTCAGATCTGATGGCCATGCCATCCAAGTATCTCAGGCCTTACCCAACTTGATAGTCACACTACCTCAAACTAACTTCCTTGATGTACAATTCCGTGGTCCAAACCACCCAAGAAAATTAGGGACTCTCCCAACCTATGATCAACATCACTCAATCCTGGTGAGCATTCCGTCCCAACCTCTGGTCATGCCCACATAGCCCCAAGGGTTGTAGTATATGTAATATCAATTATTTCATAAAAATAAAACACATTCAAAAAAATTAAATAAGTAATTGAATTTAAGTAGATTTAATTACACTAGATAACATCTATAGATAGAATCACTGAGCTCTTGAATGCCTCAAAACCATTTAATAAAACATAAACAATTTAGATATACAACTTTAAAACTAAACAAAAAAAATTATAAACATTTTGGAAACCTCATCCAAAATTTCTCAATGATTGATAACCTCTAACCTGACCTCAGTCACATAATCAAGGTAAGGGAATACCTGATGGCATCCCACAAGGCATATTGCCCATTTAAAATAAAATAAGATGGGTCTCTCTCAATACCCATCATTTATCTAAAACGAAACAACCCCCAAATGTCTGTGGAAACTCAAAACAATGTATGAACCACCTATCTCGTACACATATGCCACTTTTTTTCTAGTGTTGGCCTCTAATTCGGCCTAGAACGGGGTAGATATACAAAACGACCAAAAATTATCAACTCTCAACAACTTGGTCAAGAGGATAAATCATGAATAATGGCCCAAGTTTAATCAAGGGCTTACCATATGGATTCTAATGGATCTGATGGAATTTAAATCGGGGTTCAGATAAATAATCTAGGGGAGTTTCTTCCTCCATTGCTGCTTCTCACTCAAACCCATTGAGCGTTCTACCCAAAAGTGTAAAAGGAGGGTAAATACTATTTAAAAAAACACATGGAGTTTACTTTGGACTACACACACTATAGGTTCTTTTACTGTTCAAAAGATGGTTGAATCTCATTGAAGTCTTTCTGAATTTTCTTCATGGAATGCACTAGGTAGTACATAGTATGTGTAAGGTGTCGTCATCTAATTCCCTACTGACATCCCTACATGACATGTACACCCTTTACATGGCCACAGAGTACACAGCGTGTACTTGAGACTACACAACATGTAACCCTATGTTAGGTCGTGTAATAGTATGATTTTAGTAGTTTCTCATTTTCCCCTAATTTCATAAAAACAACTCAAAAAGAAAAAGAAAAAAAAGAGACACGTACCTCAAGGGAAGATCTGCGTTTTACAAACATTCCCCCTTAAAGAAATTTTTCAACAAATTTCCCTTCTATGGTGGTGAAGAAACATTCCCAAATATATCCATCCCAATGCTAAAATCACAAAAAGGTCCAAATACCTATTTCTATAACCATGGTCCTCTCATGTTGCATCATCCCCCCTGCACCTCATCAGGTGCACCCGTGTCACTTCTAACACCCAATCACATCCTTCACTGCATCGGTGCCCACCTCGAGCACATGGAACCCATATCACAACAAGGTCTTTCTTCCCATGGATGTTAAAAATGACCTAGTTCATTGCACCTCAATCACAAATACATCCTTGATGCCTTGAATCCCAAGGTACCTCAATTAAATTACATCCCATGCATGCCCTAATGCATAAGGCACATCAAAACCTACATCTGATGATGCTCTCGATGCCAAGAATCTCATATAGATATATATATAATCACACACCTGAAATGGTTCCAACTCACTGACTAGTGTCTAGTCACTCCAAAATCATACAGTGACCCTCACACACTCCAAATGGTTGCACCTCAATAGTCCATGCAAAAAAAAAGTAAAACATACTATGGCCACATGAGTGGTGTACCTATGACCATCATCAACTTACCAGTCTGCTCATCTCCTAGAAGCTCCATGGCATGCACCTGGCCTGACACATGGCAACCTGAAACCTTTCCTCTCTACAGTGCAGTTCCATTCACTGGCCATTGACCCCATGTATGGGTCCCACTAGCACTACCACCTCCTTTGTGTTAAGTTGAACCTCAACTACCCGCACCTGGTACCAAAACTAAACCAACTCCCTACCCAACTGTCTTCCCTGGTCCTTCCCTACCAGCTATCTAATAAGGTTTCCTACATAACCCGTTGATATTACCAACCTATCCACATGCCTATTACTCCTTTGGATGCCTATCACACTAAATATAGAAAATCCATGGTTTCCCACAGTAAAGGAAAACCGCAGTTGAGCTTCCGTGTGGTGGTCTATCAGAGTCCATGGCCTGACCTACCTATTATAAATCATCTCGGTCTCATTACCTCCCATCTAAACAATCACCTTAATTCATCGCCTAGCACAAGTGAGACTTGTCCGTCTAGTTTCCATTGGGTATGATCATATGATTCACCACCTCTAAGAACAAGTCCTTCCTAAAGATGATTACTTGCACCCATATAGAATGTTGTAATCCATCATCAAAGTCCCTTAACCTCAAGGTATCATTGCATAACATACCTGGTAAAAATAGAGATAGCTCAGAGAAATTAACTGAAAATTCCATGACTAACATGTCACCCTACGGAATTCTCAAGAACTCCCAAGCTCTATCCTCCCTTAGCATCTCTAGAAAAAAGTGCTTGAAGAACCTATCCTCAATGTCCTTCTAGAATAGTCCCTCATGTCAATGAGAATGAACCTTCACATCCCACCATATATTGGTAAGTCCTCTTAGTATATACATCACCAACATGACCCTCTGTCCTAGAGGTGTCTCAATCTGCTCAAAGATCATTTTCATGCTCTCTATCCAGTTCTCAGCCACCTATGGCCACCCTAACCCTGAAAAAGTATCTGGTTCTATGAATAGAACTCCCGAGTATGGTATTCCATAGAGGGATTTGTTCCCTATGTGTCTATATCGATCCCCTAGAAAACACATACCAGACTAGATTGAGGCTGCTCATTAAGCCACGACCCAAATGCTTCAAAACTTGGATGTCGCTCTGCCTACACTAGATCGTAATCCTGGTCCTATACCTGAGCATGTACCTATGGCTCATGCGTTGTCTTCTCCTCAGGGGTCTGAACCTGATCTTTCTCCAATATCATCGTATCATCACCATCTTGAAGTTCCATCGATCTATATAAGAGGAACCCATTGAATACCATAAATGTTCAGACAACCCACATATATAACAATATATATATAATCAAAATAGGGAATGCAGTAAAGCGGAAGTGCACAACAACTACCTATACTCTCCCCCACTGCAACCAAGACCCATGGAATCCCAGCCTCATTAACTCCTTACCCGTCCTCAATAGAGCCAAGTAGCACAATATCCCTAGGCCTCAACCATCCTGAAAACCAACATTACCTCAATCTGATGACCAAGCTACCCAATCCTAGTGATCAAAATCACCTCAACCACATCACCTTCCTTCCCTTATATGAGCTAGGCCCATTCACATGTCACATTCGATTCAAAAAATTTATAAAGCATGGTAGTTCACATTTCATATAAAATGAAATTCTATCAAGAATTTCACCTTTCACATTTCCAAAGAATCTAAAGCATGGAATTTGATATTACTCACATATCATTATCACATCATAGATCATATGTGCATATATGGAATTGAAACACCCTAAAACATTTTCCTATCAAAAAAAAACCACCATGTTTTTCCTTATCGGGACAAGGTACACATTTCTCCCTTACCACACCAGGTAAAGGGTCACATATCACAACCAATACTCATCACAAACCAAGTGATCCACCAATGTGGAAACCATATAAACTATAATATAAGAAAAAAAAGAAACATAAACCAACCAAGGTAACTCAATCCATCCCTCACACATGGGGTTGTAGGCACCCAAGCACTAGTTCAATGTCCAATTCAAACAACATCTAATCTCTAGTCTATCATACTCCCAAAAAGTAATACCAATAAAATAGGCAAAATAATCTCCTCAGATACAACTTTGTAATGTCCCGACCTGAACACCCACCCAAATAGTACTAAATGGGTTGGGTGTCACTGACCTTAGGTGCACCTCCCCAAATGCCAAAGGCTACCGACTAGCAGTGAGGGTGTATTTAGGTATAGTGGGGAGGGAATACCCTCAGAGACAAAGAAATGTTACTGGTCCGTGAATAATAATATAACATGCAGTGGAAATAAAATGACACAGCACACTCAATCCATACCCACAGAGCGAAATAATATCCAATATAAATAAATAGTGGAATCAATATAGAAACAACTACAGTAGAAAGTAAATAGATCAACATGCTAAACGCCACCTGTAACTATTACTAAAACAAATTTGGCATTCATCCATAACTTGTCTTATATGCTAATATTAAAAGGGATTCCATGGATAACCATTATAGCTACATATAAAAATAAGCATGATGATATAAGAATGAAAGATAAATAGAAGTAAAACTCTAGCTAGGAATGACCCCAAGGTCCATACAAATATCCATACCAAAACAGCACTACGATCAAGCTCGTGGGTCTGATCCTTTACCAATACGTAAAACCATAAATTCTACTTGTGTATCGAGGGGCCCATGTAGGGTGTGAGACGAATCTCATTAGGATACCACTAAATGGTATGTATCGAGCATAAGTGTTTAAGAATACAACTACATTAAGGAAGTTAAATAGAACAACAAAAAAAATAAACACAACCTCCAATGGCGATCAGAAGCCACCAGGGAGTGTAACCTACATCTTCAAATGCAAGAATCTCAGAATTGAAAGGAGTCCTTAGCCCACGGACCAGGGTTCTAATGTTGTCACAAGTCCCAATGAACCCTCAGGTTACACCTCAATCACATATCATGATCCCATTTTCCTCATGACACTGTGTGTCTCATAGTACCGATGTCCCGAAGGCATGCCAAATAATATTATCTTGGTCCCACAGACCCCAAAAAAAAAGTGCACATCAACTCATGGCATGAAAACCACATAAATAGTGATGTTTGTCCTAAAATAATAACCAGAGGAACAATAATTTCTTCCCTCAAACAAATATCCAAGCCCACGGCATCAATTACGGTGAGCCTCATCTCCCAACCGGACAGCCTCATCTCTATCAACCGCAAGCTCCTCACCTTCCACGTGGCTTCCAATGACAAGAACCCTGAAACTAATAATACCTAAATGACAACTATTGGGGGCATCTACCCACATGAGTGGTGAAAACCACCTATCATGGAGTCAAAAATTGTACACATAAATCAATTGGCCCTTTGGCTACCATGGGTGATCTTTAATCACCAAATAGAACCTAATCCATAACATCTCTACCACCTCATGCCCCTGCGATGATGTCGCTCAAATCCAATGGTTGTGCCATCCAAGTATCTCAGGTCAAACTCAAATTGACAGTTACACTACCTCAAGCCACCATCCATTATGCCCAAACCCCTTGTCAAAACCACCAAATAAAATCTGTTCCTCCTCCACCCTGTGATAAACATCACTCAATCCAGATGGTCATGCCATCCCAACCTCTGTTCAATCCCATTACAACCCCAAGGGTCACAACATATGTAATATCAAGTATTTCATAAACATAAAACAAATTCAAGAACATTAAATAAGTAATTCAATTTAATAATATTTAATTACACTTGCTAATAGCTATACATAGCTGCACTATGGTCTTGAATGCCTCAAAAAAAATTTAATCAAACTTATTCAATTTAGGTACACCTGTTTAAAACTAAAAAACAACTACCACCATTTTGAGCACCCAGTACAAAATTTCCAAATGTTTGATGGCCTATAACCTGACTTTGCTCACATAATATAAGTAATGGAATGCCCAACGGTATCCCACAAGGAGTACGTTCCATTTTCAAGGCAATAAAAGGGGTGGCATTTAATACCCATCATTGCGCTAAAAGAATGCATCCCCCAAATGTCCCTAAAAATTTAAAACCAGGTATAAACCACCTACCTTGTACACGTACTACACTCCTCATCTATCATCAGCCTCTAATTAATCCTACAATGGGGTAGATCTAAAAAACAAACCAAAATGATCAACCCTTGATAACTTGGTCAAGAGGAGAAATCATGAAGAATTGCTCAAGATGAGTCATGGGATTACTATTTGGGTTCTAATTTATCTAAGAGCATTTAAATATGGGTTCAGACGAATAATCAGGATTAATTTCTTCTACTGGAGTTGTTTCTCAGTCTAACCAATATAGGGTTCTTCCTAGAAATGTAAAATGAGGCTACATCTGATTTTAATGGAAACAAATACACACTATATACCTGGGACTACACATCATGTTTATTATTTTAATGTTCAAAAGGTGGCCAAATCTCATCGAGGACTTTTGGACATGACTACACGGTGTACACTAGTCCATAAACGGAATGTACAAGGTTTATTCCACTAATCCCATACTGACATCCCTACATTCCATGTATACCCCTTATGCGGCCATAGAGTAAACGACGTGTAACCATAACTCAGGTCATGTGATAGTCTGATTCCAGTACATTCCTAGTTTTCCAATGTTTTCTCATTAAAAACTCAAAAGGTAAAAATAAAAAAAAGACTCGTACCTCATGGGAAGAACCAGTTTCTTACAGTTTCCCACTTCATGCTCCTAATCCTGAAAAATAATTGAACATTTCTCCACTACTGGTCTGCCATAACCAATGATAATATTTCTTTATGTAGAAAACCTAATGTAATTTGTGACACATTAAAATAGGATTTGGGATCTTTTATTTTTTTTGGAACACCTCCACAAACTAGATTCACTCCAAGGGTCCTCTCCACTGGAATCTGTGGGAATGATTTCCAGCTGATTTCCCCTAAAATAATTATAATTCATGTTCTTTCCACTAAATGAATTCTTTCTCCCACATGAATGTGGGAGGAAATAACTCCCCTTTGTTGTTTATTTTTTATCCTACACTATTGATATATTCATATTATTCACCTTTACATAGTTATGAATCCCTGGGAGACAAATTCTTAACAAAATCATTGGTCATAGTATCATGTCAAACCTCTATACATTAAGCATATCTTTCACACAAAAAATACAGAACACACATCACAATCTCATAAATATTTTATATATTCTCTATCGCCATAAACATTTCCATATCAAGCACTATGGACTCCCAAAATATAGAAAATTTTAACTCATCGATATAGTATTTGTTATGAAAGATCTTTTGGAACCCTTTGAATAAGTGATAAAAAAATCATTCACCACTACCAATCAATATGTATCTTCCATGATATACATATTCCATCAACCATTACACCTTATAAAACACTATTTTGGGTGATACAAATGTTTAACACCTTAAAACAAGACCCCTAAGCCATAAATCCACATGGAAAAAACATAATCATTTCAAAAACAAATTCTCACTAAATATATTTTCAATACACACACATAGTTCAATAAAACATAAAATCCTAAAATTAGGGCCCTATTTACTTTTCAGCCCAAAAAAATTATGAAAACATAATTAATCACTTGATTATTAAAATTTATATAAATTCATGTGATTCCACAAAGGTCATAGAAAAAAAATTAAAAAAATTTATTTCATAACACTAATGTAATTTCATTAATCTATATGAAAAATGAACTTTTAAAATAATAAACTCACATCAAATACATTATTAATAAAAAACCAAATTATCATCAAATATAATTATATTAAATACCAATTTTTTAAAATGAAACAAAAAATCCACAAAATTCAAACAAGGAAAGCCCCATTCAATTGTAATTAAAAAAACCTAAAAGATATTATCCCTTTCCTAGATGAGATTAGATCCAACTTGTAACGCCCAGAGATTTTATGATAAATATTTTGTTTATATGTATTATATTATATGCAACATCAAATGAATCTTTCACTAAACACAAAACTATCTTGTCTTGTGTTACACACAAGAGAAACCTTCCTTGATAGCGTGTGTTGTATGCAATACCGAGTTTCACTAACCAACAATATGTTATTAAAATATTATATAAGCTATCTGTTATGAATAGTAATACCAACTTTTTGAAATTTTATAAATATAATCTCTCAAAATTGACTTAATTTTTGGATTCAGAATATCGAAATTATCTTAGGGTGAATTTTTTGTATTTTTCTGAAAAATTTCAATTTTTGATGAATAGTGAAAAACACTGTGTTATAGTTTAAAACCGAATTTTTAATTATATAATTATTTTTTGTATTTAAATTTATTTTAGGTAAAAATAGATACAAAATACATATATATTTTCAATATAATTCATTAGAGTCATTTTATAACAATTTTATATATACAAAAATTTTATTGACATTTTTACCGTCTTTTACCCACCTCCTATGAGAATTTGCAAATTTACAAAAAAACATAATTTTACCACTTCTATGTGTGGAATTTAAAAAATTCAAGAGACATGGTTGATATCAATAAGTAAAATTTGGTTCAATTAGATAATAATAATGTCGTTGAATAGTAACTTTTTACTTTTATTTACCACGATTAAAAGTAAATAGGGTAATTAAGGGTAAAAATGATATTATTATTACCCTAACACGTGTCCTAGTTCCATTGGATAAGGGTAATTAGACCAAAAACAACATTAGAAATAAAATATTACCATTTATGTCCACTTGGATTAGATTAGTACATTTATTATTTTTTAATTCGAAGAAGAGTTAAAATAGTTAAAATAAAGGTTTAATAAGTAAACCATTTTTAATATAGGGTTATACATAAGATAAATTAGAATATAAATATTAATTAGAAATATAAAAAGATTTTCTACATAATGGTATTTTATTTATGATTTTTAGACATTAAATAATTTAATTTATCTATGACACAATGATAATGAAGTAATTAAATTATTAATGAAATATCAGCATAATTGATATTATAAATACCCAAACAAATGTAATTTGAGACTTTTTATGAATTAAACTAATTTTCTAGGTTAATGTAACATATTAGGGTTGTTTAGATGAATTGTTTTTGAATTAATAATTCTATTATGAATTTATCAAAAACAAAATACCAAATAGTGTCAAAATTGACATAAAAGCGTTTTTAAAATAAATATTAAATTATTAATTGATATTATATTCTTAAAATATATGGTTTTTCCAAAAGACTTATATAATAATATATATGACATTAGTGAACCAATTAGGGTACTATTTTCAGTTTATAGTATGATTATGAACCATGTAGTTTAAGAATACAAGAAGACAAGGTAAAAGATAAATTATTTAACTTAGAGTTAAATCTAAATGATAAGGTTAAAATGGTAACCTAAACTTCTCTAAAACCTATTGGTTGAGAGTATTTTCGACCCATCCCCACCCTATCCTCGATTAAGTCACATTGGAGCCATTATAAAATGAATATGAATTTATTTTAAAAAAATGTTTTAATTTTTTTCTAAGGTTCCCCTCACCCGTCTTATAAAAAAGAACTACCCCTTCTCTCTAATTCACATTTCAAAATCCATTTAGCTCAAATAAACCCAGCCCAAATACCCTCTAAACTGTCCTACCTTCATCATAGAGTCCTTCCGTTAGTCATAATGCCTACCTAAGGATCCCTTTTTGATAAAATCAAAAAGAAGAACCTGAAGAAGAGGTAAATATCTCCCCACCAATTTCAAGTTCCTTTCTTCATCCACTTCCTCCTTCTTTGTTGTTTCCATTCTAAAATAATAACTCCAGTAACTTCTATATACTGTTATGTTATTTTAAAAATTTTATAGACATATTAGTTATTTCATACATCCTATGAATGAAAAAGTCAACATATGTGCGTACTTACGGCTTACCATCTCCATGTCATGGTGTAGTTTGTTATTTGAACATTTAATCATTTGGATGGGTATAATAATGAGTATAAATGATATAAATAATAAATATAACATTATTATAATTCTTTATATATTATATACCATCCAATTATATACGAATTTAATATCAAAAGAATGATATCATTTCCCATGCCTACGTACGGCCTACAGTCTCTACGATGTGATGTGACTCATTCTACGTGATATTCATTGAATAATGATAATATAAATGAATTGAATGAATAAATATGATATATATTACACAAATTCCATTCTGTAAATGAGGTGTCTACATCCTAAAAAATAGGAATAAGAATTTATTCGAACAAACACGCATAAGAACATAAACCAATGAACACCCGAATAACAAGTAGCAATGAAATATTACTAATAAAAAGATAACAATATGACCATATATGATATCATAACAATGAATATGATTCTGTAATAAGTCAATGACATTATTTAAATCATTATACCGGTGGTTCAGATATGTACGATGTATATCAGACCTAAGGTAAGGGAAAATCTTGCAATCTCATTTTTATCCGAGATTGTTTTTACTTCCGAATTTACTGGGGAATATATATCATCCACATCCATGTATCCTAAATATGTAATATTATTTATAACCACCTACAAATCTTTAAATCCAATTTTACCTATTTCTGAATTTTTAGTAATAGTTATGAAGGGAATATTTTGTCATTTTTGGTATGAGATACTTTTTAAATTTTCAGGCCAAAGTACGAGAAAAATGTTTTATTAACTTATAAGGCATGAATGGATTTTTCTAAACATTATTTCCATGAAGCGTCCTTAACAAGTTTTAAAGTTTATTTTTAATTTATTTCTTTTTGTTTAAAATTGTATTACATGTTATGAAAGGAAAAAAATTGAAGTAGAAAGGATATTTTCCTCATTAATGGATTTCAAGTGTTTTATCAAAATTATTTTCCATCTAAGATAATATAGGGATCTGTTTCTATCCCTATTATTACATTGATTGGATTATGTTATCATTGAATTATTTTTATGAAGTCCATTTATCTTATATTTATTATGTTATGATGGAATGATGTTTAAGAATCCCATTTTTATTACATGGGTTATGCTATAATGTATGATTTATGATTTTGTGGAACACATAAGAATGGTTTCAATATGAGATGGGTGGGACCTATATCTCCCTCCAATGAATTGGGTAAAGATTTATATCTCATGAGATAAACATGTCTGGAATGGAAAGTTAATCTGGTTCAGTGATACAATATTGGAATGAGGAGTGAACTCGGTTCAGAAATGGACATTGTCCACTATGATAATCTTGGAAATGATTCATGACTAATATGAAATGATTTTCTATTATTATGTAGGTATGCCGCAAATTTTCACATTTTTTGTTATGATTATTGGGATTATATTTCACTACAATGATTTATCCCATGTTATGATATTATGATCTCTTTTGTAGGTTATGATTTTCAAAATGTTATGGACTTGTGAATATGATATGATTGATATTTACTTTGTTTTGCATTACTGAGAATTTGATCTCACCCTTTTGTATGTTTTCGTTTCCGCAGGTTTGGAAGAAGGGTATTAAGTAAGATATTCCAAAAAGGACTTTAGATATGATGAAATAAACGGGAGACAATGTACATGCTTTATGAACCCTTTATTGATGTTTCCCAGTTTCTAAAGACACTATACTTATAAGGTCCTATCTTGGTTTTGAAATATGTTAAAATAAGTATTCTTCAATTCTGAAGTAATAACAATGTGTGTAAATTATGAGTCGTTATAGTTGGTATCAGAGGAAAGGTATCCTCATCATTTGGAAACTAGGATGTGAAAGCCTTAGTAATAACCCTAAGGATATGTCTAAGCGTAGAACAAAATATTAGTGTTTTAGAAATGGCCATTAATAGCCTATGATAAGACCTAAAGTGTGAAATTTTATTCATGATTATGTGGTTTTCTGATTATGATTAGTGTTTATCACACTATGCTTATTGGTTTTTGTCAATGGATGGAACCTAAAGGAACTGTGTTTATGCAGAATGAGACGGGAAATGCAATGATTTTCCCCCTGAGCAGCAAAACATTATGGGAGATGGAATAAACAATCTTGTAGCCATGCTCACACAACTTTCTCAAGATATGAATCATGTAGGACTTCCAAACGATCAAAGGATAGAGCAACATTATGTTGAATCCTTCATGAGGCAGCATCCACCCTCATTCAGACGGTCTACTGATCCATTAGTGGCTGAACAATGGATCTGTACCACTGAAAAGATATTTCCAGTTCTTCAATGTTCTGAACCTGAAAACGTCATCTTAGCAATATATCTTTGGGAAGGTGAAGTTGATCAATGGTGGAATCTTATCAAGAATACGAGGAAAAGACACAAAATTTAGTCCATGGAATGGGATGAGTTCAAGAACATATTTTTCAATACATGATTCCCTCATATTCTTCGAAGGGTGTTATCCATAAGGGACTTCAATAGCTATGAGTAAATTGTTCGATGTGATCTCAAGGTTGAGATGTAGATTGGAGTAACCCATCAGTCATATGGGATTGATAAGAAGAGGAAAATGGAATTAAAAGGGAAATCTAAAGACCACACTGAAAAGAAGATGAGTTTTCTCTTATGCTCAAAGTGTAGAAAGAAACATGGAGGGAATTGTCTTAAAGGGACTGCAACTGTATCAAATGTGGAAAAGAAGTCCATCAGTCATTTGAATGCCGCAATGATGGGAAAAATATTTCTAGTGATGCGAACAACGAAAGGAATACACAGAATTCACCTCCTACACTTAAATGTGTCATGTGAAAGGAAATGGGGAATTATGCTAATCAATGCCCTGATCCAAGGGTTGTTGATGATGATCGACATCAACAAACTCTTAAGGCCAAAGACAAAGGAAAGTCACATGCAATTTCTATCAATGATGTGGAGTATGATAATAAAGTGATGAAAGTTACACTTACCATCATCTCTAATGTAAAAAATGTTTTATTTGATTTTGGATCGTCCTGCTCTTCTATTTCTGAAGAATTTTCTATGGGTATCACTGTACTACCTCAACAATTAGTTATTGAGTTAGTTGTGACACCTCGTAATGGCTCAACGGTTGCATCAAAGGTTTATAATTATTCTCTAATTTAAATTTGTGGGAAAGTGCTTCCTGAAAATCTTGTGATCCTTCCTAGAGTGGAATTTGAAGTGATTCTTGGCATTAATTGGCTTTCTTTATATGGAGCTCATATGGATTTCCAAATAAGGGAAGTCACATTTCTTATTCATGATCAATCTACGATCATCTATCGATGTGATGATGAATATAATGTCCCAGTGGAAATTTCTTCCATCTTATGGATCTTGATTCCAATAAATGAAGGTTATTTATCTCAAATGGTTGGAGAGAAACGCACTATTATGAATATTCCCATTGTACAGAAGTTTGATGATGTCCTTCTAGAGGAATTTCTAGGATTTCCACCAAATCGTGAAGTTGAGTTTTCAAAATAACTCATACTGGGTGTTATCCCCATTTCAAAGACACCTTATAGAATGGCCCTAATTGAGTTGCAGGAATTGAAGAAGCAACTCCAAGAGAATCTTGATAAGGGATTCATAAGCCCTAGTGCATCCCCTTGGGGAGCACCTATTCTGTTTGTTAAGAAGAATGATGTATAAAAGAGACTCCACATTAATTATCGAGAACTTAACAAGATCACTACCAAGAGAAAATATCCTCTCCCATGCATTGACTACTTATTTGAACAACTATGCTGAGCTCAATACCTTTCCAAGATTGATCTTCGTTCAGGGTATCATCAATTAAGGGTCAAATGGGAGGATATACCAAAGATGGCATTCTGTACAATGTATGGACACTATGAATTTATAGTGATGACATTTGGTCTTACTAATTCCCCTGCTATCTTCATGGATCTAATGAATAGAGTCCTTAGAGACTATCTTCATTAGTTTTTCGTAGTCTTTATAGACAATATTCTTGTCTATTAAAAGGTAAAGTAAGAACATGAAGATCACATAAGAATTTTATTAAAGACCATAATAAAGGAGAAGATTTATGCCAAATTTACCAAGTGTGAATTTTGGCTTAAAAAATTTCCATTTTTGGGTCACATAATCTCACAAGAGGGGATATCTGTGGATCCAGAAAAAATAGAGGTTATCGAAAGATGGTCAAGACCAACAACAGTAACTGATTTGGAGGCATAAACTATCACCATATCATTTTTCATGCGAACACACCCCAATCCCTTCTTAGATGCATCATTGTAGATCACAAACTTTTCTCCACTTCAACTCAGTATGAGCATAGGTGCACAAAATAACCTTCTTTTTAACTCCTTGAAATTCTCTTCACACTCCTCTGTCCAAACGAAATTATCTTCTTTTTGAGTCAACCTAGTGAGTGGATTAGATAATCGTGAAAATTATTTCAAAAAACATTGATAATATTCTAAATCATTTGGAATTAGCGGCGGTAATCTTTGCATTAAAGATTTGGAGGCATTATCTTTATGGTGAAAGGTATGATATTTATATTGATCATAAAAGTTTAAAGTATATTTTCAAACAAAAGGAGATTAATATGCACCAAAGAAGATGGTTGGAGATGATTAAGCATTATGATTTCTCCATTCATTACCACCCTGGGAAATCAAACAAGGTGGTAGACGCATTTAGTCGAAAAGACCATTCTAGCTTATCCATGATGAGGATGACAAAAGATCCAATATTTCTGGATTTATAAAGGACGGATCTTGGAATTATAATGGAAGGGGAAAATCTGATCTTTCTCAAATGAATGTTAAACCATCTATATGTGTGAAGATTAAAGAGGCACAAAAATAAGATGTAGAGTTACAAAAGAAGGTGAGAAATGTTCCTGAATTCCACATTGATTGTGATGAAATAATAAGGTTTCGGAATTTTGTTTGTGTTCATCCCATCCCAGAATTAAAGAAGGAAATATTGGATGATGTTCATAGTTATTCATTCTCAATTCACCATGGAAGAATGAAGATGTATAGGGACCTGACGGAGTACTTCTAGTGGGATGGCATGAAAAGAGATGTTTCTGAATATGTATCTCGATTCTTGGTTTGTCAGCAAGTTAATGCTGAGAAACAGAAGTCTAAGGGGATGTTACAACCATTACCCATTCCAGAATGGAAACGGAAAAATATCACAATGTAAATTGTCACTGGACATCCTAAAAAATCCAAAATCAATAATGATATCTGGGTTATAGTTGATCATCTTACGAAGTCAACACACTTCATTACTATTTGAGAAGATTTCTCTCTTGATCATCTTTCCATGATATATGTGAAGGAAGTGGTAAGATTGCATGGAGTACAACTTTCCATTATATCTGATCGAGATCCGAGGTTTACCTCGATGTTTTGGCGAAGTCTTCAGCATACTCTAGATATAGAGTTGAGTTTAAGCACTGCTTATCATCCTTAGACATATGGTCAGTCTGAGAGGACAATTCAAACTCTAGAAGACATGTTGAGAGCTTTCTATATGGATTTAAAAGGTGGTTGGGATCAACACCAACCTTTGTTGGAATTTTATTATAATAATAGCTTTCACTCCAGTATTCAGATGGCTCCTTATGAAGCTCTCTATGGAAAAAAAAGCAGAACTCCAACTTACTGGGATGAAGTTGGGGAAAGAAATCTATTAGGACCTGATCTTATTGATGAGATGGTAGAAAAGGTATGATCTATCAAACAACACATAAGAGAAGCTCAGAGTCAACAAAAATGTTATGTCAACAACTGAAGAAAAGACCTAGAGTTTGAAGTGGGTGATAAAGTGTTCTTACTAATATCTCCTTGGAAGTAAGTAATGATATTTGTAAATAAGGGAAAGTTGAGCCCTAGGTATATGGTCCTTCTGAAATACTGGACCATGTTTGGAAGGTAGCTTACCGATTGGAGTTTCCACCGAATCTCTCTCAATTTCATGATGTGTTCCATGTATCTTTCCTGAGAAAGTACATACCCAATCCTTAACATGTACTAAGCTCAGAAGTTGTACTACTAGAGAAAGATATTTCTTATGAAGAACAACCAATAGAGATTTTGGATCATAGCGAAAATGTTCTACGAAACAAGACCACTTTCTTGGTTAAAGTTTTATGGAGGAACCACCAATTAGAAGAAGCTACATGGGAACTTGAGGATATGATGAGGGAGAGGTATCCTCATATGTTTGTTACGAAGTGACAAATTTTGAGGGCGAAATTCTTTTTTAAGGGGGGTAGAATGTAACACACTAAGATTTTATGAGAAATATTTTGTTTTTATTTATTATGTTATATGAAACACCAAATGAATCTTTCACTACACACAACACTGTCTTGGCTTGTGTTACACATAGGAGCAACCTTCCTCGATAGCATGCGTTGTACGCAATACCAAGTTTCACTAAACAACGATATGTTATTAAAATATTATATAAACTAACCATTATAAATAGTGATACCCACCTTTTGAAATTTTATCTTTCATAATGGACTTCATTTTTGTATTTGGAATATCGAAATTATCTTAGGGTGAACTTTTTGTATTTTTCTGAAAACAATCAATTTCTGATGAATAGTAAAAAACACTGAGTTATAGTTTAAAACCGAATTTTTATTTAAATAATTATTTATTTTATTTAAATTTATTTTAGTTCAAAATATATAAATAATACCTATAAAATTTCAATATAATTCGTTGGAGTCATTTTATAATAATTTTAGATATATTAAAATTTTATTGAACTTTTTAACGTCTTTTACCCACCTCCTAGGAGAATTTGGAAATTTACATAAAATGTAATTTAACTACTTCTATGAGTGTAATTTCAAAAATACAAGAGACATGGTTGATATCAGTAATTAAAATGTGTTTCAATAAGATAAAAATAATTTTTGGTGAATAGTAACTTTTTACTTTTATTTACCACGGTTAAAAGTAAATAGGGTAATTAGAGGTAAAAATGATTTTATTATTACACTAACACATGACATAATTCTATTGGATAAGTTTAATTAGAAAAAAAAACACATTAGGAATAAAATATTACCATTTAGGTCCACATTGATTATATTAGGACATTTATTATTATTTAATTCAAAGAAAAGGTAAAAGATTTAAAATAAATGTTTATTAAGTAAAATATTTGTAATATAGGGTTATACATAAGATAAATTAGACTCTAAATATTCATTAGAAATATAAAATTATTTCCTACATAATGGTATTTTATTAATAATTTTTAGACATTAAATAATTTAATTTATTTATGACACAATGATGATGTAGTAATTACCTTATTAATAAAATATTAACATAATTGATATTATAAATACCTAAATAAATGTAATTTGAGACTTTTTTGGAATTAAAATAATTTTATAGGTTAATATAACATATTATAGTTGGTTAGATGAATTGTTTTCTAAGTAATAATATTGTTATGAATTTAGAAAAAACAAAATACAAAATAGTTTCAAAATTGACATAAAAGAGTTTTTAAAAAAAATATTAAATTATTAAATGATATTCTATTCTTAAAAATCTACGGTTCTACCAAAATACTTATATAATAATATATATGACATTAATTAACCAATTTGGGTTCTATAAGAAGTTTATAGTTTGTTTATTAACCATGTAGTGTAAGAATACAAGAAGACAAGGTAAAAGCTAAATTATTTAACTTAGAGTTAAATCTAAATGATAAGGTTAAAATGGTAAACTAAACTTGTCTAAAACCTATTGTTTGAGATTAATTCTACCCATACCCACCCTATCCTAGAAATAAGTCACATTGGATCCATTATAAACTGAATATTAATTTATTATAAAATAATATTTTATGTTTTTCCTAAGGTGCCCCCCACCCCTCTTATAAAAGGGCACTCCCTCTTCTCTATAATTCACACCTCAAATGCCATTTGGCTAAGACAAAACCTACCCAGATACCCTCTCATCTTTCCTCCCTTCATTATAGAGGCCTTGTTTTAGAAATCCAACCTAAGGATCCATTTTTTATGAAATAAAAAAGAAGAACCCGAAGAATAGGTAAATATATCACAACAATTTCAAGTTCCTTTCTTCTTCCACTTCATCCTTCTTTGTTGTTTCCATCATAAAATAATAAATCTATTATATTCTATATAATTTGATGTTATTGTAAAAATTTTACAACTATGTTAGTTATTTTGTCAATCCTATGAATGAAAAAGTCACCACACGTGCGTACATACGGCTTACCGTCTCCACATCGTGGTATTGTTTGTTATTCAAACATTTCATCATTTGGATGGGAATAATAATGAGTATAACTGATTTAAATAATAAATATAACATTATAATGATTCTTTATATATGATATACCATCCAATTATATTTGATATTAATGTTAAAAGAATTATATCATCCCTCGTGCGTGCGTACGGCCTACCGTCCCCACGATGTGATGTGATTTGTTCTACATGATCTTCATTGAATAATGATTATATAAATGAATTGAATGAATAAATATGATATATTTTAAAATAATAGCATTCATTAAATTATGTATCTATAACCTAAAAATAGTAATAAGAATTTATTTGACAAAACACGCATAAGAACGTAAAGCAATGAACACCCGAATAACAAGTAGCAAAAAATATTACTAATATGAAGATAATAATAATACCATATATGATATAATAACAATGAATATTATTCTTTAAAAAGTAAATGACATTATTTAAATCATTATAAAAGAGGTTTGGATATGTATGGAGCATATCGGACCTAAGGTAAGGGAAAATCTCGCAATCTCATTTTTATCCGAGATTGTTTATACTTCAGAATTTACTGGGGAATATTTTTCATCCATATCCATGTTTCCTCAATATGTAATATTATTTCTATCCTCCTACAGATGTTTAAACCCAATTTTACCTATTGGTGAATTTTTATTAATAGTTATGAGAGGAATATTTTTTCGTTTTTGGTATGAGATACTTTTTGACTTTTCTGTACAAACAACGAGAAAAATGTTTTTTTAACTTATACGGAATTAATGTATTTTTATGAACATTATTTCCATGAAGCTTCCTTTAGAAGTTTTCAAGTTTATTATTAATTAACTTCATTTAGTTTAAAATTTTATGAAATTTTATGAAAGGAAAAATGTTTTTGAATTAGAAAGGATATTTTCCTCAAGAATGGAGTTCTAGTGTTTTATCAAAATTATTTTCCATCTAAATAATATAGGGTTCTGTTTCTATACCAATTATTAAATTGATTGGATTATGTTATGATGGAATTATTTTTATGAATTCCTTTTATCTTATATTTATTATTTTATGATGGCTTTATGTTTAAGAATCAAATTTTTATTACATGGGTTATGCTATAATGTATGATTTATGATTTTGTGGTACACATAATAATGGTTCCATTGTGAGATGGATGGAACCTATATCTCCCTCCAATGAATTGGGTAAATATTTATATCTCATTACATAGACATTTCTGGAATGGAAAGTTAATCTGATTCAGTGATACTGGACTGGAACGAGGAGTTAACTCTGTTTAAAAATGGACTTTGTCCGCTATGATAGTCTTGGCAATAAGTCATGACTAATAAGAAATGATTTTATATGATTATTTGTTTATGACACAATGTTTCATGTTTTATGTTATGATTATTGGGATTGAATTTCACTACTATGATTTATCCCCTGTTATGATATTACGATCTCTTTTGCAGGTTAATATTTTCAAAATGTTATGTTCTTAGGAATATGATATGATTGATATTTCTTTTCTTTACCCTTACTGAGAATTTGAGCTCAAACTTTTGTATTTTTTGTTTTCCCCAGGTCAGGAAGAAGGGCATTGACTAGGATATTCCAAAAGGGACTCCAGATATGATAAAATAAATGGGAGACAATGTAGATGCTTTATGAACCAGTTGTTTATGATTCCCAATTTCTAAAGACATTATACATATATGGTCCTATCATGGTTTTGTTATCTGTTGTAATAAGTATGATTCAATTATAAAGTAATAAAAATGTATGTAAAGTATGGGTTGTTATAAAAATATTAATCCTTATACTTTTCTAGAAATTCCCATGTTTTCAACTCAATGAAATATTAAAACAGAATTCATTCATTCAATCTCTATCCATGATAAAAAAACCAACCATTATATACCTAATAGACCAATAGATATGACATAAACTTCATATAATTCAATATATGAAGATATATTAAGAGTGAAATATATATAAAATAGAGAGAGAATATTTAACCATAGATATGATGTCACAAAGATGGGTCCCAACAATAAAGGAATTGTTTTAATGTGGTGAATCCCATAAATTTCATCCAAAGAATCCTAGATCAATAATTAGTTGAATGAGAAAGTTAATCAGGGTATTAAATAGCCAAATAAGGAATTTAAAATTCAGAACACATAAATTTTTCATCGTTGAATGTTTATCCCGGATGGTTTAGAACACTGTGTGTTAACATATTCCCCTTTCTGTTCTTGAAAAAAATGAATCATGTTTATTCATCATAGTTTGGTGAATCATATACCAATCATTCACACTTTTTGTTCTTTAAAAAAATATATACATGGTCTGATTTCATAGTTTGGTAAAACATTATCCAACCATGAAGAATATATTTTCTAAACCATTCCATCACACATGGTTTACTCGCATTTTTTTCTCTAACCATGAGTGACACCGGGATTTTAAAAAAACATTTATTTTATCCCAAAAACACAAAAACACACTACATGCAAATACTTACTATAAAATATGGGGTGCTACATATGTTCTAATTAGTATTTAATTATTAAAATATAAAATATTAATTCATATCTCTGACTCATACTCAAATAGTGGAAAGTTGGTTCAGACCCTATGAAATGTGGGTGAGTTGTCTAAGGTATTATTAAAATCCGAATCTACCAAAAAGAATGAAAGGGTAGTGGATTTATATAAGTAAGAATGTGTATTCTAAATTGGAATGTAGAGGGAAGTATAGAGTTATAACATAAATTATAAGTTATGGAAGGAGAAATTTAATAAATATGATTGAAGGGAGGCTTAACTGATTTCATCTTATTAAATGAAATATTCAAGAAAATGAGTTCAACACATCTTGAATACAAATCAATAATATTGTTATAATTTATTTCAAGGGTTAAAACTACTAATGTATAAAAAATTGAAACTTTTCAAGATTTATTTATATACAACTATGATAATTTAGAGTGTCATGGGCCATTCACAAATAAAACTGTCATTTATTCAAGAAGTTTTCACTTTAAAATTAGAAACCTAAATCATTCACGTTTATGATGTGGGTGAAGTAAATTAAAAATATATTTTGTAGTGATTTTAATCTAAAATTTCTTATATATAATTCAAGAAATTATTAGAAATATTGATGGACTCATATAAAAAATTTCATCCAAGGTGGATGAAATAATAAACCTGAATGAACAAACAAATAGACAGAAATTTATTACCTTTCAAATAAAATTCCCTTATATTTTTTCTAAAACATAGGATATTAAAAGTGGGTAAAAATAAAATTTTAGTATAATGAAAGTAATAGATGAAGGTTTTTTTTATATTGAGTTTGGATTCCACTCCCCCATAAATCTCCTGTTTTTCCCCCTTGAATAACAACTCATGATTTTCCAACTCCTACCCTATCCCATCATGGTTAGTCCCATTCTATGTCTCTTTTTTCCAAAATTACTTGTTCAATTGGTCATTACCCAGGAAAATGATTCAACCCCTAAATATAAATGAATTTGATTGAATTAACCTAATTACCATCATCAGTCTCATATTTTCAATACCCATATATCATAAGTCAATATTCATCATCCTCCTTCATAAATTCAAGTAGAAGATCCATGATTAATATTGAAGCCTCCACTTTATCTTGATCTCCCCAAGATTCTACTACAAGATTCAAAATATCCCCAATTTTCCTTTTAACCTCAATAAAGGCCCTATATTTATTTTTAGATGATAATTAGGGGTCAAGAGTATTTTAACTCATTCATCACACCTTTATGTTGTAGTGTATGGTGGAATGAACTTTACATATCCCGATGCATTTTTAAGGTACCCTTATGAGTGTTAAATCAGTGGAGATAGTACCTATATGAAATTATATTGAAGTTTGGAGGACCTTTATACAATATTATATTACCCTTACCCAGGTATTTCAAACCTTTAAAAATTTCTAAAATGATATATGATATTTACGTAGTATGATGTGGATGACAATTTTGAATATCTCTTCAATTGTACCCTTATTTATGTCATCAAAATAACCCTTCCATAGATGCCTTTTCTAGAAATGTTATTTACATAACATAAAATTTTGTAACAAAATAATACTAATAAAATTATCTAAAAAATAATATTTTTAATAGATAAATAATGAATGGTTATCAATGTAAAGATTATTCCAACTAATAATATTTAAATTATTTTTATGGAACTGGTAAAATATTACTTCGAATACAAAAAAAACATTTTAAAACTATTCCAATGATAATTTTTAAATTAAATTTAAAAAACCAAATATATCTTTTAAAATATATATTTATCTATGTGTCTGTGTTTATGCAAAGAAAAAAATTTAATTTAAGCCAAAAAACTGAATATTTTACCTAAGTATTCGATGAAATCACATTTTTAACCAAATTTTAAAAGTATTAATAATTTACTAATTGAATGACATTTTACCCAAGAACACTAAATTTAATATAGAAAATATTTTTTCAAACATGTATTCAAATCAATCCAAATCAAATTCCCTAACACTTAATCCTTTTCTTGTCCTTAGGGTATCAATTAATCAAATTCGGTGGAATTAAACTCATTTTATAAATAAAAGCCTTATCATTCCAATGAATAATTGATTTTCAAAGACTCTTCCCCCCATTGAAACTTTCAAATAAGAAAGGATTACTTCTCCATTCAAAATAATGTTTTTTTTCAAAATATGGTTATAGTTTTAAAAAATAGATTGTTTTTGAAAATTTTAAAAAGATTTAAACAAACCTATGTTTTTATTTATATTTTATTCCAAACATATATTTTTATCCATTGTGAAAAAATTCATATAATTAGCACATAAAATAATTAGATGTAACCGTTGGATAAGTGAGTTAATATTTTAAAGGAAGTATAATTAAATATACTACCAGTTTTAGATTAATGAATAAATTTTTTTCAAGGATTAAGAGTTTATTTTGTATCACATTTAAATGAAAATATTAATACTTTAATATCTAATGAAAAACTTTCATAGTTAATTATGTTTGTAAATATTATTTCCAAATGTTTACCCAAAGAAACAATTTTTAAGGTGAAAAATGTAAATGGTATTAGTAGATTGAATCTATGGAAGAAAATAATTAATTAACCACTCCACATAAAAATACAATCATAAATTTTAATAAAACAAATAAAACATTGAAAATGTAAACTAATCCTCATGAGGTAATTATTTTAAAAAAATTGCAAAATTTTATAATAATTTCAATAAAAATGGAGTATATCATAAAAATAGAACCCTGTCCAATTTTAAAAGTCATCATTTTCACCAATGTTTAATCTGAATGTGGTATAAAATTTAAAAGTTGAAGCTGAAAATTTATATTCGAATCATTTTTTCAAATCATTTTTCAGGGTATATTACAGTTTATAATATCATGCTTTCCAAAAATTCAAAGCCGCTTTCCAAAATAAATTTTATTATATACTTTTATTTTATTTAAAAGAAATTAAAAGTAAATGAGTGATTATAATAGTATAATGTCAAAATAATATTACATTGTATAAATTAAAATATAATATTCTTCAAAAAAATTAAATAACTCAAAAACATTTTCTGGGTTCTAAAAAATATTTCCATTATGTTCCAAAATATTTTTTCAAAAAAGTAAATTAGAATAATAAAGTAATTTATTTATCTATAAATTACCAATTAAATACTAAAAAATATTCAAAGTATTGGAAAACTCCACCCCAAAACATAGTATTCATAAAAATATTGATTTCAAACATATCAAAAACTTCATATAGAATTTAAATAAACTTCTAGATATAATGAATCTATTTAAAAAACTATAGAATAAAGAATAATATTTAATGAATGAAAAAGTTACTCCCCTAACAGTTGAATATTGTTTTCCACGATAAACAATCAAATTGATCTATCACTATTAATAATTGAATATCTACATGGTTTCTTCTTCAAATCACCTTCTATAGTTGAAAATAATAATAATTACATTCATCTATTTAAAATTTGTAAAAAAAAAGCCAACTAAAAGTGAAATGATGAGGAAATGGGTATCTAAGCCACTAAAATAGTGGAATAGCTTTTAAAATTTTAGATCTAAGAATAGATGATGATGGGGGTGGATGAATATAAAAAGGAAATAATTGATATAGATTTTATTCAAAAAAGTAATTCATAAATAAAATTCAAAACCCTAGGTTTCCTAGTTTTGGGTTTTAAGTCCCTAGTCGGAATCTCATAGAGAACTAACCATAGACATTATGAGGATGTGGTTCCCTATCTGATAATGACCCCATATTTATGACCCACATATTTTTAGGTGAAAATAAATTATATGGGCTTCTAAACTTCTAATAAAAACAAACTAATTCTTTAGAAAGTGAAAAATACACATGAACACTCCCCTTGACAGAGCTGGACAACATGTTATCTAGTTCTTGAATTTTTCAAAAAATGATTCAATATATACCCTTTTTCATGTAAAGTATAAAGAAAGAAATTTATAATTGGGTGGATTTATACCATAAGTCATCTTCCCGTCTTTTATAGAATTAAGTCACAAAAAACAATGGTGAATATGGTTTAGTTTAGAATTGAAGATTCATAAATAGGTTCATTAATTTCATTTTGAAAATATTTTATTTACTTTAAATTTAATAAAAAACACTCTCCTATATTTATCTAATCTTCTAGATCGATTTTAATAATCAATTTTTCTAGTTCACCATCAAAAATATTTAAACCTATGTTGCATCCATTAAAATTTAGTTCTTTAAATTCCACAACTGTCAAAACATTTTCATGTTTAAATACTTGTACAAAAGTTCTTTTCCTTACACGAAAATGTGTATGATAAATCCGAAGTTCATGTTTAAAGTCTATATATTTATCCTCAAAAGAATTATTGAGATGATTTGAGTTTTATGTTTACATTTAATGGGGAAAAAGTTTAATTACATTTTAAGAAGATTGTAATCAAATTAAAAATCATGTATATGACTTTCCCCTAAATTATCTATAATATTTTCCACATTCATTATCATTGTATTTAATACATCAATTTTTAGATATATAAGGGAAAAATTTATTAAAAATTACCCTTTATTCAAATTTTACTCCCTTAACCTCTTTATCAATATCCATGAAACAATGTTTTTGATTTAAACTATAAATTAAGGGAAGGTGAAACTTAAAAGCATGTCCAAAAAATATTGAATTCAAGACTACAATATAATTTTTTATTCCCCAAAATTCAAAACATTGAACACTATTTATTTTATAAAATTTTTAGAAATATATTTTGAGTAGTTTCAAAAAAATATGTTTTCATAATCAAATTCTTCTTCAATTTCATCAACTTTATCCTAAAAAAGTACACAATGTCAATAGTTTAATTTCTGAATCAATTCTTAATTCTCATTAATCATTTCCTTTTGTGAGTGATTTTGGGGTTGATTATAATTAAACTGTCTAGATTTATTTTCATAACAACCACAACATAACAAAAAAATTAGTACTTAATGATATCATCCCTAATATTTTTTTTCAATTTTTACCATTACAACGCACAAATTCAGATTAAGCAATAAAGGAGTTTAACACAATAACAAAAATAGTAATCAATAGTTATAATAATATAAAAGATCTATAATATATAAAATAAATGGTTTAAAATATTTCATATAAGACGAATAAACATCATAAACATACACTAAAAGAAAAAATATTTTTAAATTTCATCCTCATATAGTAGATTTCAGTAGATTTTTAATATTATTAATTTATTTATTTTAGTTTGAAAACTCTAGGAAAACCAATGTGCTTCCATAAATATTAATGGTTCCAAATTTTAATATTTCATTGTTTCACTATAAAAATATAAATTTATATCTCCTACTCACATTAGTAAAATGTCTAGTAGGGTTACACCCAATGTTTGGTCGGGGGGTAGTCTAAGGGATTATTAAAAACCTAATATATTGTAAATTTTCAAAGGAAGGTGGTTGAATCTAATAATGAATTTGGTTTCTAAATTCAAATGAAGAGGGAAGTTTTATAGTTATAAATTAAAATATTGGTTGTAGTCGGAAGGATCCTAGTAAAGATGATTAATGGTTGTTTAATTGAATTTGTCTTATTGGAAATGAAACATTCAATAAAATTATTCTAACTCAATATAAAAATAGATCACTAAGATTTTTATAATTTTTGATGAAGATTAAAACTACTAGTGTATGAAAATATAATCCTTGTCAAGTAGTTATTTTATATAGTAGTGAAAATTGAGTAGATCATGGGTTATTCGTAGAAATAACTATCATTTGTTCATGAATATTTTTTATTGGTAATTTTAAGACTCAATATTTTAATTTTAAGAAATGAGTGAAGTGAATTCAAAACAGGATTGGGCGTGATTTTTATCTAATGTTTCTTCTATAATATTCAATAAATGAGTCAAAATGAAAATGGCCTGGTAGGATGTATTGTATTAATGGTGGGTGAAATAATGAACATGAATGAAGAAACAAGAAGTATCAATTTTATTTCCCTTAAAAGAAATTTCCAATAATGAATGTTTATTTGAATAGAGTAAAACATAATAAAATGAAATAGTAATTTAGTAGAAATAGAATAATGGATGATTTTCCTTCTCTATTGAGTTCAAATTCCATTCCCTCCATATAGTTTTAAAAAAATTATCCTTGAATAATAGCGCATAATCTCCCAAATCCATCACTCAACTCTAAAAGTTATTCATAGTCAATGTATTTGGGTCTTAGATTTAGTTAATCCATTCATCAATCCCTAGAATAATTATTCAACCACAAATATAAAGATATTATAAGAAATTATCTTGAGTAGTGTCACTTTCTTCAAACCACCATTGTCCATGTGGATCCATTCACTAGTCATATTCCACCTAAGGTAACTCAAATGAAATATCCACTCGGAATATCATATAATCCATGTGATCTTAATCACCCAAATATTTGATTGTAATATTTGGATAATTCGAAGTATTTTTCCTTGAAACTGATAAAGGAGTTAAATTTTTTATTTTGATTTTGGAATAATGGAAATTGTGTATTTTGACTCATTATAATCACCTTTATGATGCAGTGGAAAATATCATAACCATTAAATACATCGGTGCTCTTTGGAGGTACCATTGTGTGAATTGAATCTTTGGGGATAATACCTTTATGAAACTCTAATAAATCTTATAGAATCATTACATAAGTGCGTTTTACCCTTTCACAATTATGTATAACATTTTCACTGTGATAAAATTCTTGATGACCTTTATGAAATTAAAAATCGATAACATTTATGTATCTCTCTTCAAGTTGACCATTATACAAGTCATTAAAAATCCCATACCTGGATACTACTTCTAGAAATGACTTTACACAGCTTTAAATTCCATGCCAATGAAACACAGATGAAATTATCCAAACAAAAGTATTTTTAAGAGTAAAATATTTAATTCTCATCAAATTAATGATTTTCCAACGAATAATGTATAAAATAAGAGTAGAAACTTTAAAAATATTATTTCCAAAAACCAAAAATCTTTTCAAACGTTAAAAAAATAATATTTCAGTTAAAATTCAAAATCTAACAAAAATTTTATTCATATATATATATATTTATATATATATATGAAAGTTCAATAATAGAAAAAAAATTGTCTTTAAGGCCCAAAACATCAATATTTTACTAGATTATTCAATGAAACCACTTTTTCTCCCAAATTTGAAAAATATATATAATTTATCAATAAAATTTCATTTTATCCTAGAAAAAATTGGATTTAATATTGAGAATATAACGAACCATACATTACATACATTGTTAATACTTCAAAATTGATGTACACATATTAAAACATATAACAAAACCATGAAAGGGCTATATAGGTATAGTGTCTTTGGAAACCGGGAAACATAAAGAACTGGTTCATAAATCATCTACATTGTCTCCCATTTATTTCATCATATCTAGAGTCCCTTTTGGTATATCCTACTTAATAACCTTCTTCCTGAGCTGGGGAAAGAACACATACAAAAGGGTGAGCTCGAATGCTATGTAAAGGTAAACAAAAGAAATATCAATCACATCATATTCATAAGATCATAACATTTTGGAATTCTTAAACCGCAAAAGAGATCATAATTTCATAACATGGGATAAATCATAATAGTGAAATGGAATCCCAATAATCATAACATAAAATATTAAAATTTTTCGCATACACACATAATCATAGATAATCATTTATTATTAGTCAAGACTCATTTCCAAGACTATCTTAGCGAACAAAGACCATTTCTAAACCGAGTTCACTCCTCATTTCAGTCCTCTTTTACTGAACTGGTTTAACCTGCCATTCCATCCATGTCTATCTCATGAGATATATATATTTACCCAATGCATTGGAGGGAGATATAGGTCCCACCCATCTCATAATGAAACCATTCTTATGTGTGCCGCAAAATCATAAATCATACATCATAGCATAACCCATGCAATAAAAATGGGAATCTTAAACATCATTCCATCATTACATAATCTATATAAGATAAAAGGACATCATAAAAATAATTCCATCATAAAAAAATAAAATAAAGTTTAAAATAGGGATAGAAATAGAACCCTATATTATCTTTGATAGAAAATAATTTTGAAAAAACACTTGAACTCCATTCTTGGGAAAAATATCCTTTCTACTTCAAAAACATTTTCCATTATTAACATGTCATATAATTTTAAACTAAAATATGTTGATTAAAAATAAATTTGAAAAGTTTTAAAGGAATATTCATTTATATAATGTTCTAAAATTTCATTCAGTCTGTATAAGTTAAAAAAACATTCTTCTCGTACTTTAGCCGGAAAAGTCAAAAAGTACCTTGTACGAAAGATGAAAAAGATTCCTTTCATATCTTTTACTAAAAACTCACTGAAGGTTAAAATCAGATTTAAAAAATTATAGGAGGATATAAATAATATCATATATTGAGGAAACATGGATTTGGATGATAAATATGGCCCAGTAATTACCGAAGTATAAACAATCTCGGATAAAAATTGAGATTGCGAGATTTTCCCTTACCTTAGGTCCGATTTGTTTCATAAATGTCTGAACCTCATTTCTAATGATTTAAATAATGTAATTGACTTATTCCATAATCATACTCATTGTTATTATATCATATATGGTCATATTCTTAGCTTCTTATTATTAATATTTCATTGCTACTTGTTATTAGGGTGTTCATTACTTTTTGTTCTTATGCGTGTTTTGTCGAATAAATTATAATTCTTCTTTTTGGTTATAGATACCTCATTTCCATAATGGTTTTAGTGTAATATATATCATATTTATTCACTCAATTCATTTATATAATCATTATGCAATGAATATCATGTAGAACGAGTCGCATCACATCGTGGAGACGGTATTCTGTACGTACGCACGAGCGACGATATTGTTCCCATGACTGTGGAATTGTATTGGACTGTATGTATACTATTTCAGAATCAATATCACTTTAAAATAATCATATATAATTATTATTTACACCATTATACCAATCCATGTAAGATGGTGGTGGAAAATCGATTACACCACGGCGTGGAGACCGTATTCCATACGTACGCACGCGCGGTGATTTCATTTTCCATAGGATGGATAGATGGTGAAATAGGTTCATTTTATACTTATAATGATGTATAAGTATATGATTGATACTGATGTTATTACTTCATAATTAAACAACTAAATAAGAAGAAGTGGAAGAAGAAATAAAGTTGAAAGAATCGGTAACAGACATTACCTCTTCTTTGAAGTGCCTCTTTGAGACCTCCTCTGAAAGAACTAAAATTGGTCTTTGAAAAATACCGGGACATCTAAGATGTTTCTAGGGAAGTGTAGAAGATAAATTGGAAGGGGTTGGACGAGCTTTAAGGCTCAATGTGGTGTGAGGAAGAGAGGGAGGAGGTGCCCATTTATAAGGGAGGACAGGGGCACCTTTGGAAAATTTTAAATTATAATTTTATTATAAAGTCATATTCGGTTTTTAATAGCTCAAAATTGATTTATTTTGAATCTAAGGTGGGGATGGGTCTAAATCCTCTCATATAATATAATTTAGGGAAGTTTAGGTATCAATTTTAACCTTATCATTTATATTTAACTTTAAGTTAAATAATTTTACTTTTACCGTGTCTTCTTGTTTTCTTACACTATAAGGTTAATAAACTTACCATGACAAGGCAAAAGAACCCGAAGTAGTTTATCATTAATATATATAACCTTATCTAAGTAATTTGGCCGAACCTTAGATTTTTAGAAATAAAATAAAAATTAATAATATAATATTTGTTTTAAAAACTATTTTATGTCATTTTTTACACTATTTTGTAATTTATTTTTGTGAAACTCATAACAGATAGATTAGTTCTAAAAAAGTTAATAAACTCAATAATAACATGTCATATTAACCAATAAAATTATTTTAATTCATAAAAAGTCTCAAATTACATTTATTTGGGTATTTATAACATCAATTAGGTTAATATTTCATTAATAAGATAATTACTACATCATAATTGTGTCATATATAAATTAAATTATCAAATGTCTAAAAATTACACATAAAATATCATTATGTAGGAAATCTTTTTACCTTTCTAATTAATATTTATATTATAATTTATCTTATTTATAACCCTATATTAAAAATGATTTACTTATTAAACTTTGATTTTAACTATTTTAACCCTTCTTTAAATAAATTAATATTAAATGTCTTAATCTAATCCATGTGGGCCTAAATGGTCATATTTTATTCCTAAGTTTGTTTTTGTTCCAATTACCCTTATCCAATAGAATTATGACATGTTTTAGGGTAATAATAATATCATTTATACCCTTAATTACCCTATTTACTTTTAACCGTGGTAAAAAAAGTAAAAAGTTACTATTCACCAAAAATTATTCTCATCTCATTGAACCACATTTTAGTCCTTGATATTAACTGTGTACCTCGGATTTTCGAAATTCCACTCATAGAAGTGGTAAAATTAAGTTTTATGTGAATTTTGAAATTCTCCTATGAGGTGGGTAAAAGACGGTGAAAAGTTCAATAAAATTTTTATATATCTAAAATTATTATAAAATGACTCCAATGAATTGCATTGAACTTATATAGGTATTATGTATCAATTTTGACTGAAAATAAATTTAAATAAAATAAATAATTATTTAAATAAAAAGTCGATTTTTAAATATTAACCCAGGGTTTTCACTATTCATCAAAAATTGAATGTTTTCAGAAAAATACCAAAATTTCACCCTAGGCTAATTTCGATATTCCGAATAAAAAATTTAAGTCCATTTTGAAAAATAAAATTTACAAAATTTCAAAATGTGGGTATTACTATTCATAATGGCTAGTTTTAAAAATATTTTAATAGCATATCATTGTTTAGTGAAACTCGGTATTGCGTACGACGCAAGCTATCGAGGAAGGCCACAATTGCTTGTGAAGCAAGACAAGCTAGTGTTGTGTGTAGTGAAAGATTCCTTTACTGATTTATATAACATAAAAACAAAATATTTCTCATAAAAGTCTTGGGTGTTACATTCTACCCCCCTTAAAATGAATTTCACCCTCGAAATTCATCACTTTGTAACAAACTGATGAGGATACCTCTCCCACATCATATCGTCAAGCTCCCATGTAGATTCTTCTAATTGGTGGTTCCTACATAAAACTTTCACCAAGGGAGTGGTCTTGTTCAGTAGGATTTTTTCGCTACGATCGAGAATCTCCATCGTCTGTTCTTCATAAGAAAGATCTTGTTCTAGCGGTACAACTTCTGAGCTAAGTACATGTGAAGGATCAGGTATGTACTTTCTCAGGAGAGATACATGGAACACATCGTGAACTTGAGAGAGATTCGGTGGAAGTTACAATTGTTACGTTACCTTCCCAACATGATCCAGTATTTCGAAAGGACCGATATATCTATGGCTCAGCTTTCCCTTCTTTCCAAATCTAATTACTCTCATCCAAGGAGATATTCATAAGAACACATTATCACCAACATAAAACTCTAAGTCTTTTCTTCGGTTGTCAACATAACTTTTTTGTCGACTCTTAGATGCTCTTATGTGTTGTTGAATAGATCGAACCTTTTCTGCCATCTCATCAACAAGATCAGGTCCTAATTGCTTTCTTTCCCCAACTTCATCCCAGCAAGTTGGAGTCCTTCATTTATTTCCATAGAGAGCTTCATAAGGAGCCATCTGAATACCGGAGTGAAAGCTATTATTATAAGAAAATTCCACCAAATGTAGGTGTTGATCCCAACCACCTTTGAAATCTATAGAGGAAGCTCTCAACATATCTTCTAGAGTTTAAATTGTCCTCTCAGACTGACCGTCTGTCTGAGGATGATAAGCAGTGCTAAAACTCAACTCTGTATCCAGAGTATGCTGAAGAATTTGCCAGAACATTGAGGTAAACCTGATATCCTGATCAGATATAATGGAAAGTGGTACTCCATGCAATCTTACCACTTCCTTTACATACATCCTGGCAAGCTGATCTAGATAGAAATCCTCTCAAATTGCAATGAAGTGTGCTGACTTTGTAAGACGATCAACTATGTCCCAGATAGCATTATTGCCTTTGGATGTTTTAGGATGTCCGGTGACAAAGTCCATAGTGATATTTTCTAATTCCCATTCGGGTATGGGTTATGGTTGTAACATCCCCTTAGACTTCTGTCTCTCAGCTTTAACTTGCTGAAAAACCAAGCATCGAGAGACATATTTAGAAACATCTCTTTTCATGCCATCCCACTAGAAGTACTCTTTCAGGTCCCTATACATATTCGTGCTTCCAGGATTGAATAGAGAATGAAGAACTATGAGCCTTATACATCAGCTTTTTCTTTAATTCTGGGATGGGAGGAACACAAACCTGATTCCTGAACTTTTGTAACGCCCCGACCCCAGCTACCCAGAGTCGGTGCATTACTTTGTAACATTGGCATGATCACAAAGGATCAAATCTCTAAAGACCGATTAGTTTAGTAGCCTTGGAAACACTAGATACATTCATAAATGTTACATTACATCATAAAGAGAAAAACTAATAACAAAGTCTTCATAGTCCACACTCATATCCTCTTCTGACTATGCCTACAGGTCATTCATAAAATACTTCTTCACATCCTGGAAAAATATTAAAACATTGAAAGGGGTGAGTTCAGATGCTCAGTAAGGATAACAATATTGCGGAAGCTTTCATAAATAAACATAAACATTTAAGGAAATGTATAACTAAAACAAAAGCCTTTTAAACTTGAACATCAACATAATATGGCAAAAGTAAAATGAGATAATTCCATTTACTTCTTCACATGGATATTCTACTGGTCGAATAATCACATGAAATATCATTAACCACTTTCATAATGATGGAATGCATAATGCCAGACTATCATAACCACGTAGTCAAGGCCTCGTGCCAAGACCACAAATAAGATTTTGTCAAGGCCTCGTGCCAAGACACTAGTTTGTCTCATGAGACCTGCCGATGCATCGAGGAGCTATAGCGGGCTCCACCCGTCACTTATTAAGTCCAATGCATTCCTCATATGAATAGGTTTAAACATATCATAAACCATAACATAATAGTATCACATAAAACATGCATAAAGGAAACATAACATTCCCACATTTCAATCACAAGATATAAATACAACACATTGATATAATAAAAACGCTTTCAAAACCATTTTCAATACCAAAATAAAAGAAAGTTAAAACTTTGTATTTATTTTTCATTAAAAAAAGTGATGTCTTTTAGAGGAAGCCGAAACTCAAATAATGGTCACGGTGGCGGAGAAGTCATTGTCGCCGCATAAGTACGGAAAGAAAAACATTCCCTTTTTGTCATTTAGTAAAATGCTTCGTATAAAAAAGATTCCTTTTGAATAAACGTAAAAGTCAAAGGGGTTTATACACCGTATAAAAGAAAGTTGTGTATAAAACCAAATATGCCTCAATGAAAGGGGATTGAGACGGAGTCCTTAAAAATATCATTTTTAAAATAAAATATATATATTATGTTTATTCACTATAGGTACACATAATGAATACAAAATAAGACATAATAATATCATGACATAATTTGAAAGTATGAGATTAACCCAAAGAATGGAAGTTGGGTTAAGAAATTCCCTTACCTTGTGTCCGACTTGACTCAACCGTTCTTTAACCTCCGGAATAATAAACTAGAGTTAATATCTACCTTATTAAGAACCATTTTCAATTTCATTATACTTTTTATATCACTTATTACAATGTTATGAACATTATGTAATTATTTAAGTTAATAACGGTCGTTTTGTCGATCTTTGGTAACTTGAGTCAACAATAAACTTCTTATAATTACAAGTTGTTCATGTGGTAGAATATCCATTATATCCAGAATTATATTCATGATTTAGATGTCATATATATCTTATATATCCAGTATATACATTCATTTATAATATTACGTAACATTTAGAGATAAGAAATGAAATGCACCGTTCATGGAGACGGTAAGCCGTACGTACGCATGAACACTACTTTTATTTCAATTTCATATTTAATAGAACTAAATCATAATGATATAAATGTATAATATAATTCCAGTATAATATAGTGTATAATACCATTTACTCCATCCTTTATACATCCCACATATGGCATTAACGATTCAAATCATTTTGAGGGGGCGGTAGTCCGCACTTCCTAAAATGAAATTATCGCGTATTACCCATAATGGAAATCATAAAGTATGCCATAAATGAGAAATTCAGAAGCATAAGTAAAACATAAACATATTATATATCATATATAAAAATAGTGACATCTTAATGGCCACCTTTGGAGGTGTTATATGAGTGTTGAACAATCATCGTTTCGTGAGGCAGAAATTCGCCATCCACAGAAACCGTATGTTCTTTAACCATTAGATGTAGGTGTGTGTAAGTTTAGCTCGAATACTTCTTATAACAACATCCTAGTATATTGCGGATACTGGTGTTTTTACAAAAGGAATGAATAAAAAGAGTTTAGGGGGTTGGAGAAGAAAAATAAAACAAAACAACATTAGAGAAGACATTACCTCAAAATCGGGTAACTCTTTTGATTTGAGCCAAAGGCTTCCTTGAGAAGTATTCTGCCCAAAGTGAGGCTTCTAGGAGTAAGGGAGGGAAGTTGGGAGAGTATTTGGGCAGAGGTTTTCTGAGCCAAATGGCTTGAAAGTGTAAATGAGGTGGGAGAGGTGGGGGCCTTTTATAAGTGGAGAGGAGGGGCACTTTTGGAAATGAATGAAATGTTATTCAATTATACAATGCTATTCGGTTTCTAAAGGTCCCACACTTATATAATTCTAGGATAAGGTGATATGGTTTCGAAATCTCCTCATCCAATAGGCTTTGGACAAGTTTATGCCTTGGATTTTGCTTTATCTTCTCATTTTATTTAAATCGTTAAATAATGAGGTCATCGTTGCATCATAATTATGTCATGAATAATTTAATTTATTTAATGTCTAAAAATTATAAAAAAACTACTATGATGTAGGAAATCTTTTTATCTTTCCAACGACTATTTATAATAAAAATTTGGACTTGTATAACCCCACTTAAAAATTGTTTTAGTAAAACAATTTATGTTAGTGTCATTTTCATTTTAACATTAAATAAAAAACTAATTTATGTCATTTCCCAACAAAAGTGGATCCATGGGGTCCCCAAGTTGACCCATGGTTTGTCATGGTCAGCCATGACACAACCAATGAGGTTGGGACATGTGTCTAGGTCATTTAATATTATTAAAGTATTATTTATTCCCTAAACTACCCTAATTACCACTAATAGCGATTAAGAACTTAAAAGTTACTATTCACCAAAAAATTATTATAATCTAATTGAACCACATTTTACTTCTTAATGACAACCATGTATGTCAGATTTTTGAAAATCAAACCACAGAAGTGGTAATATTTCATTTAAATGAAAAATCAGTTATTAACTACCACTTAGTGGTTTCACTATTCATCAAAAATTGAAGTTTTTCAGAACAATGCCAAAATTTCACCCTAAGCTATAATTGATATTCCGAATTCAAAAATGAAGTCCATTTTGAAATATAAAATTTCTATAATTTTAAAAAGTGGTTATTACTATTCATAACGGCTACTTTGATTAGTCGCGGTGTTTTAGAACTCGAAGTTGCGTACAATGCAAGCCATTGCATTATTGAATGAAAAGCGTATCGTGGAAGCTCGGGGTGTTACATTCTCCCCTCCTTCAATAAATAACGTCCTCGTAATTTGAAATTTTTCTTTGATAATAAAAGGTTGAAAAGTGGAAATACCTTTGAGGAAAACCCACATCGGAAATAAGGTTAATAAATATATAACATTAAAAGAACGCAAGATAAGTACAAAGGTCACCCGATATAGCCCATTCTAGGATTCTATGAAAATATGTATATGGAGGAGAAACAAACCCTCAAGGTCTGATGGAGAGTTATAGAATACAGGATTAGGAGAAAGATTAACCACAAGAAAATCACAAACTTGTGATTGGTTAAACGGTCATTGAATCCCCAGTTGGAAAAGTTAACCGACAACATTTTTGTTTTAAGTTACCTTTTATAATGTTTAGGAATTCATTTAAAAGATTTACTAAGAACGTAAGGGAATATACAAACTTGTTATGTATACTTTCATTCGTTAATAAATTTTTACCACAAACCCAACTTTTACTCCAAATGGTAACGGAACTCAAAAATATTCTATTTATCCTAATTGTATAAGGTTCAAAATGTTAACACATACCATTTAGATTAGCAAAACTATTTTGTAATAACCAGGGACTTCCTGTAGGCTAGTGGTAGGAAATAAAGGCTTGTCGCACTATGGTTGTGGGTTTGATTCCTGCAGCTTTGTCCGACGCGATGGGTTATTCCCCACCCTGCAGGTTGTCCTTTTCCTAAAAATATAGTACTATACTATTCCAAAAATAATCTTCATAAATGTTTTAACCTTAAACAATACTATCCAAAGTTCAACTTAATCTACTCCAACCTTTATAGTTATCCAAAATATCTTCGTCCAGACTTTCTCTAAAAGGTCTCTAAATTCCAAAATCAATTGTAACATCAGATTCCCCAAACAAAGAAAAGTTTCTCTTATTTTTACATACTAAAAATATGATTACCTTAATCATATTAAAACCTTACTGAAATCAACAAGTACTGCAGTACAATCCATATATATATCACATTATTCTTATAACCAGAATATAATCCTTGAGTCGAAAAGCACCAATACATTAATTATTCTGCTTCAACTGTAGTCACAGCATAAGATTGGCCTTGATCCCTTGGCCTTTTCTGAGGTAAGTTTCCCTGACGCTTAGGGAATTCATTTGCATAATGACCCATTTCTCTACAATTGTAGCATTCAACTTTGACAGCCTCTTTCTTTCCCTTGCAATCACGAGCCTGGTGACCCTTTTCTCCACATTTATAACAAACTCCCATTCCTTTTAGGCATGTACCAGGGTGATTCTTCCCACAATTATTACATAATGGAAAATCCTTCTATCCCTTTTTCCCTTTATCTGTCTCTTGTTCCACCGTTCGCTTCTTCTCTTGCTTTACTTTTTTGTCATAAGACTTAGAGAATTCCTTTTCTGTCTTGATAGCACATGAGACAATATCTTCTTATGATGAGAATGATTGTGATACCAAATCTCGACGGAGAAATGGTTTTAACCCATCAAAGAAACGATCAATCTTACTCCTTGGGTTACGTATATAATCAGCAGCATGCCTCGCTAACCTTGTAAAGTTAGCCTCATACTTTGCGACATTCTCATCCTCCTTCTGCCTCAAACTCAGAAATTGCCTTTCCATATCTGCTCGATGGTCACGAGGAAAGTATTTTTCTAAGAAAATCTCTTTGAAATCCCTCCATTCCATATTCGATACGTCATCATCTTCCTTTGTGTTTTGAATCAGCGACCACCACTGATCGGCATCTCCAGTGAGCCGGTAAACTGCCATGACAGCCTTCTCCCTTTCACTACTCCCCAAGGCATGGAATATTTTCTCTAAGGAATTTATCCATTGCTCAGCTACTATAGGATTTGTACTCCCATTGAAGGTTGGTGGTTGTTGCCTCATGAAGCGGTCTGACATTGATCCTCCACGTTGCGGATCAGGGTGCTCCATACGAGTAAGGTTATTATTCATAACCTGAGTGAGTTGTCCCAGTATGGTATTAAGTTGATCAGCACCAGTTGTATCTCCAGCTCCACAATAATTATCTTGAGCAGGAGGGCAATCCCTACACGGAGTTCGTGCATTGATACGGTTTCCATTCCTTCCACTAGGCGCCATTTCTAAACAATGGCATAAACTAGATTAGTTTATGAATCAAAATACATAATTCCATACTTGTAAGATACTTAACATAAATTGGACTATTTATGGATATAATCCATAAAATGTTTTCATTGAGGAAGTATATACTCATAACCCTTCATAGTGGTTTATAAAGAAAATGAGAATTATCCACAGCATATCCCCCGGGAGTGTCGTAACCAAGAGTGCAGCAAGGCCCGTTGTCGTGCACTAGTTCCCGTTCGAGTCTAGCTCAAAGCGGTGTTTTCGGGTTTTACCCCTAGGTACATCTGTGCCAGAGCCGCCTCTACCTGCTCGTATCCAGACATGGATGTATTGCTCGGAAAACTCACAACATCTCTACAATACCAAAATTCTAGGAAGATCATCTATACTAATCCTCAAAGTCTATCTTCGGGCTATGTGCTCTAATCAGAGTTTATCTAAATCTAGCTTCCAATGTTAGTACTAAACTGCCTCTGATACAAACTGTAACGCCCCGACCCCAGCTACCCAGAGTCGGTGCATTACTTTGTAACATTGGCATGATCACAAAGGATCAAGTCTCGAAAGACCGATTAGTTTAGTAGCCTTGGAAACACTAGATAAATTCATAAATGTTACATTACATCATAAAGTGAAAAACTAATAACAAAGTCTTCATAGTCCACACTCATATCCTCTTCTGACTATGCCTGCAGGTCATTCATAAAATACTTCTTCACATCCTGGAAAAATATTAAAACATTGAAAGGGGTGAGCTCAGATGCTCAGTAAGGATAACAATATTGCGGAAGCTTTCATAAATAAACATAAACATTTAAGGCAATGTATAACTAAAACAAAAGCCTTTTAAACTTGAACATCAACATAATATGGCAAAAGTAAAATGAGATAATGCCATTTACTTCTTCACATGGATATTCTAATGGTCTAATAATCACATGAAATATCATTAACCACTTTCATAATGATGGAATGCATAATGCCAGACTATCATAACCACGTAGTCAAGGCCTCGTGCCAAGACCACAAATAAGATTTTGTCAAGGCCTCGTGCCAAGACACTAGTTTGTTTCATGAGACCTGCCGATTCATCGAGGAGCTATAGCGGGCTCCACCCGTCACTTATTAAGTCCAATGCATTCCTCATATGAATAGGTTTAAACATATCATAAACCATAACATAATCGTATCACATAAAACATGCATAAAGGAAACATAACATTCCCACATTTCAATCACAAGATATAAATACAGCACATTGATATAATAAAAACGCTTTCAAAACAATTTTCAATACCAAAATAAAAGAAAGTTAAAACTTTGTATTTATTTTTCATTAAAAAAAATTGATGGCTTGTAGAGGAAGCCGAAACTCAAATAATGGTCACGGCGGCGGAGAAGTCATTGTCGCCGCATAAGTACGGAAAGAAAAACATTCCCTTTTTGTCATTTAGTAAAATGCTTCGTATAAAAAAGATTCCTTTTGAATAAACGTAAAAGTCAAAGGGGTTTATACACCGTATAAAAAAAAGTTGTGTATAAAACCAAATATGCCTCAATGAAAGGGGATTGAGACGGAGTCCTTAAAAAGATCATTTTTAAAATAAAATATATATATTATGTTTATTCACTATAGGTACACATAAAGAATACAAAATAAGACATAATAATATCATGACATAATTTGAAAGTAGGAGATTAACCCAAAGAATGGAAGTAGGGTTAAGAAATTCCCTTACCTTGTGTCCGACTTGACTCAACCGTTCTTTATCCTCCTGAATAATAAACTAGAGTTAATATCTACCTTATTAAGAACCATTTTCAATTTCATTATCCTTTTTATATCACTTATTACAATGTTATGAACATTATGTAATTATTTAAGTTAATAACGGTCGTTTTGTCGATCTTTGGTAACTTGAGTCAACAATAAACTTCTTATAATTACAAGTTGTTCATGTGGTAGAATATCCATTATATCCAGAATTATATTCATGATTTAGATGTCATATATATCTTATATATCCAGTATATACATTCATTTATAATATTACGTAACATTTAGAGGTAAGAAATGAAATGCACCGTTCATGGAGACGGTAAGCCGTACGTACGCATGAACGCTACTTTCATTTCAATTTCATATTTAATGGAACTAAATCATAATGATATAAATGTATAATATAATTCTAGTATAATATAGTGTATAATACCATTTACTCCATCCTTTATACATCCCACATATGGCATTAACGATTCAAATCATTTTGAGGGGGCGGTAGTCCGCACTTCCTAAAATGAAATTATCGCGTTTTACCCATAATGGAAATCATAAAGTATGCCATAAATGAGAAATACAGAAGCATAAGTAAAACATAAAAATATTATATATCATATATAAAAACATTTATATCTTAATGGCCACCTTTGGAGGTGTTATATGAGTGTTGAACAATCATCGTTTCGTGAGGCAGAAATTCGCCATCCACAGAAACCGTATGTTCTTTAACCATTAGATGTAGGTGTGTGTAAGTGTAGCTCGAATCCTTATTATAACAACATCCTAGTATATTGAGGATACTGGTGTTGTTACAAAAGTAATGAATAAAAAGAGTTTAGGGGGATGGAGACGAAAAATAAAACAAAACAACATTAGAGAAGACATTACCTCAAAATCGGGTAACTCTTTTGATTTGAGCCAAAGGCTTCCTTGGGAAGTATTCTGCCCAAAGTGAGGCTTCTAGGAGTAAGGTAGGGAAGTTGGGAGAGTATTTGGGTAGAGTTTTTCCGAGCCAAATGTCTTGAAAGTGTAAATGAGGTGGGAGAGGTGGGGGCCTTTTATAAGTGGAGAGGAGGGGCACTTTTGGAAAGTAATGAAATGTTATTCAATTATACAATGCTTTTCGGTTTTTAAAGGTCCCACACTTATATAATTCGAGGCTAAGGTGATATGGTTTCGAAATCTCCTCATCCAATATGCTTTGGACAAGTGTATTCCTTGTATTTTTCTTTATCTTCTCATTTTATTTAAATCGTTAATTAATGAGGTCATCGTTGCATCATAATTATGTCATGAATAATTTAATTTATTTAATGTCTAAAAATTATAAAAAAACTACTATGATGTAGGAAATCTTTTTAGCTTTCCAACTAATATTTATAATCAAAATTTGGACTAGTATAACCCCACTTAAAAATTGTTTTAGTAAAACAATTATTGTTAGTGTCATTTTCATTTTAACATTAAATAAAAAACTAATTTATGTCATTTCCCAACAAAAGTGGATCCATGGGGTCCCCAAGTTGACCCATGGTTTTTCATGGTCGGCCATGACACAACAAATGAGGTTGGGACATGTGTCTAGGTCATTTAATATTATTAAAGTATTATTTATACCTTAAACTACCCTAATTACCACTAATCGCGATTAAGAACTTAAAAGTTACTATTCACCAAAAATTTATTATAATCTCATTGAACCACATTTTACTTCTTAATGAAAACCATGTATGTCGGGTTTTTAAAAATCAAACCACAGAAGTGGTAATATTTCATTTAAACGAAAAATCAGTTATTAACTACCACTTAGTGGTTTCACTATTCATCAAAAATTGAAGTTTTTCAGAACAATGCCAAAATTTCACCCTAAGGTATAATTGATATTCCGAATTCAAAATTGAAGTACATTTTGAAATATAAAATTTCTATAATTTTAAAAAGTGGTTATTACTATTCATAACGGCTACTTTGATTAGTCGCGGTGTTTTAGAACTCGAAGTTGCGTACAATGCAAGCCATTACATTATTGAATGAAAAGCGTATCGTGGAAGCTCGGGGTGTTACAACTTTATTATCCCATCACAATCAAGGTTGAATTCAGGAACATTTCTCAACCTCTTTTTTAACTCTACATCTTATTTCTGTGCCTCCTTAATCTTCACATGTATATATGGTTGAACATTCATTTGAGAAAGATACGATTTTCCCCCTCCATTATAATTCCAAGATCCATCCTTTGAAAATCCATAAATATTGGATCTTCTGTGATCCTCATCATGGATAAGCTAGCATGGTCTTGTCTACTTAATGCATCTGCTACCTTGTTTTCTTTCCAATGGTGGTAATTAATTGAGCAGTCATAATCCTTATTCAGCTCCAACCATCTTCTTTGGCGCATATTCATCTCCTTTTGAGTGAAAATATACTTTAAACTTTTATGATCAGTATAAATGTCAAACCTTTCTCTATAAATATAATGCCTCTAAATCTTTAATGCAAATATTACTGCAGCTAACTACAAACCCTGAGTTGGGTAATTTTGTTCATGGATTTTCAACTATCGTGAGGCATAAGCTATCACCAAATCATTATTCATAAAACACACCCCAACCCCTTCTTGGATGCATCACTATAGATCACAAACCTTTCTCCACTACAATGAAGTGTAAGTACAGGTGCACTGGATAACCTTATTTTCTAGTCCTTGAAATTCTCTTCACATTCCTCCATCCACACGAACTTAACTCTTTTTCGAGACAACCTGGTGAGTGGATTAGATAATCGTGAAAAATCTTTCAAAAAATGTCTATAATATCCAGCCAAACCAAGAAAACTTCGAATCACCATTACTATTGTTGGTCTTGACCATCTTTCGATGACCTTTGTTTTTCTGGATCCACAGATATCACCTCTTTTGAGATTATGTGACCCAAAAATGCAAATTTTTGAAGCCAAAATTCACACTTGGTAAATTTGGCATAAAGCTTGTCCTTTCTCAGAGTCTTCAATATAATTCTCAAGTGATCTTCATGTTCTTCATTTCTCTTTGAATAGACAATAATATCATCTATAAATAATACCACAAACTGATCAGTATAGTCTTTAAAGACTCTATTCATCAGATCCATGAAGATAGTAGGGGAATTAGTAAGACCAAATGGCATCACTATAAATTCATAGTGTCCATACCTTGTACGGAAAGTTGTCTTTAGTATATCCTCCCTTTTCCCCTTAATTGATGATACCCAGAACGAAGATCAATATTTGAAAATTATTGAGATCCATGTATTTGTTCAAATAAGTCATCAATTAACGGGAGAGGATATTTGTTTTTGATAGTGATCTTGTTAAGTTCTCGATAATCAATGCAGAGTATCATTGATCCATCTTTCTTCATAACAAATAGAACAGGTGCTCCAAAAGGTGACACACTAGGGAGTATGAATCCTTTATCAAGATTCTCTTGGAGTTGCTTCATTAATTCTTGCTACTCAATTGGGGTCATTCTATAAGGTGTCTTTAAAATAGGCAAAGCACCCGGTACGAGTTCTATTGAAAACTCATCTTCACGATTTGGTGGAAGACCAGGAAATTCCACTAGAAATACATCATCAAACACCCATACAATGGGAATATTCTTAATCACGAGTTTATCACCAACCATTTATGATAAATAACCTTCATTTAGTAGAATCAAGACCAATAAAAAGGAAGAAATATCCACTTGAAGGTAATGTACATCCTTGAATCAATAGATGATCATAGATTGATCTGGAATATGAAATGTGACTTCCCTTCTTTGGCAATTGATATGAGCTTCATATAGAGAAAGCCAATCCATTCCAAGAATCACATCAAATTCCACTATAGGAGCTATCCCCAGATTTGCAGGAACAACTTTCCCACAAACATCAATCGGAGAAGAATTATAAACTTTTGATGTGACTGATGTGCCATTAGGGGTTGTCACAGCTAACTCAACATCTAATTGTTGATGTAATATGGTGATAACCTTAGAAAATTCTTCAGAAATAAAAGAGTGGGTGGATCCAGAATCAAATAAAACATTTTCTACTTTAGAGTGGATGGTATGTATACCTTTCACCACATCGTTATCATACTCCACATCGCTGATAAAAATTGCATGTGACATTCCTCTGTCTTTATCCTTAAATGTTTTTTGATGTCGATCATCATCAACAACCCTTGGATTAGGGCATTGATTGGCATAATGCCCCATTTCCTTGCACTTGTAACATTGAAGTGTAGGAGGTGCACTCTGTGTAGCCTTTTCATTGTTCACATCAGTAGACATCTTCTTCCAATCATTGCGGCAATCAAATGCCCGATGACCTTCCTTTCGACATTTGAATCATTTACTTGTCCCTTTAAGACAAATTCCTCCATGTTTCTTTCCACACATTGAGCATAAGGGAAAACGCATCTTCTATTCAGTGTTCTCTTTAGATTTTACTCAATGGTTTTAAGCCACTAAAGAATCGATCGACCTTACTCTCTGGTTGGATAATAATACCCGAAGCTTACCTTGCAAGTCTTGTAAAATTTGCTTCATAGGTACCAACAGATTCATCATCCTTTTGCTTCAGTTCAAGAAACTACTTCTCCATCTTTGTTCGGAGAATACGAGGGAAGTACTTATTGAAAAATAAGTTCTTAAACATGTCCCATTCCATGGACTCAATTTCATCCCTTTGCCACGTATTCTTAATAAGATTCCACCATTGATCAGCATCACCTGCCAAACGATATACTGCTAAGATGACTTTATCATGTTCAGAACATTGAAGAACTAAAAATATCTTTTCAGTGGTACTGATCCATTGTTCAGCCACTAATGGATCAGTAGACCCGCTGAATGAGGGTGGACCCTGCCTCATTAAGGATTCAACAGAATGTTGCTCCTTCCTTTGCTCATTTGGAAGTCCTGCATGATTCATAGCTTGAGAAACTTGTGTGATCATGACTACAAGATTTTGCATTACAACTCCCATAACGTCTGGTTGCTTAGGGGGAAAATCATTGCATTGCCCATCGCATTCCGCATTAACATGGTTCCTTTGGGTTCCAGCCATTGACTAAAACCAAGAATAATAGTGTGAGAAACACTAATTATAATAGGAAAAACACATAATCAAAAAAATTTACACTTAAGGTCTTATCATAGGTTGTTCATGTCCATTTCTAAAACACTATGATTATGTTCTATGCTTAGACATATCCTTAGGGTTCTTACTAAGGATTTCACTTCATAGTTTCCAAAGGTTGACTATAACCTCCCTTTGATACCAACTATAATGACCCATACTTTACATAAATTTTTAATACATCAAAATTGAAGTACACTTATTACAACATATAACAAAACCATGAAAGGAATGTATAGGTATAGTGTCTTTGGAAACTGGGAAACATAAACAATTGGTTCATAAAGCATCTACATTGTCTCCCATTTATTTCATCATATCTAGAGTCTATTTTGGAATATCCTACTTAATGACCTTCTTCCTGGCTTGGGGAAAGAAAACATACAAAAGGCTGAGCTCAAATGCTCAGTAAGGGTAAACAAAAGAAATATCAATCACATAATATTCATAAGATCATAAAATTTTGGAAATATTAACCTGCAAAAGAGGTTATAATTTCATAACATGGGATAAATCATAGTAGTGAAATGTAATACCAATAATCACAACTTAAAATATGAAACTTTGTGGAATAAACACATAATCATATAGAATCATCTCTTATTATTCAAAACCCATTTCCAAGATTTTCTTAGCAGACAAAGTCCATTTCTGAACCGAGTTCACTCCTCATTGCAGTCCTGTTTAACTGAACCGGTTTAACCTGCCATTCCAGCCATGTCTATCTCATGAGATATAAATCTTTACCCAATGAATTGAAGGGAGATATAGGTCCCACCCATCTCATAATGAAACAATTCTTATGTGTTCTGCAAAATCATAAATCATACATCATAGCATAACCCATGAAATAAAAATGGGAATCTTAAACATCATTCCACCATTTCATAATCCACATAAGATAAAAGTACATCATAAAAATATTTCCATCATAACAAAATCAAATCAAATGTAAAAATAGGGATAGAAACAGAACCCTATATTATCTTAGATGGAATATAATTTTGAAAAAACTCTTGAACTCTATTCTTGAGGAAAATATCCTTTCTACTTCAAAAACATTTTCCTTTCTTAACATGTCAAATAATTTTAAACTAAAAGAAGTTGATTAAAAATAAACATGAAAACTTGTAAAGGAAGATTCATGGAAATAATGTTCTAAAATTCCATTCAGGCCGTATAAGTTAAAAAAACATTCTTCTCGTACTTTAGCCGGAAAAGTCAAAAAGTACCTCGTACGAAAAACGACAAAAGATTATTTTCATATCATTTACTAAAATCTCACCGAAGGGTAAAATTGGATTTAAATAATTGTAGTAGGATATAAATAATATTAAATATTGAGAAAACATGGATGTGGATGATAAATATTCCCCAGTAATTACCGAAGTATAAACAATCTCGGATAAAAATTGAGATTGCGAGATTTTCCCTTACCTTAGGTCCGATTTAATTTTTATGTGTCCGAACCTCCAATATAAGGATTTAAATAATGTCATGGACTTATTCTATAATCATACTCACTATTATGACATCATATATGGTCATATTCTTATCTTCTTATTAGTAATATTTCATTTCTACTTGTTATTCGGGTGTTTATTACTTTTTGTTCTTATGCGTGTTTTGTCCAATAAATTCTAATTTTTCTCTTTAGGATATAGATACCTCATTTCTAGAATGGTATTAGTGTACTATATATCATATTTATTCATTCAATTCATTTATATAATCATTATGCAATGAAGATCATGTAGAACAAGTCACATCACATCGTAGAGACGGTATTCCGTACGTACGCACGAGCGATGATATCGTTCCCATGATCGTGGAATTGTATTGGAGTGTATGTATACTATTTCAGAATCAATATCACTTTAAAAAATCATATATAGTTATTATTTACACCATTTTACCCATCCAAGTAAGATGGTGGTGGAAAATCGATTACACCACGGCGTGGAGACGGTATTCCGTACGTACGCACGCGCGGTGATTTCGTTTTCCATAGGATTGATAGATAGTTAAATAGGGTTGTTTCATAATTATAATAACATATTAGTATATAAGTGATACTGATGTTATTACTTCATAATGAAACAACTAATGAAGAAGAAGTGGAAGATGAAATAAAGCTGAAAGAATCGGTAACGGACATTACCTCTTCTTTGAAGCGCCTCTTTGAGACATCCTCTTAGGGCACTAAAATCGGTCTTTGAAGAAGCCCAATACCTCTAGTATGTTTCAAGGGAAGTGGATAAGAGAATTTGGCAGGGTTTGGCCGATATTGAAGGCTCGAAGTGGTTTGAGGAAGAGAGGGAGGGGGTGCCCTTTTATAAGGGAGGAGAGGGGCACCTTTGGAAAAACTAAAAATATTATTTTATTATAAAGTCATATTCGGTTATTAATAGCTCCAAATTAATTTATTTCTAAGCTAAGGTGGGGATGGGTCTAAATACTCTCATAAAATAGAATTTATACAATTTTAGGTATCTATTTTTACCTTATCATTTAGATTTAACTATAAGTTAAATAATTTTTCTTGTACCATGTCTTCTTGTTTTCTTGCACTATAATGTAAATAAACATACCATAAAAAGAAAAAAGAACCCCAATATGTTTATTATTAATATATATAACCCGATCTAAGTCATTTGGACGAACCATAGATTTTTAGGAATAAAATAACAATTAATAATATAATATTTGTTTTTAAAACGTTTTTATGTCAATTTTGACACTATTTGGTAATTGATTTTTGTAAAAATCATAACAGAAATATTAGTTCGAAAAACGTTAATAAAATCAATATTAGCATGTCATATTAACCTAGAAAATTAGTTTAATTCATAAAAAGTCTCAACATACATTTATTTTGGTATTTATAACATTAATTATGTCAATATTTAATGAATAAGATAATTACTACATCATCATTGTGTCATAAATAAATTAACTTATTTAATGTCTAAAAATTAAAAATAAGAAATAATTATGTTGGAAATAGTTTTATCTTTATAATGAATATTTATAGTCTAATTTATCTTATGTATAACCCTGTATTATAAATGATTTACTTATTAAACTTTGATTTTAACTATTTTAACCCTTCTTTAAATAAATTATTATTCAATGTCCAAATCTAACCCATGTGGGCCTAAATGGTCATATTTTATTACTAAGGTTTTTTTTGGTCTAATTACACTTATAAAATAGAATTAGCATATGTTTTAGGGTAATAATAATATCATTGTTACCCTTAATTACCCTATTTACATTTAACCGCGGAAAAAAAGTAAACAGTAACTATTCACCAAAAATTATTTCCAACTGATTGAACCACATTTTAGTCCTTGATCTTAACTGTTTCTCTCGGATTTTTGAAATTCCACTCACAGAAGCGGTAAAATTAAATTTTATGTGAATTTGGAAATTCTCCTAGGAGGTGTGTAAAAGACGGTGAAAAGTTCAATAAAATTTTTATATATCTAAAATTATTATAAAATAACTCTAATGAATTGCATTGAACTTATATAGTTATTATGTATCAATTCTGACCTAAAATAAATTTAAATAAAATAAATAATTATTTAAATAAAAATTCGGTTTTTAAATAGTAACCCAGTGTTTTCACTATTCATCAAAAATTGAATGTTTTCAGAAAAATGTCATAATTTCACCCTAGGATAATTTCGATATTGAGAATCCAAAATTGAAGTCCATTTTGAAAAATAAAATTTACAAAATTTAAAAAAAGTGGGTATTACTATTCATAACTACTAATTTTAATAATATTTTAATAGCATATCGTTGTTTAGTGAAACTCGGTATTGCGTACGACGCAAGCTATCGAGGAAGGTCGTGATTGCGTGTAAAGCAAGCCAAGTTAGTGTTTTGTGTAGTGAAAGATTAATTTGATGATTTATATAACATAAAAACAAAATATTTCTCATAAAAGTCTCGAGTGTTACAGAGAAGATGTGTAAAACATATATTTAAATTAAACCAAATCACTCTTCTCTAGGATAAAAAATTACAATGAAATTTTCTTATCACTAATAATAAAGAAATGAGAAGAAAATTTAAATACTTAATCAATCCTACCACATAGATGTGTCTTGATTTTCATACAATAAGGAATCAATTCCATATGAAAATTTAATTCCTCTACTATTAATTCAGATATGATTGAATGAGATAAACCTCTATCAAACATTATAGAGATCGTAGTATAATAATAATAATAAAGGTACCTTATACTATTGACAGGCCCTCTCCTAAATCATTGTGTAACATTATTTTTCATGAACAATTACCCTTGATTATTTTACGCTTACCTCTATCGAGGGTTACCCCTAGTTGTCACCTAAAATCCAGCTACATCAGCCCCAATATATTAGAATACACCATCAATACTTATATAATATTTAATGATACACCACTAGATTCATTTTATAACCACTTTAAGTGCCCCAAGATTCCACATTGTGGCAACTTCTTAGGTTTATTAGGACAATCTTTCTTCAAACGATTCATATCATCAAGCTAATAACATGAAAAATGTATCTTACCATGAGATAAACCCATTACCATAAGAGAAATGATTTCATATACAAGTTAGAGGATGTAATATTTTCAAACCACTATCATGCATTACATCTACTTTCATTGTTCACCATTTTTACATAGGTGGGTAAATCCACAAAGATAATCTATGACCTATTCTAGATTCGAAGAAACATCTCAAATATTATAGACTTAATATTTTTATTATTAATATTTTCTAATGTAAATAAAACCATTTCTAAAAAATTAGTATATTCCATTAGGGTCATATTTCCTTTTCCCAACTCCAAAATCTCCTGATTATTTCTTAAGATCAAATTCTCCAGGTAAACCTATTGATTAAAAATCCCATGAAACCTAACCCATGTCAACTATTTATGTGAATTTACATCCATAATAGTTTTACACCACTTAAAATCTTCTCCCACCAACATTTATATGGAAAATTAAATTTTTTATTAACTTTAATGGCAATGAAATTAGAATATTTCATTGATCATATCCAATAAATATTCCGATTTCTATGCTCCTCCATCTATCCTAATGGTAGAAGGGTTTTCATCTAAATTTTTTAATATTTTCAAACATTCATAAATGTTATTGATTTATTTATCCTCCAAGTGCATGAATTTATTAGACCAGTGGAATCATATTATTAGGAAGACATTTTAAATTCCTAGTCTCTTGATCATGAATGGTCATAGAAACATTCCTATCTACTTATTCAAGTACAATATATTTATATTTTAGAATTTCTATAATTCCACAAAATCAAATATTAACCAAGGGACTAAGAATAAAACCCATATATAATTCCTCATATGACTTTTACAACTCCAAATACAGAATTATATCAATATATAATTGGATCTATTCACATTTTTAGGAATATGTTTTTCATGGCATAACCCACCATGGCGTGCCTGGAAAGTGAAAGACCAAGCCACAACTACCCCAAGCCCACCTCCATAGACCAAGGGATAGAAAAAGTGATGATAAGGAATAACAAAAATGGAATTCATTTTCATAATTTTCATATATACATTCACTAAAACATATCTATTTAAAAGTGTATAGGAATAATTATAAAGTAAAATTAACTCTAAAGTAAAAAAACCATGCACGTAAAAACCTCTAGGGAATACAAAATATTGTGAGAGAGGTAACCAAAAATGAAAAGAGAAAAATATTGGGAGGTCGTTCCCTAATGTACTTATAAGGATGAACAAAATTGTCTCCATGAGTAAATGCAGAGGAATAATAATAAAATTAAATAACCTCTATTTGAAAAACTTACATGAAATAATCTCTAAGGATTAATAAAGAATGTGATAGAGTAATCCCAAAATTAATGGGAAAATTTCTAGGAGGCCTTTAGCTAATTTACCTATATACGCGCATCCAAACATCTCCATGAAGTCTTCAAAAGGAATAATAATAAAGGTAAATAACCTCTATAGTAAACAATATTAATTTAATAACTTTTAGGGAATTCAAAAGTTTGTGACAAATTAAACAAAAAACTAAAAGGGAAAATACATGCCCACATATAAAAAATGTCCCAACCTAAAAATAACTAGAATTAAAGAATGTGTAGAGATCCCGACTCCTGGTCTCGAATCCCTGAAAACTATATGTGGTATATGCACCTAATTTTCACTATTATCTTCTGAAAAAACTATCTTCCAGTCAAACATTTTTATAAGTCACAACACATATGGGAAAATCCAATACAGTGGTGAAAATATACATAACGATTAGGATTCCCTAAAAATATAAGAGGGATCTATAGAAGACATGATAGAAGTAGTTATCTCAACCCAAAGAAAGAGTGAAATGAAACCCAAAAAGATATATATATATATATATATATATATATATATTCACATAAGAAATCTTGATGAGAAAGAAATGGGATCAATATCTCATAGACCATCCTAGGCTGATGATTCAATGTGAAACACCAAAGGCCCATCATTGATGCCCAGATTCCTGTATGTCTTCTCAATGATTTCATGAAGAGGTTCCTCACCTCACCACTTCTCCATAGCCTGATAGATGTTAATCTCTAAAAGAGAGAGGACTCGTGCCTAGGTATTACATGGAAGTAACATCTCTATATCTTTTCATATAGTATAAAGGACATGTTCCCTGGTGTGACAGGGGATTAACACATCTCTATCTGTATAATGAGTGTAAAAGCCCTTCACACTAGTTTTTAAGGGGAGTACCTTGTCTAGAGATAGAGGAACTATATCCTTGTGTAACATGGGTGTATCTCCTCTACACATAAATAAGAAGTTTGGATGACATGTTCCATTGTGTGAAATTGAAGCATCTTCTCTATATCTATGAAATGAGAATAAAATACCTGCACCTAGGTATAATAGTGGAGTAAAATCTCCATGGATAGAGGACCTTCACCCTGGTGAAACAAGGGAGTATTGCCTCTCTATCTTTACAATGAGTGTGGAGGACCAATACCAAGGGGTGCCAAGGGAGTGCCATCTCCATGGATAGAGGAATCATGCCCTTGTGAGATAGTGGACTACCTCCTCTTCCTGAAAAATGAATATGGGGGACTTACACTATAGTATGGAATGGGAGTATTTTCTAAATGGATAGAGGACCCACACCCTAGTGATATATGGGAGTAACACATTTATATTAGTACAAGGAGTATGGAGTACATGTGTCCTGGGGTGACAAAGAAGTACCATCTCCTTGGATAGAGGACATGTTCCCTGTTTCTATAAGGGAGTAAATCGTCTTCTAGAAAATGATCTTAGAAAACCCATTCCTAGGTATGAGTGGGGAGTACCATGTCTATGGATAGATGACCCATTCCCTAGTGTGAAATATAATTAACTCCACTTCCTTAAATCTCATTGATGGTCCTTATATATCACTTTCATATTTGAGAATCTTCTAAGGAGGTGTCATGTGTAGAACATCTCAAATCATATCTTAATATTCAATAATAAGGACATTGTCACATTGTACATAGAAAAATACCCATGATAAGATTCTTGTGGGGGGAAATTAGAGTAAAAAAGGATATGTGAGAGGTAGATGTTTAATATTGTATATTGTGTAAGGAGGTCCACACACTGGGTGACCTCACCTTGCCTCCTAGTCATGTCATATCCAACACAGGGATTGTTTTCTATATAGTACTACATGAAATTTAATGGTACTACATGGTGTGTTTTGGCCTCCCATATTTGATCTATGTGCTCTTATACATGCATATTTTAGTCAATTCATGCCTGTGTACTTGGCCATGTCGATGTACTTGGAAATGTACCCAGACGTGCATGGGTACCGACCAGTGCACATGTACTCAGCTGAGTACATGGAATGTCCTCCAACATCGATTCCTTGTCATGTGTAGTTGACACACATTCTGGATTCTCATGGAGGGTCACATAGAGTGAGGACTAGGAACGTGGTTTTTGACCCTTATCTACCCCAAACTACTATACATCATAGCTAGGTGGGGATAGAAAGTGTGTGTTCATAAAAAATATATGTTGTGTAGTCGTGTTTCTCACAAAAAATCCAATTTATTCATGTGTTCTAAATATCCTCCACTCCCTCCACTGAATATTTCATTTGACCACCTGAAAACAACCAAAATCACCATCATCAATCGATTTCAGACCTTCGGTGTCCTATAATCAGAATCTAGTCACCCTTAGGAAATCTGTAGTGTATCTCGCATGCCTCTCGTTCCACTACCATCACTACCTCAAATATTGGATCCCCAAATCAATTGATTCTACCGAAAAGTTTTCATGATCTATCCCCAAATCAAAGATTCATTCATTTTCCACGCATTTACTATGAATCTGGTGGTTTGATCATGATTGAACTCACCAGACAATGTCAAATTGTGGAATCATAGGCCCATGGAAAAGAACACAAATAAATGGTAGGGTAAGGAAGAAAAAAATATAAATCAATCATTGTTCAAGCATTACTGGATAAAAAATATAAATTGAGGATATACTGTGTGAGAAACATTTTATAACCAATATTAAATTGAATAAACAATTTAATTCAACACACTGGCTCATGTGAAATACAAAATTAATAATAGATCATTGAATAAAAGATAATAACATGTTAAATATTATAATTAAGGGAATAAGCCTAAATTAATGAACCATACCTAACGATTAGATCTATCATTGTTGAAAAATGAATTTTCCAGGGATAAGGATGATCTTTTGTGTTTGTTGCCTACGAATTCAGCTTGATCTTATCACCTATCATCGAATGATCCTTACTCGCCTGATAAGGTCATCATATATCATCTCAAAACACTCTCAAGTATATATGACTATCCCTAGACAAATTTCATAGTGAAATATTTATAGAGGATTAGATTTAGGCCATTTAAATTAAAATAGATTATTTATTTATTTATTTAAATTTAAATACACCCACTAATGGCTATCTCATCTGAACATATAGAGATGTCTAACTTTAGGTCACACTTAGAGTAAACCACACACTCGAGAATCAACCATGATCTTCAATTCCCAATCCAAGACTATTTTCCAGATATATAACATTATTTCTAAAAAATGGTATCCTTGTGATATTAAATATATTTATTTTTTTATAAAGTTAATTTCGGGATCATCGGGCTCCAGAATCATGAGTCGTCTCAGTGCTTAGATCTAAAAATATTTCTTAATATCATTCAATTTCTTATATGGGAAAAAATATTTTATCCGCATTATTCCATCCTTTAAATATTTTCATCCCTAAAAATCACAAACAAAGTAAATATGTGAGGATACTGATCTCAGGTCTAGATCTCCCACTCCTATGATCTCTCCTACATACTCACATGCTGCCACAGCACACGAACCAAGGGAATGGTCCATCCACAATATATTACCTTCTACTTATCCTTGATCTCCACTGGTTACTCCATTGAAATGGAAACTCAACTCTTAGTCCCAACATACTCAGGTCGATATCCTACAACAATTTGTTTACAAACCTCCTCAGAAACAACCTTTGGAGAACACCAAGAAACCAAAACTAACAAGGTCCCGAGATTAATAGGTATATCATCATCCTAACTCAACACAAAAGTAGAAAAAAGAAAGTGCCTAAGAAACCTGAAGATAACCTATAACCTTAGATAAAACTCAGCAACTATCTATTTATGATGGTCATCATCATTTGTCTATAAGAACTCGTTATGTTTTCTTAGAAGTCCTCATCCACCACTAGATGAACCGAACCATCACAACCATAACTTTCACCAAACATAAGGACCAAGAATTATCACCCACTGGCTCCAACCAGTAAAACAGTGACCTTCAAGGTCTCTCATACATTTAATAAAAAACTTTTTCTTTCATTGGTAGAGTGATAATCATTATGATACGAAAAGTCCATTAATAGAAGATTGTCCTCTTATAAATGGCCCAAAACTAACACGTAAACCTAAATCATGTCTAGAAAAAACCTAAATGATTCACATTATGTTCCCATATGAGTTTGATAAATCATTTTCCTCAACTACAACCAGGCCTCGAAAGACTTCCTACATCCTCTCCCTAATCATGTTGTGAAGTAAGAATCATTTTCTACAATGATCATTTAGGTAATTCCCTAAATCCGGACTACCTAAAACATGAAAAAGTGTCCCAAAATTTCTATAAATCTATTTTGGTCATTACCCTGAGATAATATAGAAAATAAGATTTTATCATGAAAACTTACTGTAATCCATTGGCTTCCCAACTGATTCCAAGAGATATTGTGCATCCTCACCTCCACCATATGTACTGCTAAGGGAAAACAACCTCATCAGTACCTCCTTCTATAGTGTGACTGATGTCACTATCCATCCCTGGACAAATATGTTGGTCTTACTATCTCTTGAAAATCCAATAAGAACACATACACTTGATATATGTTCACGCAATATCTCAGAATCAATATAATTGATTTATACCTCCCTATCTTTCTAAATAAGTAGAAGGTGGAAACTATCAAATGGAGGTAAATTACACCATCCTTATGTGTTTCATGTGTTCTAACTCGTATTTTTAGAATGCATATATCTCTTCAAAGAATAATATAGTGAAATTATCCATAATAATTTTAGTATCATGTCCACAAGTCTTACAACTCTACTAAGGCTTACAACATGGTGAAGGGTATCACCAATAACTCAAAACACCCATATTGGTTTTGGAAATACACTCTAAGTATATCTATATCATGAACTAAACCTAGTGATAACCATTTTTTAGGCTAATCTCTGTGAACCTATTTTACCTAAACCATTGGTTGAAGAACATAATGGTTCTGAAGAGTGGATACTCTTCCTCACGTCACCAAATTCAAGTGACACCATTTCACTCCCAATATCAAGCAATCATTTTCATATACGGAAAACAACCCTAGGCTACCTAGGTGAGCACACTAGGTCATAAAAACCCCCTTTATCTATTGAATTATGACTTCACCTTCAGTTTACAATGCTCAATGGGTTCCATATGATGTTCTATCACAAAAATTAGGGGTCATACCTAGAACTAATCATTGTATAATCCTAAATCTCAAGGTAGAGATAATCCTAGAATGTACTTAGGAAATATTTCATCATACTTCACCGCTACTTTAGAAAAAAAATCATAGCATCCACTACTCCAAATATTTTTCTAGAAAATTGATAAGAATTTGGTCATAATATCTTCCACATGAGATAATCATGATCTTCCTAGAATCATCCCTTATCAAAGGAGGAAAACTCAGTCCTCACAAGTCAAAAATACTACCACACTCAATAGTATTAAAAAGAAATAATGGATGGTATAAAACTAGTTTATACTTAGGTAAACATCATAGGGTCTCACCACCACTACAAACATATTCCATGTGAGGCTGTCTATCTCCATCTCTCTCCACCTAGAGTATGTTCATACTATTAGTAGAAGAATACAGTCACTTATCCTCTCTAGAGAAGCCTAAAACACAAGGTTCAATTAAAAAGGATCTACTAGAATCATTATCTCTCAAATAGAGGGTATGATCAGGGATAAGTGTCTCATGAATTTGTGTAAAAAATGTACCTATGGAAGTGGAGAATCACATCATACCTTGAATCGCAATAGAGGCCTCTATGAGGTCCTACTATTTGAAACCCATCTATAACCATTATTGACTATTTACAAAAAATAGGGCTTACTGAGACAACATTTCATAATAAAAACCTCAAACACACAAGTCATAGTAACTCATCCACAATTAATAAACACTATAAACTTTGGTCAGAGCATACTCACCCAAACAGTTTTGGATCACGTCCCAAGAATATGCCTTGGTGGGTAAATTTTCCCTCTTCCTTATATTTCAAAAGTCAAGATAATCATCACCAATATGGGAATATATTTACACTATGCATCTCCCTATAAAAGACTCCAAGAAAGAGGAAAATGGTGTCTCATACCTATGTCTAGTAGTACCATAAAAAAATTAGAAGGAACATAGGTCATACCTTAAAACACTATTGGGGGCTCTACTTAATGAAATTCTAGTGCATGTGGTTGTCCAATATATTGATCATTATTTTCTCTAGCCTAGATTTTTTCGAATGGGGGTGGTGTTTGTAACATCAAATGAAATAATCCAAAAATGCCTATATCTCCCCTATCTCCTCCATCAAATTCAACACCCTATAGACCTCGTAACTCCAATTGTTGCCTCTTCCTATGTTTTTGATCGACCATCTCTATGAATGCATAATTATGGTTACAAAAATACTATAAGAGGTAATAATACACATAAAAGTCATAGAAATGGTAATACCTTAGTGAAATGATCTATCCTCACTGTCTTCTTGAATGATGTTTTATCCTGTGATGAGGCATGTGTCACACACCTACAACCAATGGGTCCTACTAACCTTGCATCCTAGGAGATCCCTACCTTAAAAGCTCATGATATGATCTTGAACCCTATGAATAATCATATTGATCCAGAAGATATATCCACAACTTATTATTACATGGTGCATCCACTAGAACCACTAGAGTTAGGTCTATGAACTGATCAAAAGGATAAAGTGTCACCAACTAACCATCCTAAAGAATGATCACCTCATGACTAATCCCCTTAAGGGACGCCTCATCACTCATCACATCGCACCCACTATTCTAATATAGAAACCTCTCTAGATGTCATCATGTAAACATCCTAGTAAGATACAATACATTCCATGATCTTTAAGCATATATATCTTGGGATCTGATTCAAGAAGGGTAGTCAAAGGACTTAATACTATATAAAACATGTACATATGTTCACTATAATTGGTGTCTCGATATTACAATTCAACAAGAAGGTATTAATATTTCTTTTGAATGGATATTTTGGTCATTGCACCAAAATCGGGTTCTCTAGTCCAAAATCTGCACTCCAAAAACATTGACATTATTTCACTATATTCCCAAATAAACCTTGTTACAGAGAAAAACACCAGACATCATCATGAGGTAAAACCACCAATGATAAAAATCATTCATGATCATACCCACCAGTACACATAAAGAGGGTGGAAATATGATATGTAACTATCATGTTCCTACCTCTATAGTCTAGGGGTTCGCAACATGTTTTGATAATTCATTACAAATATGGGAGGCCTTTTCCTAATGTACCAATACACACACACCCAAGAATATCTATACATAAGTGTAGAGGAATAATAATAAATGAAAATAATCTATATAGTAAAAACCATGCATGTAATAACCACTAGAGAATAAAAAAGATTGTGATATAGTAAACTAAAACTGAAAAGGGAAAAATAAATGCCCATCTAGAAAAAGATGTCCCATCCTGACAAAAACTAAAAATAAATAATGCTAAGAGATCCCAGCTCTTTATATCCAATCCAAAACTATTGTGCATGTTCTATTCACCATTTTATCCCTATGATCCTCTTAAATAACTGACTATCTATCTTTTGTATTTATAGGATATGATATATGTGGAAAAATCTCATGCAGGGGTGAGTATACACATACCATGTAGGATGCCCCAAAAACTAGAGTAGGGGATATAGAAGAAAAAATATAATTGGTCAGATCAACCCTAATTAATAGGGAAAAAGAAAAAAATGATATATATATATATATATATATATATATATTCAAATAATAAACCTAGATTATAATGAAATGGTATCTCCATCTCTCCGCTTACTCAAGGCCGATGAGTCTCCCTGTAGCTCTAAAGATCCAAAAATGATGCCTAGAATCTCTTGTGTTGGTCCAATGAATTCATGAGGAGGGTCCACACATTGGCACTACTCCACATCTTGATGGATTTTAATCTCAAAAATATGGAGGACCCATGCCCTTGTATGATATGGAAGTACCATATTTAAATTTTAGCATGATATATGGAGGATTCGTGCCCTGGTGTGATAGGGTAGTCCCGCATCTGTATATGTGTAATAAGTATAGAGAAAACATTCCTTTTTGTGATATGGGAGTACCATCTCCATGGATAGAATACACTCTCACTAGTTTGAAAGGGGATTACCACCTCTATTTTTGTACAATGAGTATGGAGGTCTCGCACCCTTTTAGGTTAGGGAAGAACTATCTCTATATTTGTGTAATGAGTATGGAGGACTTGCATCTTGGTGTGAGAGGGGTGTACTAACTCTGTGGATGGAGGACTCATGAACTAGTATGGCATGGGAATACTGCCACTTTATCTATATAATGAGTATGTAATACCCATACACTAGTGTGATATAGGAATGTTGTCTCAATGCATAGATGACCCACACCCTATTATGATAGTGGAGTTATACCTCTTCCTGCACATCAAGTATGGAGAAACGATCCCTTGGGATGATAGGGGTTCCATATAAGTGGATGGAGGACCCATTCCATGGTGGGATAGGGGAGTAATACCTCTGTATCTGTACAAAGTACATGCAGGACATGTTCTATGGTGTGGAAATTGAGTGCCATCAACATGGATAAAGGAATTGTGGTCTGGTGAAATAGGGGACTACCAACTCTACCTATGAAATGAGTATAGAGGAACCACACCCTGATATGATAATGGAGTGTGATATCTATGAATAGAGGATCCATGATTTGTTATGATGAAGGAGCACCACCTCTTCATGTAATCTCTCTGATGATTCTGTCTGATCACTAACATCACCAAGCATATCCTAATGAAGTATCATTCTTGAAATATCTCACATAATTTCTAAAAATCAACTTCTAAGGCCACTATCATGTTCTATACAGGAAAACGCTCTATATAGGCTACTCATGAGCCAAAATCAAATTCTAAATAGTGGGGATACAATATGTATAAGTTTCATAAAGAAGTACATGGCGTGAAAAACGGTCCACACGTCGTGTGACCTCACCTGACCTCTTGGTCATGTCCTCACCAACACAAGGCTTACTAGCCATGTAGTACTACAAATATGTAATGGTAATACATAGTTTTTTCTTGACCTCCTAGTACTATTTTTTTTTCTCATGGTCAGGATTTTTTATGTCAATCAGTTCTCATTTACTTAGTTTTGTACCTAGTCACGCCCGAGTACCATCCCATTCCTGTGTACACATAGAGTGCATGGGATGTCCTCTCAAGTAGGTTCATAGTCCTGTGTACCTAGAACATGTCATAGATTCATTGAGAGGGTTACAAAACTTGGGGCCCATCTACATATCATGTGATCCTTATCTTCACTAAAACCCTTTCTTCCATAATGGGGTTGGGTTAAACGGCATGTCTTCATCAGACTACTAGTTGTGTAGTCACTATTTTTTCAAAAACCCTATTTTTCAATTGTTCTTAATATACCAAATTCATATCACCAAATCCACCATTTTACCACCCAAAACTTCTGAAATCACCTCTTTCAGTTGGTTTCATCCCTCTTATGGCTGGTGGTTGGAATCAGGCCTCTCATAAGATACTCATAGCACATCCCTCACGCCTCTCATGCCGCTTCCATCACTGCCTTAGATTCTAGATCAAGAAATCCATTTAAACTACTTATAATCCATCTTAATATATCCACAAATCATTTATATGGTTATTTTGTGCACATATATAGAAACCTTTGGGGTCTTATAGCACTCAGACTCACCTGGAAATGTCAAACCATGGCCCAGTATCCCAACGGTGAAGAATGCGAAGAATAGGTGGGGTAAGGAAACAAGAACAATGGGGAAACAATTTTGATCCAATAATTATTGTAAAATGATCTTATTTTAGAGATATTTGTGGCTAGAAACATGGAATAACAAATAATAAGATAAATAAAAAAATTAATTTGATACACGAGCTCATGTGAAGGACTAAATTAATCACATATCAAAGAATAAAAGATAAGATCATTTTCAATCTTTTAATCAAAGGTGGAAGCTAAACTATCGATCCCTACCACAATATTGGAACAATTGTTGGTGAATAATGTGTTATCTAGTAATGAGGATGATCTTCTACATCTGTTGCCTGATGATTCACCTTGATTTGATCACTGGTTGTCGATGGATCCTAATTCACCAATGAAGGTCATTAGAACTCCACTAAAAGACCATCCATGATTAAAAAACTATCCCTATAAAAATTAAATAATTACATATTTATAGAGGATTAAATTTGGGACATTTAAATTAAAATAAATAAATTAATAATTCATTTTAATTTAAACACACCTACTAATGGATGCCTCAACTGAATGTTTGGCACTGACCAACATTAGGTTGTTCCTAGGTTAAAATTCATGATCATAATAAAACCATGATCTCAAATTAATGATCCAATAAAAATTTCATAATTTATTAAATTATTTCTATAAAAATTATTGTGCATGATATCAAAAAAAAATTAAAATTCCAAAAACCGTCTAAGAACCTAACTCACCAGGCCTCAGAATCGTACACCATCTAAGAACCTGACTCTAAAAGTATTTCATAATATTTTTCAAATACCTATAAAGAAAAAATTGAGTCTATATATTTTATTAAAGATCATGAAATTATTCACAAATAATTCATCCAAATTATTTAAAAAGACAAGAAACATTATCAGAATCATTTGAAATCATTTCAAAAACCACTTCCAATAAATGAGATCACTATAAAAACCAATGATCATGTATATTGCTCCTATATATAACGGAAATGATGCATGAAAACTATTTCTATCCAAAATTACTATTATTTTAGACAACTATATGGTAAAACTTCTTATAAGAGATCATCTGATCACTCTTCATACCTAGAATCCTTAGAAAATAATAGTTTTCTATACATAGTTTAGATACACCATTTTAGGTCTTTATTTGAGTTCTTTATATTATAATTTCTAATACAAGAAAACTTTAATATTCTTGACATTAAAATGAGTCTCTAATTCCATTTTGTAATGACATATCTAGATGAACAAATTCCAAAGACTATAATCTAAATACCACTTGGACTCAAATACATTCTTTGGTAAAAAAAATATAGGAAACCCGTGTATAGAGATATCATATAATCATCGGGGAATTATTTCCCTCAATAGAAATAATCTATATATAAAAGGATTATAATTTAATTTTCAAACCAAATATATATATATTCAAAAAACATTAAGAAAACCAAATACTATTAATACAACTGAAAAACATGCAACACAATATGATATCATAACCGATGGAAAACAACAGATACCTTTCCATTATAGAATATAAACTACTATAAGATTCCAAATACGACACCATTACATCCCAATAAGACTGTTTCACTTAGAATTCACCATCAAGAATATTAAAACATTTCTCTTTATTGTGTCATGATAAACAATTTGTACACACACACTTTGACAATTATATGTATGGGGTGTAAAACATTACTTAGAGAAATTTCCCCAAATCACTCCCACAAATTCAACTATATGATTTATTACTAACCCTGTGTACAATTATATTAAGAATTTTTTTTAATATTTATCAATTTGAAAATTCATAAATCCATGTAACATTGTATACTCATAATAGTATTCGTTTTTCCAAACATACCCAATTGTTTCATGCTTATTAGTTACACCATAATTATATAATTTAAGGAATCATATATGGGTAATAAAATATGTATCCATTCTTGAATTAAACTAACATGATCATAGTTAACCTATTTTGATTCATTACATGCCTAAATGAATACATATGATATTTTTGACACCATCCATGGTTAATTCAAATCATTCCACATGGTTACTTCCAATCATGAATTTTTCAATACACATTCCATTAAACTGGTTTCTACAATAAATAATATCTTTTCAGAAATTATTCCACATGAAAATAATATAATAGTTAATATATCTAAAATTCAGACCCATTTTATGATAAAACCTCATTTTATAAAATTCAAACAAGATGATTTGAAAACCTATTATTTATGTTTTCATCAAAATTCCCATTTTCCATTTATTGTGATTCTAGATAAAACTGTGTTTTATCCAATCAACTTAATATAAAATATTTTATAAAATATCACTTTAAAATCAATCATTGAAAAGTACTATAATTTTAGGAGAGAAGATAATTACCAACCAAGGAATGTTTATAAGACATATACCTTATATGATTTCCCTAGAATTCTCCATGATATCTTAATATTATGAACTCACTAAAACAAATCTCCAATCCATATAATTCAAGTTCTCCATAAATCATTGTTTTTAAACCCATATAAATTAATTTATAATTTCTATGATAATGGAATAGACTATGGACATTTTTCATGGAGCAATGAATATCTAGATCAACCCCTATAAGATATAAATGACCGCTATGTGACTCTCAAGATTAGAGTACCAAACCTCTATTGAGTTTTTTGGACCCCATTCTGTTTTACATGGAAGATTATATATTTGACACAGCCCCTTGTAACACACAGTAGTTATGGTATATAATAAGTGTCGGAGAGTGAATTTCATAAAGTGGTATAAACCCAGAAAAAATTTCATAAATTCCTTGTTCACAACATTTAATTTAAAATATTCTAAAATAGAAGGATTATAGTTTAGAGGAGGATTATTTTGAAATTTTACTAGGTTATCAAAAAATTGAAAATTATTACGAACATTCCCAAACAATCTAATGATACATTTTCCCACTCTTCATACTACAATAACCTCACATAAATATCCCACCACCACTAATGGATACTAGAGAGGGAGATATCCAAGAGAGCAATTTGGCATGACTCACCTCTATTTATAATACATGTTAACACTGTCAATCCTCCATACATAACTCCCCCCATAATGGGGTCAAATTCCCAAAATCTCCCATCACAATAACTTCCCTTTCTCCCCCCACCATAACTATAAATTCAAATGTATAATATTCCATAAAATCCCTTGATCTTTAACTCCCTTAATTTAACAAAATTTATCACCATTTAAATCCAATGAAAACAATATAAAAATTTCAAAAATATCAATTAAACTCTCCATGTCACATGAATGATATCAATTACACAACACTGAATTTAATTACCAAAATTTATCCATTGTCAAAAGAACATTCCTCCACTAACTAAACATAAAAAAATATCATTTAATTAATAATTTATATAAAAATATTTTTTTTCATCACAATGAATTTAATAAGTAAACTCAATATTATTCCTAAAACATTTAATTAATCTAAAATATAACAAATGTTACAAGTATCATAACCAATATGGTCAACATGTATGCCCACATTTAGATATATGTGTGTGTAAAATACTAAGTTGATTTTTCTATGTTTCTAAGTACTCAAATATATCACAATGAATATAAAAATACTGATATATAGTGTTAATTGAATTTAAAATAGTTAAAATAATTTCCAATAACAAATAAAATAAAAACATTTCATTAACACTTTTCAGAAAATAATGGGGCAAAACAATTTTATTTTTAAAAAAGTAAAATAAACCTTTGTACTTATTTTCTAAAAATACCTTTTTATAATACTCTCTATTTTTAATTTTAAATAATCCTTCATAAAATTCACTATCTTTCTGAGACCTGGCCTAATATCATAAAACCATTCAGTTAAAAACTCACATGATTCTTATAATAGCTTGAGCATCCAAACCCACAATGGAACCTACTAGCTATAAACTGAAACAAAACTGGTATAAGTCATCACTTATCCAAGCCAATGTATGTGCCATGTTGTCACTTGTCCATATATTCACACTCTAAATTAAACTGCACCAACCACTCACAATGATTTAGAAATGATGGTATCCTTATTACAATAGTGATACTAAATATTTCACAGATAATTTGACAGGCTACCTACCCCCCCTGTATAATAAATCACTATATTAAAGATTTGTGTTTTTCAAAAATAAGGTTCACTGCCCAAAACCTGTAAAATAGTCAAAATAATCAATTTCTAACCAAACTCAAATTTTTTCAGTCCAAAAACAATTATGAACTATTAAAAACCCCAAATGTTTATATAACTAATTGCATTAAAAAATTCAATATGAACATAGATTGTTTCTTTAAAATCATTAAATAATAAAAAATAATCAAATATAAAATATTCATTTTAATAATAAATCATTAATTTTAATTTAAAATTCTGTATCTTTTTAATGTCCAAAATTTTCAATAAAAATCCATGTGTTCCCCAAAAAAATTCCAAAATTTGGCACATGCGATTTATCCTAGATAAGATAATATAAATAAAAAAAATTAAAAATAATCAAAATCACATTAAATTTTTTTATAAATGATAAAAGTAAATCAAATACATATAATTTAGATAATAAAATCCATATTTCTATATTATTAAGATCATTAGTCTCACTCATGATCGAATTTATTGATTCTTATCATGAATGATCTATTTCAAATATTTTTGATCCAATTACATTAATATATAATCTTTTTTATTGAATTTTAATACAAAGAAAATTGAAAATTGAGTGAGTATATTTAGTGAAATTTTCCAGGAATACTCACCTTTGATATATGTTTGATTCACCCAAACAATTATTAAAATCCATTGAATGGTGGTAGAGAACCCCCAAAATACCTCTAGAGAATCCATAAATGTAGTAAAGGGTGCTAAATTCTAGATAATGACTGTTTAATGAGGATTGACCAAAATTTTAAAATAAAATAATAGATTTTTTCCCTATCCCTCATTGTTATCCTATATGATTACCTTCCCATTTATATAACTTTGTGAGACATAATTCCTTCTAAACTCATCCTTGTGTGTTTACCTTACACAGTCACCTTGTTGTACAGATAATATTTTAAAACCTACTACCGAAAAAATATTCCTTTATAAAAATCTCATGTGGTTGATTAATCATGTGTATAAATATTATTTAGAAATAAATTTTCCAAAATTTTAAATTTCAATCGAAAAATAACCAATAACCAAAGAAATGGCTACATACAATTTGAGGATATTTCATAATCTGAATTTTTTCAGTAGAAAATAAAATAGATGATCATAAAATAAAGAAGTGGAAGGTTCATATTTTATTATCAACACAAATATATTTTCAATCTATCATTATTATAACTAGAATGATTTATTTACATATCATAAGTGATTGAGGTATGAAAATCAAAAACAATCATTGAATTCAAAATCAATTTTTATTATTGATCACACCAATATTTGACTCGTGCAAACATAATGATGATTAGGGATAATTATTTCTCATATTTTGAATGTTTTTTGGAGAAAAATAAAATATATTTAAATAATTTTATTTTTTTATAAAATTGGTGGAATGAGTTTTCCATAGATTGAAAACAGAATCAAAATGGAGATATTGTTGGGCCTAAACGTTTTTTCATGATTTAGGATTTTTTCCAACCTATAGTGATTAAAATTAACCTATGAATATGAAATTGAATAATCATGTAGAATATTTTGAAAATTTCTGAAAGAGTTATATTTGTTGCAAAAATATTCAGTAGAAAGGGGTGAAGAAAATCAATAATAGAATTTTCATGTGGAAATGTTAAATTTATTCATCAATGAAAATATATGTGTGACTAATGATATATAAATTTATTTAATATAGTGAATGATAATTGATATGTGTGATGTAAAAGTGAGGATGTTTCTTAATGTGAAAGAATATTATGAAGATGTGTGAGATAGGTTCTATGGGTGAATAGTGCAATGTGAGTCAGAAAGAACAATGTTTTTTAATATAGAATACTGGTATGAAATAAATTAGATGGTGCATGATAGAGATAGAAATTAAAAAAATTAATGATATATAATATTTTTTTTTATTCTCAATTAAAGGGTTGAAATAAGAAAATTAAAATAAATGAATATAGAAGTTCAGAGGTGGCCCAAATAAAAATGAAATTAAAGAACATGATAAGATAAATTTATCATTTAAATGGTGATATAAATTCAGAGATTTGATTTCCATATATTTTATAGGAGAGTAGTTATAAATTTAAAAGATTATACTATTTTTCATGGTTTAATTATTAAGAGAAATTGATTTATTAAGGGTAAAAGAAGAAATTTGTTTCAATGTACTTAAATGGAGAAAATCAAGGAGTAGAATATGACATAGATTTTGTAACAATGTTAACTAATTAATAAAGAATATATATAGATTTTAAATATATATAAATAATAATAATATCGATAAAAATATATTTTTGGATTGTGAATACTTTTATTCAACAAAGAGATAAAGTTATGGAATTCACTATTAGAGAAAAATTTGTGTTCTTATCTATAAATATAAAGAAAACCAATTATAATGAACTTGAACATTTTTGAAAGCGGAGATTAACCCAGTGCATTAGATAAAACAAGAAAATCATGTATTTAAAAACACATATTTTCTATAATCTTTAATTCTTTAGATAGTTTCATATAAAGTATTTCATTCCTATAAATTGTATTATATTTTACATGAAATCGTTTGTGAATAGAGTTATAAAAGGAGTGACCCCTGGTAGTAGTGAGTCATCCATAAAATTATATGAATTTAGTAACTTTTTGTGAGACTTTTATTTATATAAACCTATCATGATACATTGTAATTAGTAATTTATTCATGGGGAAAATGAGTTTTATATGTCCCTTGTCTTATGAAATATATATTTGATGGAGAACCAGGTAAATTCATATATTCTTGTGTGATTATATTAAATTTATATACTCAGTAGTGATATATTAAGATAAATAGTATCCTCTTAATAATGATATAAGATCTACATATGGAAGGAAATGGAAAAATTTATAATAATGATTCACTCACCTTAGAGAATAATCCATCCATAGGGATCAAATTGTAAAATTTCCTTCCAACTTTTATTATTTCAATTTTGAAGAATTTAAGATAGGTAAAGTATTAAAAATAAAGATATAAAATATATGAATCATGAAATATGGTAGATATTGAGATTATATAATTGATTAAAATTAGAAAAAAAAAATTCATTCATTTACTCCTCCCACTCTAATTGTAAATTAAAGTTGATAATTTAAATTAGTATTAGTGTGAAAAAAATTTATTTTATTGGATATCTCATTTAATATTTTTACAAGTTGAGTCATAAAAGTGACTAACCATGATTATTTTCTCTCCAAAGATATATATCTTCTCTTCAGAGTTGATATCCATTATTTGAATCAAAACAATTTATTTTTTCTAGTAAATTTTATTTATATAAGTGGTATAAAAAGTAAGAGAAATATTATTTATAAATAATTTTGATTATATACACCATAACAGATCTAATTTGGGAATTTTAATTAAATATTTATATTTCCAATTGACATATCTGGCCTATATGTATTTATTATAGAAATTTTCATGACATACCACTCCCTATGTAAAATTAAAGATTATTTAGATTTGTATTTTTATTATATTTCTGACATCTGGGATATTCATGTTCTGGTATTATTGAATTAATCTATAATTATTTCTTAATTTACTAAAGAATTGATTTTTGTGTATTTGTTGAAATTATAATTCAAAATGTATGGAATTTATCATTATGATGATAATAGTTGTTTATTATTATGGTATACAATATAAATTAATAAAAAATAAAATGTGTAAGGAGGAATGGTAAGTAAGGTAATGATTATATTCCATATTTTTTAAAGAATAAGAATAATAGAATATGATACTATTTTTGAATTTTATGTGAATCATGGGTATAATGTTTTTAAAAAATTAATAAATAATGTATTAATGAAAATAATGAGGGAAAATTTAATGTTAAAAATTAAAAAAATATTCTTAAGTGTTTCATTTGTGGTGAAAATAAATACTATAAATTTGACTTCCCTATAAAATATAATGAGATAAAAGAGATATCAAATATGAAACCGAAATAATAGGAGATAAGTATTGATTATTTCTTCAATAATAAAAAGAATAATTTAATGGTGAATAAAATTTTTATAAGAAATAAATAAAATGAGAAAGGTTCAATAATAGAGGATAAATAAACATTAAGGTTAATTAATTAAGATTCAAAACTCATAATAAATTGAATGATTGTAGTGATTGAAAAATATAAAGTTAAGTTAGTTCTAAAAATGTGGTTATCAAATACTATTTTAAGAAATTTTTTATTATTACTAGAATATTGAGATGATTAATCCCCCAAACCAACTAATGATTGTATTCCCACTCATGTATCTATTATTGAAAATATTCAAACATACTCAAACTGGGAACATTTCAATTTTATTTTCTTAGTGAGGAGTCTCAAAAATTGAGGATTAGATATCAATATTGATAAATAGAAATATTTATGTGTCTAACCATCCAAAGGTATGAATTTTGGAATTCCTTTGATGAAAAAAAATTTAATACAGTTCCTAAAATATGAAATGAATAAGGTTAAATCATATTTCTTGTTAGATAAAGGATAAAATATAGATATTAATATATTTCATGGATCAAAATTGACAAAATAAGAAGTGATTTATGTTTGAATAATAATCTCAAACACTCATAGATAGGGTGAGATATCAATTATCATCGCTTTGGTTTATTATGATTGACCAGATAAAACATATAGAGAATTATCCATGTTAATATGTATTGATTGAGGAAATTATTTTGTTCAATAAATATAAGGAAAAAGGTGTTGAATACTAAAAATTCAATAATTTTATAAAAATTAATCTCAAAATGAATTGCATTAAAAAAAGATAATATGGTTTCATAATCATATGTATGATCAAATATGAAGTTGGAAAAAATATTATATTTATAAAGGATATAAAATTATTAAATAAAGGTTTGGAGATACATTTCTACCCTTTATAATAAATAATATGATACAATATAAACAAATAATTCCTTAACTATCAAATGTTTAATTTCTATTCCTTTATCTATGGTTATGTCTAACAATTTTGGTTCTTTAATGGTTGTTAGAGTATATTCAATCACATTTCTCTTTATCTTTAGAAACATATGAGATGATAGGATGAATTAGTCAAGGAGAAAGAGTGGTAATAAAGATTGGATTCGTAGAGAAAGAGATGTATATAATTTTTATAAGGAAAATTAAAAATAAATCCTTAGTGGAAATAAAGATAAGGGTATGTTAATTAATGAAATCAATAAGTGAATAAGGAATTATAAAACCAAAATTAACAAAATGTTTATGAAAATTAGTGAAAATATGGTAGAGTGTGTGTGTGTGTGAAAAATACTCATTGAGTGTAACATCTCGTTACTTGAACATAGTTACTTCCATACCCTTATTTGGTTATACATTATTGGTGTCTTATCCTAGATAGTTTTTAGTGAGGTTTGGAAGCTTTGTGTTCTTAAAAGTGATATGAATGTATAATGCATGGTTTGGGAAAATATTTTAGTTTTCCCAAAAAAAGTGCACCACATGTGAATCTACTAGAAGGGGGTGAAAACATTTTAGAAACTGTGCAGCATCTCCCTCAAATCATGAATCTTGAAATGGTGGGTATTTACAAGGTTGGAACATAGTTATTTTAACCATACCCCCAAACCATGTACCCCAAAAAGAATCCTGGTAAGGTTTCACAGTTAAGGTGGATAGTTAGAACTAATTGTGCGGCTCGTACAAAAAACTGTGAAACTAGTTTTTAACTGATGTTTTTTAAATTAAAAATACAAGTTCTTCTAGTTTAACCCTAAATCAACCCCCATATAACCTAACTACAATTCTTAGTCTTTTAAGGATTTCAAAAAGTTATTTTTACTCTACAAACCCCTTCTCTTTTTGTATCGAATCATCGATGATTTATTTGATCTCCTACTGGTAAGTGAATTCCCACTAATGTTGTTTCATATGATATTATCTTCTCTAATTCATATATAGTGATACATCATCATGATATTGATGCATATAATCTATATTATTATTGATCTTGGTTATAGTTTTGATTTATTGATCTCTTTCATCTCCATTCTTATTGGAGTTCTCATTGCATGTGTTTTTTGATCACATGATTTAAGGTAGGTTGTTCCTAAAGATTTTCCCAATATTTAAAACCCTAATTTTCATTATTTATTTGGATTGAGTATTTAAAATATTAAAAAACTCATAGTTTATATTTATTGATGTGCAATTTAGAAAGAAAATGGGAATTTTGAAAACCCTCAATTTCAATGTAATTGAATTATTTTTAGATTTTTTAAAAATTGGTGTCTTGATTTGAAATTTTAATTACTGAAATAATTCATTGTCGATTATTGAGAAAATTTTCTTAAATTCTAAGATTATTTTAAGTGCATGAATTCAGTGAAAACCTATGATTTTTTTTGAAATGGAAAATACATGTTGTAACTAAAAATGGATAATTGAACTTTCATTTATGGATTAATTTGAAACGATTAATTTTTTTCATGATTTATTAATTTATTTACTAAAGAATAAGTGATCTAGAGTAGTTAGTGGTTAATTGAATACGCAATATAAAACTCTGACTCCCTGGTAATGGATTAACGATGAAACACTACCTAAACCAGTTTCAGTATGATTTCCCATAATGGGTCCCTATTGCGGTGTTGAATGATTTTTCATAATGGTTCCACTATTAGGGTATTCATTTCAGTGTGAGAACCATTATTAATCCACGTTGATGAATGAGAAGTGTGAGGATTCTATATCCAATAAACTAATGTGACTCAGGTCTAATTTTCATGGTTCATTTTATTATTTTTTTGACTTGATTATACTTTCCACTGATTATAGAAATTTTTTACTCATGCCGATTTATTTTTATAAATGATTTTATATAAAAATTTATTTTAAGATCATTTCTATATATCTTCCTTATTTTTTATTTGAATTTTTTTTGAATATATGTAAATCCTATTCCATTAATTTTTTATTTAAATTGAAATAATTTATAGTTTATTGATATGGTATTTCTTATAGAACACTTGGTGAGACCCACAATGGTGTTTAGTTCACACCCAACCTTTTCATTAGTGAGTTTGTAGATTTTTCATTTCTATGTCTAATAAAATATAAATATCAACATAGAGTTGGTCAATGTTATTTATCCTTGGGACTTTGAGTGATGGAGGGTACCAGTGGGATGTGATGCACCCATTACAAGGGATGTATGGGCTTTTATCTTGATAGTTGTTTTTACCATAATGATGTATTGTTTTTTTTATTTTTTTATCTATTTGATTCTGTTAATTTATCCTTAAAGGGTTTTGAAATACCAAAATGTATCTTTTATCTTCCATTTTTTATAAGATAATCATTCCCACTTGATTCTTGTATGATGCTGGGTGATAGTATCCAACCCATGGGGATTGGGAACACCCTTATACCCATGTTAGATCCATATAATGTCTTAGTGTACTAAGGTATCCAGTCTAGTTTATAATAAATTTGTATCAATGGGTGTATGTTTTTCATCTTTCCTTGATGTACGTATGCATTTTGGGATGTCCTATTAGAGAGGAAGTAGTAATGTCATGATTTTGGATGTATTGTTGAGAAAGTGTTTTGAAATATCTCTTCATAATGAGCCTTAAGCAAACATGGATGTTTTGGAAAAGATAATTTGAGGAATGTTTTTGTTTTATTCTAATATTTTCTCTTAATTTTTTTTAACGTTTTTGAAATACCAATATTAAATTCAACTTAAGGAATTTATTTTCTTGTATCTCTTGTATAGTTTTTCAATCGTTGTATCCTTGTTGATGTTTGAGTCATGTTTTTTGACGTTGTGTAGAATCGTACCTCTGAGAATAAATTTAAATAGTATATGGGAGGAAGCTTCTGGTGTAATATAGTTATTCAATCCCTTAGTGGATCATAATCATGTCAAGATAGTGGTTCATGATGTCTACGCTCTGGGATAGGTTTTGAAACCTATTCTAGTTAAGGAGATTTTTGTGGAACCTCGAAGGGATGAATCAAGAGATAATGCTCATGACTTCGTAAATTAAAAAACACAATATTTCCAAGGATATAATGATCTTTGAGAGGCTATGGATTAGTTGAAAAAAGATATAACCACATGTTGAGTTCCTGGAAACACCTAACTCAGATAAAGTGAAATTTGTTATCTTCAATCTAGAGGAGCCTAGCAGGAAATTGTAGGATTGGATGGTGATGATGAAGAAACGTGAGGTATTGTAGTGGAATGAATTTATAGTTATTTCCACATATTATTTCTATACAAATTTGTAGGTCTTTGATAAGTGAATATAGTTTCTCATCCTCTAGTAAAGTTACAGGACTATTATGCATTATATAAACCATTTTGCTAAGATTTTCAGTTTCCTACAGATTTAGTGTTAAATTAGAAAATTAAGGCTTAAATATTTAATATGTGTCTTCAGTCTAATGTCTGATCTCAAGTATTTATGTTAATTCCCACTAATTTTCTTGATTTTATAGATACCACATTGATGGATGATCTTGAACTGGTTAGTAATATAGGTTTGATGGGTGTTCCCTTTTCTCCAAATCAAATTTTTGTGAGATCCTTTAAAGGAAAGAGAAAGTGTGATGAGTCTCATGGTGGATCGCAATAGAAGACATTGTTTAGATCTTCTAATGTTCTTGTAATTTTCCTTTTTACATTCTTTAAGTGTAGAAAGGATAGTCATTTGAAACTGGTTTTCACTGAGGCACCCAAGATCTGTAGTTTGTGTAGTGGTTCACGTCACCTATAGATATTCTTCCAAATATTTGTTTCTATGCACAATGGTAAAATCTCATCAGCACCAAAAATTACTAAATTACAATTAGATTCCTTGAGAATTAATGGGTTCCATCCACAGAAATCCTGAATAGACCTTCTATATGTAGTGGAATTGTCTCCAGAATAATCTAATGTGGGTTTAGTGAATGTGTGTGGTTCCATCATTATAGCATTATCTTTAGTGACTAATATATTTTATACCAGTGCAAATAACTCATTTATATCAACTTTTATTTGGAACCTACTAAATATTCTTATGGATATTTTGTCTTATATGAGGGATATCACTATGCCCCTAGGAACATAGAAAGAACGGGGTCTCCAATGACCTACATGTGTTTTCAATCTATGAGAGATTTATCTTACAAAGATTTTTTTGGTTCTTCACATGAAACCTCCTAAAATTGGTATTATGATATATTGGTTGATATATAATAAGTCCAAAATGTATTTTTTTTTGAGTCTCCACTACTATTCTGGATAGGGTGCGTCAGGTTTTTCAGGGTGAATAGGACCCAAGTCAAGTGTACCCATAACATCGTTTTCAGAGTTCATGAAGGTAATATCTATGTTTTATTTTGACTTGGAGAAGGAATATTTCTGTGATGATCTCACTTCAATCATCATCGAGTTTTTTGACATGTTTCCTTTTGACATTTTTCATTTTCCACTGGTAAGAGAGGTAGAGTTTTCCAATGATCTATTATTCAGCGAGTGTTTATTCCTTTTTAGCATATGGAACCAAAATATCTAAATATTTAAATAATTAATTTTATGATCTTCTAGTGAGAGGATTTATACACCCGAGTGTGTTACCTTGGGTATCTCTTTTTATATTTGTGAAGAAAACTAATATTAAGATTCTCTTTTGTATTGGTTACAAAAAAAATAAACTATGTTATGATAAAGAATAAGTATATTTTTACATATATAGATGAATTTTTTAATCAGTTGAAAGGGGTGAATTTTTTTTCAAAGACTTATCTTTGTTCTGGTTATCACCAACTAAGAATAAAATATTATGACTTTTCGAATACCCCTTTTAGAAGTAGGTATTTCCATTATGAATATCTTGTTATGTTATTTTTTCTAACCAATAATCCTATAATTTTTAAGGATATTATGAATAGAATATTCTATGAATACCTTGATTAATTTTTGGTGATTTTTTGGATCATATTGTTTTTACATCAAATATGGGGAGGATCATGTGCAACATTTGACAGAAGTTTTAGAAATCTTGAGAGATCACAAGCATTACAAGAATATTTAGAAATGTAATTTCTATATTTTGGTAGTGAATTTCAGGTAATATGTGGTCTCATAATATGCTATTTTAGTTGATCAATGGAATTCTAAAGTTGTTATGACATGGGAGCATCTACATAATTTTTTAATGATAAGGATCCCTTAGTATTGGTGGGACATTAACACTTGTTTTTAAATGATTTCACAATTCTGGATTCTCTAATAACTACTCTCACTCAAAAAGGGTTGAAGTTTTTTTGGATTGAAAAATATTAGGGTTCTTTTGATGAGATGAAATATCCATTGACTTAAGTTTCGATTTTGAATCTTCCAAAGGTTTGGTACGCTACATGGTCTTTTGTGATGCATCAAGATCAGGTTTTTGTTGTGTTCTTATCTGGGATGATCACGTGGTGACCTATGGTTCCTAACAACTTAGGCCACATTATAAGAACTAGATAGACCATGACATTTAGATCACTGATTTGATAAATTATATTAAGATATTAGGACTATTTACTTTTTGAAGAATTCTGTTAAATTTATTATAACAAAAAAAATCATGAGTTATATGTTTTCTAAAATGGATTTGAACTACCAAAAATGGTTTTTTTGTGAACTACCATCATTTTTGTGATTCTGGAATTTCCTACACACTTGGGAAGGTAATTTCATCACTTATTATTTGAGAAAGAAATATCTTACCAAGGTCATGAATGAATCCTCAATGGAGTAGAATCTTATGGACATCCTTGCTCAGTTATATTTGGAGTTTGGGAGGATGTGACAAAGGTTTTTTCACAAGTGTTCAGTTAAACTCATTTCTTCTTCATATAATTCTTCATAATCAATATCTTGATGATTAAATCCATGGTTTTTGGGATTTCCTTTATAATGGGTAAACTATTAACGAGTGTATGTTATCTCTAGACAGTATCGTTTGTTTTTGTGTGCGTTTTTTTGTACCTTTTCCTATAAAAAAATGTTGGGATAAAGGATTTCCATAATTTCCATTGGGTGGTTCACATGGATACCATGAATATATTATATGATATGTGGTGAATATTTTTATAGACAAGTATAAGGGAATACATTGCTGACTTGTTTTATCATTCTTATATCTATAAAAAGATCAATGTTGTGAACTAGAGACCTTTGGGTTTGCTTTATCCACTTATGATTCCAAATTGGAACTGAAATGGTATATCAATGAAATTTGTGGTTGGGTTTCAAAATAACCCTCATATAATGAATATGATATGGGCTATGATTAATAGCCTGATAGAATCAGGTCACATTATACTAATTCTAGATACATCCAAATCAGAGTACTTGGGATGTCTCTATGTGTAAGAGAATTTTAGATTTCCTGGATTTACATCTACTATATCTCTTATAAGTATCCCCATTTTACATCTTTTAGAGATTATTCCAGGAGGCACTAGAATCCTGGATACATTTGAGTACATAATATGATTCGTAGATGAATGGTCATACAGAATGAGCTATAAAGATCCTCAAGGAGAAGAAATGTTATTTAATTCTTGACTTTGGTAGAGTTTGGAATGTCCATTTGGGACAGGTTGAGTTAATGTAAAATAATAGTTACTAGTTCACTATCATGATGGATCCTTTTAATTATTTTTATGGTTCTCCTTATAAATATCCATTATGTTTGTCTGATATTGCTGATGATTCCATGGTTGGAACGAGTTTTTTCCAAGAGGTGATGATGAAGATTCAATTGATTCATCATAGAATGGTCATGGAATAGATCTTATAAAAACGTTATTTTGATCCTTCTCATATACTATTATTTTTTTATGTTGGTGTCTAGGGTTTTTTAGAGTTTTACCTCAGTTGGATCATTTTTGTCTTATAAAACTAGTAATTCTTTCATTGAGGTTAGTGGGTCCTTTAGATATTCTTTAGTAGGTAGGGAAACTGGATTACTGTTTAGTACATACATTGTTATTGAAATAAATCCACAACATTATTAATATAAAATAAAACAAGAAGTATTTTTTTAACCCTTCTCAAATCTTGAGTTAGGATGATCTTGATGTTGAACTTGATTTATCCATGACTAAGCATCCATTCAGGTTTTTTTATTCTAATAAAAAGGACCTTCACTTGAAAATGATACCTTTGGTCTATGTGGAATGGAATAATGGATAATAATCACATGATACTTGGGAATACGAGGCTCTAATGAGAGATCACTAGAATCGTCTCTTTTATAAGGAACCTTCTTAATAGTATTTCTGAGGATGGATAGTGTTTATGGTGGGGAGGAGGTAACTTTCCATTAATAGATATCAAGTACTTACAAACCCTTATTTTGGTCAAACATGGTTTGGTAATTTTCCTAGAATTGTTTTGAGATGATTAGAAAATTTTATATCTTTATGGGGAAATGTACAACAAGTGTACAGTTAGGGACAAGTGTACAGTTTGTCCCAACAAATTGTACACCCTATGTAAAGCCACTAGAAGGTGGCACATGGTTTGTCCAAACCATGTGGCCTCTCCCTAAAATGGTGTGCCTTGAAATACTAGATATTTTTGTGGATGGTTCTTTGTAGCTTCGAGCATGCGGTGAAACCATTCATCCCAATTAGAATCCCAATAAGGGGTCATGGTAACTACTAATCAAGGATCATGTACAACAAATCATTATCATGGTTTTTAACTCTATTTTTTAATTAAAAATATAAGGAATCATAATTTAACACCAAATCAACCCCATTCAACAATAACTCAAATACTTGGTCCTCGAAGGCTCTTGAAATGTGATTTTAACTCCTAAAATTCATTCTCTTTACAGCTCGAACTATTGAGGATCTTATTCAATATCATCTGAGTAAGTGAATTCCCCACCCATGTGGTTTGTTACAATCTCCTCTTCTCTCATTATTAGAGAGTGATATATCATAATTATTTTGATAGTTTTAATAACTATTTTGATGGATCATGGTTTAAGTATTGGTTTCTTGATCTCCATTACCTCCGTTCATGTTGGTGTTCCCATTGAAGGTATTTTTATATCACATAATTTAAAGTAGTTGGTTTTATATGGATTTTCCCTAAAATTTAAATCATGATTTTTTTTATTATTTTTAAATGTCGTTTTTAAATGATTTAAAAACCTATAATTGAGATGATTTTTGAATTATTCTAAAAGTTATTGTACATTATGTAAACCCAAAATTTAAATGGAATTGAAACTATTTCGATGTTTTTTATAAAAATGATAGATTGATTTGAAAAGTCTCTTGATGAAATTATTGACAGATAATTCATGAGAAAATTAAATTAAATTTAATGGTGATTTTAAAGGGAATAAATTTTTTAAAAACCTATGATTTTGTTTCGAAATGAGAAAGGCATGTTGAAACTAAAAATGGGAAATTTGAATTTGATTTTTTAATTGATTTGAAATGATTGACTTGAGCAAGATTGATTGGTTGATTAACTAAATCATGTGGGAGATTGAGTATTTAGTGGTAAATAGAACAATAACTCTAGGAATTTAAATCCCTAGAAATGGATTGTTGATGATAGCACTAACTAAACCATGTTTGACATAATTTCCCATTATGGTTCCCCTTTTGTGTGTGGACTGATTTCCTTTCATGGGTCCCCTATTTGTGTGTTGATTTGAGTGTGAACACAAATATTGAGATGTGTTGATGAATGAGATGTGTGAGGATTTTATTTCCAAGAGACTAAAATCACTCCAGGATAATTGTCATGGTGATTTACTTTTTTGTTTTAAATTGATTATACATGATATTGATTTTTGAAAAAACTATTTTTTACATGCCAGTAGATTATTATAAATGTTTTTATATAGAATGTTCTTTTAAGCATGTTTTGATATGTATTCCATATTTTTGGGTATAAATCATGTCTTTTTGAAAATATGGAAAGTCCATTCCATATATTATTTTATTTAAATTAAAAGTAAATGGTTTATTATTATGGTTTTGCATATGGAACACTTAATGATAACCTACTAGGATATTTACCAAAAATACTACCATTTCCTTTAGTATTTTTTATATTATCTTTTTCTATGTAAAAGAAAATTTGAATCCCCACAGAGGGTGGTGGATGTTCTTGATCCTTGGGACCCAAAGTAAATGAGGTGATTGGTGGAGAGGTGGTCCACCTGCTACATGGGATGTCTTTTCTTTTATCATAATAGTTGTTGTTTCCTTGATAATTTATTGTTTTGGGAATTTTTTTTCTATTTTATTATGTTACTTTCTCTTAGAGGAGTGCTGAAATTACAACTTATATCATTTATCTTCCATTTATTGTATAAAAATTTCAGCCCACTTGATTCTTTTATGTTTTCAGATTCTAGTCGCTAACCAATAGGGATCAGGAACACCCTGTATGACATGTTAGGATCTTCTTGGTTATTTGTGTACCAGGGTATCTAGGTTGGTTCCTAACATGGATGATGTTCAACCAAGAGAGGAATAAATGATGGCAGTGAGAAAGAAATCACTCTACAAATAAATTAATGTGATATTAGGCTAATCAAAATAACACTAGTGTTGGTTAACCAAAACTATTATAAAGGACTCACTATAAATATTTATTACCTCCGCCCAATGGAACTTCAATGGTCATCCATAAGAAATCTGTTGACTAACTCAGGCCCAAAACACATAAAAACTCTATATTTAATGGAATAATATTCAAATAAAAAAAGGTTCAATATTTAAAAAACATATAAATTAATGATTCATTCAAATAATAATAATCATAACACAATGATGGAAATTAATAAATTTCACAAAAAAATGCCTAAAGATATTTTAATTTCTAAAAATAATCAAATTATAATAACTATAGTTCCAATTAGAATTAATAATAAATTATTTTATTTAAATATGGAATGAAAAAATATCTTCCATAATACATTGAATATAAATTCAAAATAAAAATTTCACAATGAATAATTTAAATTCAAAGTGACATAATAATTTAATTTCAAACAAACTTTTCAAAAAATAAATTTAAATTAATTCAAATAAATTTTCATAAAATTTATTTTTATCTAAGATTAAATATTTTATATGTTGATATGATAATTAAAAATGATCCATTCTTAACCCACCCTCACCCCATAATTAAATAGAAACATTCTTATGTTTGGGATTTTAGGAAAATATCAACCAATTGATGGTCTATTCTTATATATTATAAAATATATATATCATTTCTGAAAATAGAATCTCAAAAAACATATTCTTATGTTAAATATTATTCTTTCAATATTTTTTGATTGGATTTATATAAATTAAATTTTTAATTTTGTTATTACACTTAATGGGAATGTAATCTTATGTTATCGTATGGTCTAGGAGGGTTTTTTATCAAAATTATCTAGGTATAATAACTTCATGTGGCATTAAATGACAATTAAACCATAAAAATAGATAAACTTTAATTATTATTACTACTACATGTGACTAAGGATTCTCAAGGTTAGTGATAATTCTCATGTATACTTTTCTTATCTAATTTAGGTGTATTAAAAGCAGTATTTAATAAACTAGTAAATTTAAAATAGTTAGTTTTTGAAAAGAATAAACTGATCATTTTAGTGCCTTAAAAATACTTCAAAATCAATTTAATGGAGTTTAAATGAGATTATTTAGGATTGGACTAAAATGAGTATAAAGTAACACACACAAAATAACGTTTTGTAGGGTTATGTTATGGTAAATAAGACCCTCAATTGTATCTCTATATATCTTATTGTCAACTATTTTATTTTCCTCATCCAAAGAAATATTACAAGAAGTATAGATATGTGTACTATTTATATAATTATATCCTTGCTAAAAATCATTAATATTTGATTTTATTGTTTTATTTGGATTAGAAGAAAATCTTTCTTATTTTGATATGTTTGAAACACAATGAAAATCTTTAATTCGTACATTCATCTCATCTCAAATTCTATTCTCATTAAAACATAAAATTCATTAAAACAAAATTATTTTGTAGAATCAAAAAATAAAATTATTAATATATATTTTAAAAACAAATAAATCATCTTTTTCCATTTTGGAATAATTATCTAAAACATATTTGGTAAACAACAAATACCAAACCTGAGGGTCATACATTTTTATTTAATGCTCCATGGTTAACTTAAAAACATGATTAGTAAATATTGAATATAAAAAATAGTTAGTGTCTCTACATAAAAACTTTTCATAAGTAAAACTACAGAAAAATTTGTTTTTAAATCAATTTGAAATATAATTAAAATTTAATATATATAAAATTCAAAAAAATATATTATAATGAATTCAAGCAATGTGATAGGTGAAAAAAAATTATAATCATTACTATATTTTTCAATAGTATTTGAGTATAATTTTATACTTGTATAAAAATATATTCCCTATCTCAACAAGTTTGTTCATAAAACCCCATTTAGAAACAATAATGATATAATCATCAGTTATTTCAATAAGAATTTAAAACATTATTCCATGTGAATTTTTTAATATTCTATTACATAGAAAGTACAAAATTTTCAGAATTCATTAAATCATTAATATTTTGGGGTGCTATATGTGTCACAAAATTTATATGTTTAACATAATTTAAAACTGAACATCTTATATTTGTATTGTCTTGATGACCACCAATACAATTATTCAAAGCATATTACATAGATTTAGAAATGGACTAGAAGGGGATTCATCATAAGTTTAAATTTATTTGGATAGAGGTGGGGTTTAATGTTTTATTCTTCTTACAGATTCCTCAAAATTATTAATTTATTATTTAATTTCAAGAAAATTATTATCAAATTTAGTATCCATGCATTATTTTATGTCTATAGTCCTCCTATTTAAAATTCGGTAGGCTTCAAATAAGTTGGAGTACCCAAGAGAGATTCCTTCATCTGAGTAAGGACCAAACTTACATAGATTTTTTTTAGTATTAAGAATATATAATTTTTATACAAACACCATAAAATATCAAACCATATATTAATTTCCTTTACAAAGTTCATAGGGTGAATTTTTAATGAATAAATCTACGAGAACATGATCTAAGGTATAAAATGTGGAATTGATTTCCTTAAACAAACAATTTTGAGTGAGTTTAATTTTATTCGAGAGAGTTTCTATAATTTATTGTTTTGATTCATTCCATCTTGAAATAACACCATGTTTTGGGGGAATTTAGGAGTGGAAATGAATGATTATAGCCTTGTGAATTACAATGTTCATTAGATTATTTATTTTTGAACTCACCATATTGATCACTAAAAATATATATTAACATATACCATTTTTTATTTTTTTATTTCCTAGAAAATGTATTAAAATAATTTCAAGACTAATTTTTATGTTCCATGAAATATACCCAACTAAATCGTGTATAAAATCCAATAATTAAAAAATTATATGATTTACCACTTTCACATGAAACATGGGATAGAATAAATTAATCAATGTGAACTATATCAATTTTTATTGATTTATAAACATGCATTTTTAAATTGATGGAATATGTTTTCTTCTTACAACGTTAGAGAGGCTCATATAGAATATCCTTTTTGAAATGAAATTTAGGAAAATATTGTCCATGTTGGTTCTTGTTGGTTTTGATAAGTCTGTCTGTGCTACAATGACTAAGGAATATATTCTATATCCATGACCTAATATATTATACATTCAAGAAATTTAAATGTTTCCTAGAAAGGGATTTTAAATCAACAACAAAATCATTTTTAAAGTGAGAAGTATAAAATAAATGTTTTCCTTTTCAATCAATGAAATTATGAACATTATTCTCTAAAATGTATTTGAACCCACTTTTATATTATTGACTTATAATAATCACATTAAATTTTAATAAATAAATAAATATAAATAAAATTTCAGTAATGGAAGAATTTAAAAAACAATATTACTAATACTGGTGATTTTACCCCTTCAGTTATCACCAAAAGTGATGTAGCCGTTGTCCTGAGTATTTAAATGGTTGAACATAGAGTACTAACTAAACATATTCCTCAAGAACCCACTATACATATTCCATATATATCCTTAGGATTTACCCTTGAGGTATTATTTCTATAAAATAATCAAGTTACTAAATATCTCAGTACCTAAATAAATTTCGGTCTACTAATGTTATCCAAAAGATAATTTGGAACCCATATTTACTTACTATAAAGTTTTATCGTTGAAAAAATAGAAGATTAATGAATTCACTTTGGCATAATATAAGGATCATTTTTATAATTTTTTACATAAATGATAATCTTGTAGTTATGAACATAATTAAACTATATATATTCATAGGTTCCCCTTTCAAATATTATAGTTTTTGTAGAGATAGCTTGATTTATGCAACTAATTACAAAACATTGTTCTCATTGCATCCATAAACTATAATTTGACCAAATGTTTTCCTATATGGGTGAATTGGAGTGTGAATACCGAATATGTTTTATAGTATAATGAAATTATTTCAAATTTAGTTAATATTTTAATTTTAATATTATTTCCCACTTTTTATTAGAGAGTTTACCTTTCCTTCTATCTACTGGAACATACATTGTTTCAGGCTCATTGAATTTGATACCAAGTTCATGAAATATATCCTCAGGTATATATATTTTAACTTCGAGATCTTTATCATTTAAATTACATGAATAATAAGTGTATGTATCATAATTAACCTTATAATTTTCCTTGATTTGAGCCAAGATACATTTTCCACTATTATGAATTAGTTGGATGAGGAGAGGGAATCATCCCTATTACTCTATGTAGAAACCTTCATATATGTATTACATTTATTCTCTTTTTTCATTTATTACATAAAAAATGGTTACCTCATTTTTATGTTCCTATTATTCTTGTTTTCATAACAAGTGACCTCTTTTCCTCTTTGTTGGTCGTCCCTTTTGGCACGATGATAGGATTTATTCTGTCTCATCAATTGGGTCATATTTTTATCTAAGAGTGTAATTTTTTTATTTCACCAGAGTTTCCATTGATTTACTTAAAGATAATAGTCTTGTTTTATTTAACTTACATAGCCTTATTTTTATAATATCATTTCATATTAATCTCATAGGTCATGAGAGACCCAATGAGTTTCTCCATAGATATGTTCTTGCTATATTTTACATCCTATATTATTGTTTCCTTTGGTAAAAAAAATATAATGACTTGGGATTCTCTAGTTTCATCCTAAAAATATTTTTCTATATCTATGGATTTCTCCTCAGAGTTGACATTGTATTTTGGTTATCTATGGACACCAGAATTAATATATTAAAAATATTCATATATATTAAATCATGTTCAAACATCTTTTTGAAATAAATATATTTTCTATTTATTGGAACCTTGGATGAAAAATATGAGACCATAGTTGTTTCTAGAATATTAATTTTACCCTAGATATGACATAAATTTGGTTAGCATTAGGAAATCAGTTGACTTCCATTATTGGCTGGTGCATTAGGTAATTAAATAATTTATTTATTTAATTTATTTAATTTCCAAAAACCTAATTACTTTTCAATATATATGTTACATTAAAAAATAACTAGGGTTGGTTTCATAACCCTGTGATATTAGATAGGTTAGGGAGTAGACCTTTGTTGTTGTTGATGTCCTGGGAACATTGATCAACAATAAACGATTGAGGGGAATCATGAGATGAATGATGATCAAAATAGGATCATCACATTACTCTCTATCTGATGAATTATTTACCGATGATAGATCTATTCTTAATGTATGTATTTTTATTTTCATGTATTTTTTCCCTTGGATTAATTTGATAAAAATGGATTTATTATCATCTTATAGTTCTCTATGATTTACATGCTTCACATGAGCCCAATTTTAAATATCATTCTTTAAACTATGTTCATATCTTATATTCCCTTGAATTAAACATTTTAATTCTATATATAATCATTTTTTAGGATCCCATCTTCCAATGATTATTTCACTTCGTTCTTTTTATATCCTCCCCATCATTCTTTGTTTTATTCATAATTGGCCCATAGGGTGATGATTCGACATTGTTGGGATGGATTCAATCATGATTAAACCCCCATATTTTTGTTTGATTCATAAAAAACATAGATATAAATGTTTTTTGGATGTATCGAAGAATATTCAGGTTGTGGGTGAAGGATTTGGGGATTGGGACCCCACAATGGCATACAGTTAAATGATTTCTAATCAGGAATCCAGAATTCCATTTTCCAATCACTAGAGGCTAGGAAAAGATGAATAGAGAAAAAAAACCATTAGATTCAATTGTTTTAAGAGAGTTAAATAGAGAAGTAAATGGTGGATCTAGAATCCATGTGAAGACTGTACGAATTTGAAAATTCTTAAATTACACGATGTGTAGTTCAGAGGAATGCACATCATGTGGACTCCACCTTTAGAGAATATGATTTACATATGGAGATAAATATCACACATCGTGTGACATTTCATGCACCATGTGACGTGTAGATGGAGACCCAACATGTACCTAGGGGTATATGGGAATGGCCAAAATAAATGAAAATGGGGCATGACCAAGTACACAACCATGTCTAGGTTACCCAGAAATCGCCAGAAGAATTGTCCATAGACAAAGTACATGGGCACAACCAATGTACAAAGACATAGCCAAAGTACATGGGCATGGGATGGAGGACATGGGTATACTCCAAATAATAAGGACACGTCATTTATTTCTTATACATTCTCTATAAATTCCCTATAACCTTCTACCTTTCACATCAACTTCTTCGGGAGTCAGATTTGGGACCGCGAGAAGCATATCCTGGGTATTTCTCCACACAGGACACCATGGTGGCCTTTGATTCAGTATCAGATATATGAAATGTGGTAATGTAAGATGGGTACTTCTTTCAATAATTCATAGCTGGCGTATGTTATTGGGTATGATCCCCATAGAGTTACTTGGGTTGGTAATCTCCTATCTCTCCATGTGGTGAGTCCCCCATATCCTTTATACTAGTTTATATAAAACTCCTCCACATAATAGAGGGTATGATTACTCTATTTTTAGATTAGTACTCCACAGTATTGAATCAATATGTTGGTTGATTCCTCCATTGGTGTAGTTCTACCATGGTTGTCCTACGCAATGGTGAGGTGTGGGTCCTCCATACTCATTCTATTGAGGTTATGTGATATGTTGCTCTCAGAGATAGTGATCCAAAATCTATAAAACATTGTAGTGAGGATAAGTCCCTTAAATATATATCTTATGAGGCTAAATTAGTTTTTTGGCATTAATGGTTGGACCTTTGGAGTTTTTGTTTTACTCTTTATACATATATTGTTGTGAAGATAGAGAATTTCTTTCTCTCTTCACTTAGTTTCCTTTTGGTCATACCTATTGTTGGGTTATTTCACCCACTTTATTTATGGGTTGAGATGATTATATTATTATTAGTTTCCCCCATATTGGATTTTATAGTTTCCTAATGAGTATGTATATATTCAATCCTATATATGCTTTTCCCAAATGTGTTGTGTCTTACACAAATGATATGAATATTAGTTGTGACCTCAATGGACCTAGTTTCAATGGAGTATAGTTATTTTTAATTTTGAATGTGTTTAATGGTATTCCATTGATATTATGGGCTATGAACTCTCTATTTTAAAATTTCTCATTATTTTTTAGGTTGGGATTTCTTTTCTGGTTGTTCATGTATTTTTACTCTTTATCTAATTCGTTCTACCTTGTTTCAATTTTATGTTTTTCCAAGAGGTTCTTTCGTACATTGATTATACTCTATATGGTTTAGTATTTAATTATATCATTTAATATTTTATAGGGATAGTTTTGTGAATATGAATATGTATTTTAGGATAAGTCCTTCCATTTCAATTTTATTCTTAAGTGATTCTTGTCTCCAACCCCTAGCCTAATGGATGCAATCTTGGGGTGTCACCCATAAATTTCTAATGGATTGGGAGAGGCCCTAGTGGGTTGGATCATGCTTGAGTAGCATCAAAAAATATATTTCCAGTGTTTTGTTTTTTATATTTATACATGTTTTGAGGATCATGTTGGTAATTTTGGGAAATGATATCGAAGTTAATTGAGTTTGTCTCTTAGGACATGGAAACTAGTGTCAGTAAAGAGGTCAACATATTAATATATCATGACATTGAAGACCAATTTATTGACTTGGAATACTAAAAAATAATTTATAGGTAACCATTGGTCAGTGTATCATATAGGATTGATCCATTTGAATCTCAAGTCCTTCTAGAGTCAGCTTCCAAGATATGTTCATCTAACCATGGTATATTCTATTAACTTTCAGGATAACTCCAAAATGAAATCTATTTGGGATACCAATACAGGATCATGATGATGACCAGTTGACAGAATATATCCCAGTGAAGGGTCCTTATGAAATCCATCTTAGTATTGAAGGTCCTGTTTAGGATCCTATTCTGGAGTTGTCTTCCCCAGTCAGATAAAAAGTAGCATTTCCACCCATTGAGCAGTGAAAGTGACCACCACCAGTGGTATAGTTTGATTCTTCACATATATTTTAATAGTTTTTATTTCCAATTATTTTTTAAAATGGTTTATGTAGACTGATCATGCTTATAGAGTTCAAAAATTAATGGTCTTACACCACCCAAACTAATGGTTTTTCTTTCAACCATCCACTTTCATGGGGTAGTGTATAGTTTAAGGGTATTTTATCCCATGAGATTGATGTGGTGATTCTCTATATTATAGAGTTTCACCACCTATTCTGTGGTGAGTTTTATCCCTCTACCAGACCCTCACATTAGGTACATGATATTTTTAAGTAGTATTTTTCTCTGAATAGCATCCTGGGAAGGGAGAATTGGGGAAATATATCAAGTAGTAGACATCATAGAGAAATGTCTTCTTTAGTGTCTAGAATAAATCTATCATTAGGGTCATAATGCATGATTCATACTCATTATTGTACTCATATATTGGGATATTTAGAGAATTTAAATCATATTTCACTCTTCAAAATTGAAGCTACTTCAGTTCAAAGGTCTTTTAAAAGAACAAAACAATTTAGGAATGGGTGAAATGATGATTGTGATTAGAAGCTTCATCTTACTCAGGAATACAAATCTAATCATAATGTATTGGAAGGAAAAACTATTTAAGCCTCCAATCAAGTGTCTCTAGTCATATTAAAAGGTGTGTTCTATATCCCTTTGTCCTTTCTAGTTTGTTTATTTTCCATTAGAACCACTTACATGTTTGATGATTAATCCTTCGTTTAGTAAGGTAATATGTGGATTTGAACATGCAAGAAAGATAGATGCCTACCTCATGAAGATGTGTTCTCTTTTGATGTGATTTTATTCTATGCAAGTGAATGAGTGCCACCCAAAGTGAGCAGGGTTCATGTGTAGTGTTTTTGTTCCTTGATTTTTTTTGAGTTCATTTTGGTTGTGATAGGGTGTTTTTGTGAATCTTGGTTGTGGGGAATTGGTGTAAAAGGGGAAGGATAACTTTATGAAGCGGAATCTTATGACTTGAAAGTTTCGGATCAATATGTGGTATGACTTGTGACATCAATACAATATCTTGAAAGAGGAACTTGTAACTCCTTCCATGCCACATCCCTTTTTGAGAACTCAAAATTTTAGTGTATCCTTTATCTAGAATTTGGAATCTTGATACTCTTGCTAAGTAAGTTTAGAATATTTCACTTCACTTATAGCAATGTGGCCTGACTCATGGAGGAGGGAGCTACTTATTGGATATTACCATAGTTAAAATGAGACCCTATAATGTTTTTTAGAATTTTCTAGTTGGACGGATGAGTTTTAAATTCATTATAGATAAAATTTAAAGAAATGTAGGCTCGTATTGTATGTTGGAGGATTCATCTAACTTCTCTTTAGTTGTTTAATATGACCCTTTGACTGGTGGGAGAAAAGATAGGGGTTTTATCAATCCAATTATGTCCCCCTAGGAATCTCCAATTTAGTTTTGGAAAAATCTGTATGAGATTTTGAGGTTTTCCATTGATTATATTTTCTTTAATTAGGTTACTATCTAGAAAAACTTACCCTTACTGTGGACTAATGAAATTTTTGAATAGTTGAATGGTATGAGTTTTTTAGAAAAGATCGATCTCAAGTCCAACTAAAATTATTTTAGAGTAAAAAATGATTATATTATAAATATGGCATTCTAATGTCCCTATAGCCATTATTACTTCCAATTAATGTTTGTTGGTGTGTCTAATTCCCTCACTCTATTCATGGTGATAATAAAACGTATATTATAACAATATTATTAATGATTCATAGTTATCTTGATGACAGAATTATTATATACTATAAATCATAGGAGGATAATAAATAGAATTTGAGGATGGTCCTATACTTACTCTAGGATAACCAACAATACAATAATCCCTCAAATTGATTATTTTGGATCTAAGAGGTTCACCTTATGGGGAATGTCATCTCTGGGTATGGGGTAATTGTGGATCTAGTTAAGATTGATGCAGTGATTTATTGGTAACCACTGAAGAGTGTTTTAGAGGTGTAGAGTTTTATCAATTTGGTGAGGTTCTATTAGAGTTTATTGGTATAATTTTCTTGTATAGAAGTCCCTTTTACCTACTATCCATGGAATGGGAAGTTGTTATCTAGACTGAAAGTGTCAGAGAACCTTTGAGGAGATAAGGAAGAGGTTGACTAGTCCTCTTGTTTTGATAATATCATAGGAGAGCATTGATTACATGGAGTTTTATGATGCCTCAGAAGCTAGTATTATATGTGTTTTTATGAATTAGAAGACATTGATCACTTGTGGGTTGATTAAATTGAGACCCCATGAGAATAATTATGCAACACATGACTTAAAGTTGGAAGTGGTAGTCTTCTCCTTGAAGATGGGTAAGAATTATATTTGGGGATAGAATTTATTTTTTTACATAGACCACTATAATATCATATTTATCTTCACACATAGAGATCTCAACCAATGATAGAGGAATTTTTTGGTGATCCTGGTGGACTATGAATTCAAGATATTCTATACTTGAGGGATAAAAATGTGGTGGTAGGTCCCCTTAGTTATCAATACTATTATTCCATAGTGGAGGAGGCATCCGAGTAGTTAGATTTGTTAAAAATAAACCTGGTGTAGGAGAGGGGTGCATCTTACCTACTATTAATGGTGGTGACTCTACAACTTATTCAATGTGTGAGAGAAGATCAGTTGGGAGATATTGACTATGAGGTTTTTTTAGAATAGTTATCCTCAGAAGATGTACTATATGGATTTTTTGATGTAGGGGAGTCATTCATCTTTTTTTAGGGAATGATGATAGTTCTATTCACATTATATAAGAAAATTTTAAGGGAGTTTCATACCTCCCCCATGGATTTACATCTGGGTGTGGTGAAGATATACAAAAAAATTGAACATATTTCTTGGTCGGTTGGCATGAGGAGGGGTATTTTAGAGTTTTTTTCTCTATGTAAAACATTTAAGCAAGTAAAGTATGTTAATTAGGTTCCAATAGTTTTGAATAAACCTATCATGATCCCATAATGGAATTAGGAAGGATTTTCGATGGATTTTATGATGGTTCTTCCATGAACAATGAGTATTAGTGATGTTATTTGGGTGATTATCGATCAACTTACCAAGTCAGTACACTTTTTTTGTTAAGGAGTAGAATTTGGTTGTGTTTTGCGGGTGGTTGAACATGCATGAGATCATAATTCTTCATAGGGTGCCCACAATTATCATTTCCAAACATGATTCTCAGTTCATTCCACAGTTACAGAGGGGTTTATAAGATAAATTCAGGACCTTGTTATGGATAGGTATGAATTTTCCCTCCAAGATAGATGTAAAAACTGGGAGTACCATCTTGGAGTTGGAGGACATTATTGGATCCTATGTAGTGTAATTAATCTATATCTAAGAGAATAAATTACAATTGGTGTATATTTTTATATAATAATATTTATCAATCTACTATCATTATCGAACCTATCGAGGACCTATATGTTAGACCACATAAGTCACCCATATACTAGACTGAGATTGGAAATAAATTGCTTGTTGGGCCACAGTTGGTGCAAGAAATAATATAGAGGGTTTAAGTTATCTATAAGAATAGGAGGATGGATGGGAATAAATATAAATATTATGTAGACCAACATAATTTACCTTTGGATTTTGAGTAGGGATTCCAGGTTTTCTTTGGAGTCTTTCAATGATTAGGATTACAGATAACGGTTTGAGGAATCACATAATCTCGGGGATTCAACAAGTCAATCCAGATCCTATGGAGTTTTGGTGAGGTTTCTTACCACTTGTACATACCCCCATAGTTGGATATGGTGTATGAAATCTTCCATGTGTCACAACTAAGGATATATGTTCCTAAAATGATGCATATTATTAACTAGGAGGAGTAGGACATTGAGGATTAATCCACCTTCTTAGTGCATGTATTGGTGATTGAGGATCGATAGGACATGACCCATCATGGATGGACCATTCATCTTATTTGAGTGTTTGGGCACCATGGGAGAGATCAATAGAGATCCTAGAAACATTATAGGTGGATGTATACTCAGTACCCCCCCCCCCCCTCCCTTGCAATTGTTTGTGTATATTTTCCTTATTTGGGTAAAAGTATATGAAGGAGGGTAGAATTTGATGACTTCAATTTTGTTACTCTAATCCATTAAATATTTCTATATATATCTATAGAATTCACCTAGGATTTTTTGTTGTATTTTTTGTGTCATAGGACCACAAAATTAATATATTAAAAATATTAATACATATTAAATCACACATGTAATATTTTTTAAATAACTAGTTTTTCCATTGATCAGTTCCTCAGATATAAATTTAGAGACTGTGATTATTTTTGGAATGTGGGTTTTACCATAGTGGTGACAAAAGGTTGGTCTATGTCAGGTGATCAGTTGAAGGAAGTCATTGGTGGCTGAATTTAAGTAATTAAATAATTTATGTATTTAATTTATTTAATGTACTAAAACATAATTCCCTTTCTGTGTATATTTAATAATGAAACTTTTCTAGGGTTGGCCACATAACCCTGGGGGATTACAGAGGAGGAGGAGGAAATTTTCATTGGGGTTGATGACCTCAGAATGTGGAACAGTTATAAATAATCGAAGAGAATTATGAGACAAATGAATAATGCAATATGATCATCACCTTCTTCTATAGAAGATGAAATCTTTACCAATGGTCAATTTTTTCTTGAGGTGGGTATCATTATTTGTTGGTATTTTTACCCTTGGTTAAATTTTATTTGCATGGATTTATTATATTCTTATTTTTATTTTTGATTTATGTTCATCACATGAGTCTAATTTTAAATATAATTCTTTAAACTATTTTATTATCTTTACCACCCTTGAATTATAGCTTATTTATTCTTTTTACAATCATTGTCCATTATTTCCTCATATAATGATGTTTTCACCTCATTCTAATGCTTTCTTCTCCACCATTCTTCGTTTTCTTCATTTTTTTCCTAGTAAATTATGATTTTACATTTTTGGACCACATTTGAGTGTGATCAAACACATGTATTCATGAATAATGCATGAAAAAAATAGATATGTGGATTGTGGATGGATCAAATTAGATTGTGGGTTTTTTTGAAGTCCCAAATGACCAGGACTCCAAATAGAGGCAGATGGCACAAAGGTTACCAATTGGGTATCCACAATTCCATTTTATAAGTATTAGAGGCCTGTAAATGAAAAAAAGAGACAAAAACCTTCAAATTTAATAATTTTAGGTGAGTTGAATCATGGTGAAAGTTGAAAAAACACATCTAGTGTCTGCATGAAGACTACATTAGTTTGTAAATTTATAATATGTACATGATGTGTAGTTTGCAGGAATAGGTGTTATATGGACCCCTCCTGTAGTGGATAGGGTGTATGTGTAGATTAAAACCTCAAAAACCATGTGACGCATAGTTGTATACCTAGTGTATTGCCCATGTTACATAGACATAACCATTGTACCTAGACATGGCCAGGTATAGGGGCATGAATAGGTAAATGGGCACAACCTGGCTACTCAGACATTGTCAGAACACCTAGGATTGGATAGACTACATGAGAATGACCAGTGTATATAGGCATGACCAAAGTACACTGGAATGGGTTGGAGGGAATAGTAATATATGTACTAATAATGGCACACCATATATTTCCAATACATGACATGTACCTTCCTCAAAACCATCCACATTATGTGTCTCTTTTTTCAGGACTCGTATTTGGCCCAATGAGTATCCTATAGAGATTAGTTTACAATATATGATGTAATATTGGCCTTTATTTCAGCATCACAGATATAATACATGGCAGTATAAGTGGGGAGCTTAATTCTGTTACACATTAATGTTAGAGATGAAACCTCCCCACATTATAGAGGGCTAAATTTTTCTATTTGTGGAGTGTTAATCCCCATATTTAAGATCAGATGGGGAGTGGGTCCTCCAATAGAGTATTCACCCCTCGATAATGAGACATAATAATGAGGTTTGGTTCCTCCATAATCATTCTATATATGTTATGTGTGATTATGGGCTAGGAGGTAGTTCTCCCTAAGTAGTGAAATGATGTGGAGAGGAGAAGTACCTCCACTCAAAATCTTATGAGGTTGTGTTGGGTATTTGGAATCATCTTAGGGACCTTTGGAGATGTGGGAAGACACTTCCTTCATAAATTTCTATGAATATAGATATCCCCTTTCTCTCTTCTCTAGGTTTTCTTTTGAGTATATCAATTATGGGGTTCCTTCACGCTCTTTCTTTAAGCGTTGAGCTGACTAATTTATTCTTATATTTCCCCATATTATTTTTTAGGTGTTCCACTTGGTTTGTATATACTAATCCTTATATGGGATTTTCTCACATTTTTTGTGTCGTATGAAGATGATATGAAGATTACTGATGACCTTAATGGACCTTGTTTTAGTGGAGCGTAGAAATTCATGCTATTGACCATGTTTGGTATACGAATTTAGAGATTTTGATCCATACTCTCATTGGTTTCTCTTTTACCAATAGTTTCCTAGCTGGGACCCCATTATGGGTTAGGCATGTATTTTTTCCCTTTTAATTATTTTATCTAACTTTTTTCACTTTTATTTTTTCATATAGGTTGTTTCATACATTTATTATAATCTATATGTTTAATTATTTTATTATTTCTATGAAACATTGTGTGGACCTGGTTGGGTGTGTTTATATAGATGTTTTAGGCTATGCCCTCCAATTTGAGTTATATACCTACTCAGGGCTTATCATCAACCACTAACATATTGTAGGTAGGCTAATGGTGTCACCTTGATCTTACTATCAACCTTGGGGAGGCCTTGGTGGGTTGGGTCATGACACAAAAACTTGGAAATAACAAAAATACCATCTTCAAAATTATCTTTTTATAGAATTAAAAAAGATATTATCTACTATTTACAATGTCAATAAATTTAGTAATCATTTCTATAATGGATTCATTAGGACTCATGCTAAACATTTCCAAATATTTTCTATACATATCAATTTTATTATCGTTAAATTTATTAGAGCCTTAATAAGTAACCCTATGATATTTCCATATTTCGTGTATAGTGAAGATTATTTATGGATTTTCCATCAAGATCAAAATCTAGAATATCATTAGGATTTAATTTTTCTCCATTTTACTCAATGTTTTTGTATACATCAATAAAATGTTTTCAAATAATATAACTAATATAGATAATAAATGTATACATGTAAGTTTTTCAATAACCATAATTTTTCCCAACAAATAATGGAGTAGTACATATTTATTCCTTTATGATTTCTCCTAAAAAAATTATTTATTGGAATCCAAGGATGGATTTTATAATATTTATTAGTCTAAGAGGATGTAAGAGGGGAGTAAATTTTCCTTTTTAATATAACAAGATAAATTTAAATAAAGATTATGAATACCTTTTCAATGGATATAAATAAAGATAACCAATGGTGGTAAATTATTTTATTAAAAAATTAATTCTTGAGTTTATATTTATCTTTTCCTCAATGTCTTGAGAGTTCCCTGAATCCTGTGGATTTAATAGTATTCATGTGACCAATTTAAAAAAGAAATACACTTTATTTTCAATCTCTGAAGAAAGATACTCAACATCACTAAATTTAATGGTAGTGAGATTTGAAATTGAGCATCAATACGAAGTAGGTAAGTTTATATAAAACATACTAAAAATAATCTAAAACCACACATAAAATGAGAATTTACAGCAAGACAATTGAGAGAAAAATTGAGGAAGAAATCCAAAGATTACTATAGTGATCAATATGGATTAAATATGTGTAACAAAGGTAATTGATTCATGATAAGAATTCCTAAAGGATTATTTATAACTTCTCATAATTAATTTTATGTTTTGGAGTAATTGTAGGTCATTTAGTGTCCTTGGGAGCCAAATATTATCATTGTACATCAACAAATGAGAGATTTGAATTTTATAAAAAGGTATACTGTATTTATGTTACTTCACCCTAACAATTCTGGTAAAAAATGAGAAGAGTACCTATTTTATTATGATAGCACCATATTTTTGATCCAATAAGGTTTCCTCACAACATTACCATTCCTCTATATTAATAAAATTGAAAGCACTTTATTTTAACGAAAATTATATTTTCCCTAAGAATTATCTTAACAAATACAATTTTCCTACCCCAAGGAAATTTATCCTGAACTATGTTCTTAATGTTCGTTTTATAATTTATATAAATCTAACTCATTTAATTCCTATGTATAAATTTGGTTTAACATCTAAAACCTTTGAATACTATAAATTCTTAGTTATAGATTATTTTGTTTTCAGGTTCTGAATTCAGACACCAAATTCTCTGAAATTTAGACTCTGAATTATCTAAAATTCAGAATCCTAATTATCTGAAATTTAGACTCTGAATTCTATATAATTCAAACTCTGCATTACATGGAATTCAGACTTCTAATTCCTTATAATTTATACTTCGAATTCCATAGAATTTAGACTCCAATTCCTCAAAATTCAAACTCTGAATTCCTCATAATACAGACATTGAATTTTTCAGAATTTAGATTCAAAATTCCTTATAATTCAAACTTTCAAATCATTGGAATTCGTACTCAGAAATATATAAAATTCAGATTCTGAATTCTTTGAAAAATATAATCTCAATATCCATGAGTTATAGTCTCAAAATGTTTATTTGGTTAGATTCTGAACATTATTTTTTAATAGATTTTGTTAAGCAGTCTTATTTTTCTTACACTTTTTATAGTTATGAAATGATGTCATGCATTCTGTGTCTAACTAAACATTGTATGAGTGACATGTGTAAAGGTCCATCTGAAATTCAAGTAAAAATATGACCATTGGAGGAGGCTTCTGACCATTAGAGAAGTGAATATAAATAGGTGCTCATTTGAATGAGCTCAAAAATACAAATACACTGTGAATTATCCAGAGATTGTGTGTTGATAAAGTGATTTCTAGAGAGAAAGACTGTCATGTCTGGGGCATACTGAACATCTTGTTCAGCTTTCGTCATGTGAATCCAATTATTGTTGTGTACAATCGAGGTCTTGTGGGGATAGGAAGATAGAGGTGCTGACTACCTTAAAGTTCGAGGACTTTCGTGGATATAAATACATAGGTACCGACTACCTTAAAGATCATGGTCTTACGGGGATAACAAGATAGATTCTCATATTCCTATCGAGGGATTACCCTGGTGTGGGTAAGGTAGACTTTCATGAAGGTATAAATCAAGGGACAATTATCCAGTGTTGTTGGAAACCCTTCTCTTTGGGTTAAAAGATTTCCTAATTGTTACTTGTTTTTGTTACAAGTTTATTTCCACTATATTTTGATAAATGAAGAAAGTATAACTTCCATGTACATTCTTTTACTTTTTTATACTCTGATAAGTAAGATTTTATATGCTTTAAGGTAGAATATATTCTTTGTAAACTTTCCTTAAGTTTTATTTCTGGAATCATATTTTTAGAACCTAGTAAGTTTGTAGAACTAAAAGTGGTCTCGTGAATTTACCTTGTTTAGATTTGTTAAACATAGTATTCCTTAATTTTAAAAACTAATGTTTTTAAACTTATAATTCAACCCCCCCCCCCCCCCCCTCTTGTATTTGAGCATCTAAATTCATATTTCGATCCTACAATTGGCATCAGAGCGGGTCTCTAAAATACTTATATTCATATATAATTTTTCTTTCTCAAGTCTTCATTGTTCTAAATATTTTCCTAGCTTAGGGATATTTATCCTTGCTTACAAAATTTTACTATTAACAACTTTTTTTGGAATGATTCTTCTCTTATGATGGCAGAAATGAATTTTGGTTCGATTGACAATCTAAATCCTACCAGACCACCTATATTTGATGTGAATGATTATGAATATTGGAGAGATCGTATGAAGACATTTTTTATTAATGCTGGAGTGGAAAAAAATTTTATTCTTACTAGAGATGACATGATTTTTGATAAGGAAGTCAAAAATTTCACCAATCAAGAAAATTTGGAATATAAACTAAATTACAATGTACACAAAACTTTGTCGTGTTCCATGGCCAGAATATATATAGTCATATTTCTTCTTGTGAAGCTTCTAACTGTATCAAAAAGAAATTGGAGGTTACTCATTTTGGTACATCCAATGTTATAGAAACTAGAAGAGCTATGCTTAGTGAAGAATATCGTGGATTACTATTTCCTTATGGAGAACTAGTATATAAGGTAAAACAAAGGTTTATTAAAATTGTTAACAGTCTAAGATCTATGGATGAGAAAGGTTTTGATGATGAGGCACTTGTGGACAAGAGTATAGATATCATGCCTAATTAGTGGGAATCCTAGAGAATAGCTATTTATGAGAATATGAATGTATATCAAATTAATCCTGATGAGATTTTTTGAACTCTTCTTCAACCTGATACAAGAATGAAAAGAGATGCTGATATGAATAAGAAGAAAAATGGTAATGGAAGTGTATCCTTTACTACTACTAAATCCAAGACTCCAGAAAGGGTTATAAGATCCAAGTATATGAAATTCATTGTTTTATTTGAATCTAGTGAAAGAGAACATAGTGATAATACACTGGCTAATTTTGATAAAAGGATAGGAAAGATAGTTAGAAAGAAACACTTTCAGTATATATTTATGAATAAAGAAATAAAATGCAAGAAAAACTCGAAAGTCACTTGCAATGAATACAAAGGATCATGACATATCAGGATGGATTGTCCCATGCTTATGAAAAAGGATATAAAGGAAAATAATTCTGAGAGGAATAGAAATATGTATTATAAGGATAAGGTTAATAATGTTTTGAAATCTAATGACACTTGGAGTTCCAGTGGTGGTGACTCTTCTGATGAATCCTTAGATTATAAATCTTCTTATCAGAAGAATATTGGTCTACTAGACATACTACCCATTGAAATTCATTTTCTAATGGACATGGTACACAATTTTTAATCTCTCACAAATGTATCCTTGAATTCAAATTATACTGATGATAAATACTATAAGTCATCAGATGAAGAATCTTATTTTAATGAAGATAATATATTACCTACTTGTGAAGAAGTATCTGGGTTATCTAAACTTCCTTAGAATTAAAATCCTAAAATCACGAAAAATATTGATAAGAAAAATTATAAAATTTCGATTTTAACTGAAGAAGTATCTGATCATTCTAAAGATCTTGATAAGAAAATTTTTTATTTTAAAAGTGTTTCCAAAAACCGTGAGGTAGTTAATTCTAAGAAGGATAAGCTTCATAAGGATCTTAAAAATGTAATTTCATAGAAAAATATTACAGAGACTAACTCTAGTACTAAAACTAATGTTTTGAGGATAAAAACATGGTTATTAAACTAAAGGTATAAATATGTTCCTTAAGGGAGTGTTTTTCAAACATTACCTATGGTAAGGAAAACTTTTACAAGATGTATTCCCAAATTCAACCTCTAATAAATAGTTTTGGATTTGGTTATACCAATTCTAAGACATTTTATAGTAATAATTATTTTTTTCTCAAAGTGCTCAATTTTGTACTAAATTTCATTGTGGTGGACATTGGTAAAAAATTTGTTCATTAAATAAAACTCAGTCTTTAGTTTTTCATAAAGCTTATTTATTTAAGTAAATGTGGATTCCTAAAAAATTCTTTCTGAAATATCCAGATCTAAGAAAATATGGATTCCAAAGTTCTAATACTCTTATTTTCAATAAAATCAAGATAGGACCAACATAAATACATGATACATGGATAATGTATTTTCCCAACATATGACTAGTAAAAAAACTTCTCTGAAAATATTATCAAGATGAAAGGAAGAATAGAAACACTCCGAGATAATGCTCAGGGAGAAATTATTGGTATAGGTAACACAGTTCTTCTTGAAAAATCTTTAATTTCAAATGTTTAATTTTTTAATGGTCTTAAGCACAATCTCATTAGCATAATTCAAATATGTGATAAAGGTTACATTGCAAATTTTAGGAATGATAAGTTCTTAGCACACAATTCCAAGTAAGAGTTTATTCCTTATGCCCATAGGCAAGATAATGTACACACACTAAACATAGAAGACCTTAGGAGTCAAGATCAACCTTGCCTTAGTGTAATCGGAGATCAATCTTGGTTATGTAATAGAAGGTTAGGACACTGTAACCTTAAGAACCTATGTAAAATCTCTAAGAAAAGACTCGTTAAAGATTTACTGGATTTTAGATATGATTATTTAAATTTTTTTAATCCTTTAAAATATGGAAATAAACATAAATCAAGTATTAAATCAATCTGTGAAGTCTCAGCTACTGATGCAATACAATTATTGCATATGGATCTTTTCGGTCCGACTCAAACTAGAATCATTGGAGGAAAATATTATGTATTTATCCTAGTTGATGATTACACTAGATTTACGTGGGTCTATTTTCTAGAAAATAAATCTGAAGCTTTTTCTTATTTCAAAATTTTTAGATCCCAAGTTAAAAATGAGAAAAAACTTCCATTGATAACTATTCATAGTGATCATGGAGTAGAATTTCAAAATTATGATTTTGAAACTTTTATAGTAAAAAAGTCATTACTCATAACTTTTCATCACCAAGAACTCCTCAATAAAATGGTGTTGTTCTAAGAAGAAATAGAATTCTTCAAGAGATAACTAGAACCATGTTGAGTGAATATTCTATAGCTAAACACTTTTGGGCTAAAGCTGTATGTACTTCTTGTTATACTGTAAATCAGTTTTTGATTATACCTTTTCTTAATAAAACCCCCTACGAATAATTGAATGCTAGAAAACCAAGACTTTGCTACTTCAATTTATTTGGTTGCAAAGTATTATTTGTGAATATTGAATATAATTTACATAAATTTTCACCCAAATCTGATTAAATACTTTTCCTGGGCTAATCCAAAACTTCTATGACTTATAGAGTTTTTAATAAAAAAATCCTTGTACTGTTGAAGAAATAGTACATGTTAAATTTTATGAAACTAATCCTTTTGTTTTTAAACAACCTCAATCTACATCCTCATATGTGTTTTAAAAAATTGATTATCAACCCTTGATAGAAAATTCTTCTAATAAAGAAAATTTTCAAGATTGTAAAGCATTTACCCTAGAACATTTCCTACCATATGTTGATGAACTAGTTCTACAAAACCCAAATCAATTGTTTCTTGAGAATCATCCCAGTGATAGTATCATTGGAGATGTAAATCAACCTATAAGGACTAGAAGTTATTTATGAAATTAAGTAGAACATCTAGCATTCCTTTCTCAATTTGAACCAAAAATCACTAATGAAGCATTATGTGATGATGATTGGATAAAATCCATGCAGGAAGTGCTAAATGAATTCAAAAGGAATAAAGTTTGGACCTTGGTTGAATGACCTAAAGAAACTTCTGATATTGGAGTAAAATTGGTATTCAGAAATAAGTGTGACGAAAATGGAATCATAGTAAGAAATAAGGCTATATTATTTTCTAAGGGATATAATAAACAAGAAGGAATAGACCATGAAGAAACCTATGCTCCAGTATCTAGACTTGAATCTATTCGTATTATACTTTCCCTTGTATCATTCTTCAACATTAAACTTTTTCAAATGGATGTTAAATGTGATTTCTTTTATGGATATGTTCAAGAGAATGTTCTTGTTCAATAGCCTCCTAGTTTTGAAGACACAAAACATCCTGAACATGTTTTCAAACATACCAAATATTTATATGGACTTAAAAAAGTCCCTAGAGCCTGGTATGATAGACTTATAGGATTTTTTTTACAAAACAATTATCTTAAGGGAAATGCTGATCCAACCCTCTTTATAAATAAAGATAATAAAAATGTTTTTATTGTTCAAATTTATGTAGATGACATTATATTTACTTAAACTCAGCAATCTTTAATCGATTCGTTTATAAATCTAATGAAATCTGAGTTTGAAATGAGTATGATGGGTGAGTTATCATTTTTCCTAGGTTTTCAAATTTCCCAAAAACCAGAAGGAACTTATATGTCTCAACATAAATATATTAAGGATCTTATTAAAAATTATGGATACGACAACACTAAGAGTATTAGTACTCCCATTAGTAATTCAAATTCTCTTGATCTTGATGAAGATGGGAAACCAGTAAATCAAACATTGTTTAGAGGTATGATAAGAAGTTTACTACACTTGTTAGCTAGTCATACATACTTAATGTGTTCAGTATGCTTATATGCAGGATTACAATCCAATCCTAAAGAATCCCTTTTAAAGATAGTGAAAAATAATTTTTCCCTATTTAAAGTGAACCATGGATTTAGGACTCTTTTATACTTCTGGAAATGATTTCTTTTTAAAAAAGTTTTTCAGATGCTAATTTTTGTAGATGTAGATTGGATAAGAAAAGTACATAAGGAACATGTCATTTCATAGAGGATTCACTAGTTTATTGGTCATGAAAAAAAAACACTTTGTAGCACTATCCACTACTGAAGCAGAATATGTAGCAGCTAGAAGTTGTTGTGCCAAAGTGTTGTGGATGAAACATACACTCACAGACTATGGTATGAGTTTTACCAAAACACGGATATTTTGAGATAATTCTAGTTCCATTTCATTAAGTAAAAACAGTGAACATCACTCTCGTGCAAAGTACATAGATATTAGGCATCACTTTCTTTGGGATCACACACAAAAAGAAGATATCATTCTTAAATTTATCATAACCCAAGATCAACTTGCTGATATTTTCCAAAAATCATTACCATATAAAAGATTTTAATACATTAAATAGAAGTTAGTAATTATAACCATAAGTTAATATTCAATATTAACTACTCATTGAAACCTATCTCTTTATAGTAATAAACTCATTTTCATAGGGGGAGTACATTTTCTTGTTAGTCAAATTTTTTCTTCCTCCTTTTCAAAATATTCCTTTCTTAACGTTTTTCATAATCACAATTTATGTAATCAAATCTTTACAATAAAACTCTCATAATCAAAATCTTCGTCATAAAAATTTTCGTAATCAGTTTTTTTCGTAATCAGAATTTCTTAACCAAGATTTAAAAAAAATTGAAGTCTAAAGTTCTTTAAGAATATTTTTCCTCATTATGGATAATTTTCCTAACAATCCAGAAGATATGTTTCCTGTCATAAATTTTTGTAATCATCTTTTTAAATTTTCTTATTTGCATTTTGTTTAAAATATTACAAGTCACTTTTCCTTAAATCTGAATTTTTTATCCTAAAACCCACAAAATATCGAAACCTACCAAGTTCCTTCTACGGCTATCATCCCAACCGTTAGATCTGATCAAGAGTATTTCAACCTTTTTATCAATCAAGGAAGATTAATTTTCGACTCAAAAAACCTATATAAGGACCCCCCCTGATGCTTGTCCACAATAGGTCTTCAAATTCTTGGCTTGCTGATGTTCTGATCCTCTACTTAAGGTTGTTCTGAATCATCATGTTTTCCTCATTCTGAATGTCCTATGCAAGCTTCTCCTTAGAATGTAAATGTCATCAGTAAAGAAAATCTCCGAATGGAATATATATATATATAAAGGTTAGTCGATCCGAAATTATTTGTTAGTATTATTCTATTATTTCAAAAAATATCAAGTTGAATGGATGGAGGAGAGCCTGTGTATATCAAAACTGAAGGCCTAGGATCTGGTTTATCCAGAGTTGTTGGTTTAATTCTATGAATTAGTATGTTTCTTTATTTAATTAGGGAGAGATAATTTTTTCTTAAAGAGATATGGAAAGACTTACTCCCTTTCCTAAAGTTAGGTTGCAAGCTTGATTGGAATTCTATATGAGGTTGAAGCAGAATTTTGCACCCACAAGCTACCAGATGTAGTAGGATCTTTTGATAAGGAGAAAGTTATAGAATGTATTGGTCTTATAGTGGTGAAGACTCCAAATATTTTTCATCTCTCTACAAACTTCTGGATTCTTGAGTTTTGAGCTCAAGGTTTTATCATTCCGAGAAATGGGGATATGGATTCCCTGAAGAAAAGTGACATCTATATTATAGATTTTCTGGTGAACCTCTGGAAGATAAATTTGGTGAAGTATGTCTTGATCAAAATTTATAATATCAATAATGGAACTCTGAAATCTCAAATTATCATTTATCTAACTATTCTATCCAAGATTATAGTTATTTTTCTTGATTCATTCAAAATCCCTTGTAGCTCTAATCCATGGAATTTTAATTTAATGTTATTGAGTGATGATACTCTAATAAGAAAAAAGGATGGTTTTTCTATAGAATCAAGAGAATTATATGATTTTTTTAATCAGAAATAAAAGCTATATCAGAGAAACCGGAAGTGGATGAAACTTCCAAGAAGGGTGGAAAGAAGAGCATGGATATAGAACCAAAAGAGAAACAAGAAAACTCATACAGCTAAGGAAACTCAATCAGCACCACCTAAGATAAAGAGGAAAAAATACTTATCCTAATGAAGTGGTTTCCAAGTTGGGAGAAGACAAGAAGAATAAGAAGGAATGGGAACCTAGTTTTGTCTTGGACCGTGCTAAGGAAAAATCTTTAAAGTTGTAGGGTGATGAGAATCTGGAGAATCAAGAGAAAGAAAATAAGTAGAGGGAGAAGATTTCAATGGTTGAAATCATTTAATCCCTTCTCAAGGATTCTTAGAAATCATCTGAACAAATTCATGTATTGGAATCCTTTTTATAAGAATCACTTCCTATGACTTTGGGAAAGAAGATGGTGATTCCAAAACCAGAACAAGAAGAAGAAATAGTTCAAGAGGCTGAAGTGGAAGAAGAAGAAGAAGAAGAAAAGTAAGTGGTGATATAGATGACATGACAAGGAAAGTATAGGACTATCATGAGGAGTTTCCTTATGAGAAAATCACAATCTAAACTTCTAAAGCTGAATATTCAAAACTTGCTACTCCAGGAAAGTAGGAAAATGGTTAGGAAGAAGTGAATAATCTATCTGAAGAAGAAAGTAGAAACCATGAAATTGTTCTACGAGAGAATCTTGTGGCTTGTGCTGAGAAAGAAAACCTTGAGGAAGACAGGATTATTCAATTATCAGATATTAAACATGAATCACCCAAAGTAGAAGATATCATTCTGAATGTTTATAAGGGAAAACAGGTGTTGGTCGATACACCTAGGAAATATGTAGTGAAAAAGAATGATGTTAATGGTTAGTCAAAAAGGAAAGCTTAAGAGATAGAAAAAGAATCCTCACCAACCAAACAGTCTGATTCACAATCGTCATCTTCTGGACATGATTTTGTAGTTTCATATTTGAAAAAACTTGTTGATACTATTCCCTTATTTCTGATTATAGACTCAAGGTTCCAGATGCTTCAACACTCGTTTAATTAGAAATCAGATTCTGTCACCATGCTTATGGACAATTTTTTCATGCATGAGGTCGATTTCAAAACTTTCTTCATTGAATATGAATCCCACAAATGATCATGCAAGGAAATCACAAAATATTCAAGGAAAATAATCGAAGATATGATAATCCTAAATGATTTTCAAGAAAGTTTGAATGATTATTTTGACACCAAATATGGGAAGTTTAATGATCTTACTAAGAGATTTGAGGAAAAGATAAGTCTCAAACAAACAACTCAGAATTAGGAAGTCGGGGAGCTGAATGGGAAGCTTAATTCAGTGGATATGAATTGGGAGAGGGTAAGGGATCTCATAATAGAGTTTGAAGAAAATATATCTAAGCATGAAAATATTTTTAATGATCAAGCAAAAATGTTTAAGGCTCATCAAGAAATGATCAAATCCTTAGTGAAGAAAAATTAAGATTAGGATCAGCTGCTCAAGCATGTGGAAGAACATCAAAATAAGATAAATAGGTTAATAACCATATTAATGATGTTAATTCCAATGGAGAAAGAATGATAATTTTTTCCCCAATCGGATCTTTTGTTGTATTTTCTTCTTTGTATAAATTTTTCCCATCATAATGAAAGATTTTTTGTTCATCTTTTGTTTTGTAGTAGAGTACTAATTTTTCTGGTACCATATTTTTTTCCATTCTCTATATTCCTTTTTGAAAATCACAAAGGGGGACAATGGAATAGTAAAAAGGATAACAATTAAATAAGTGAATTCCCTAAGTATGGGGTAGTCTATCTAAGGGAGAGTTTCATCAAAGAATATTTTCTTATTACAGAAAATGAAAAAACTGTTTAATTCAAGAATACAATCCTTAGGTATTTAAAAACCTAAGGGGGATTTAGTCGTATTCAACATGATTCATAATTAAAAAGAGATATGTTTTTTTTAATGTCCATAAAGAAAACTTCTATGTCCTTATATTATTTTTTGTAAGGATGTTTGTGCTTTCCAAAAAGGGGAGATTGTTGAGTCAATAAAGTATCCTTATGAATTTTCCATTCCTATTCATTTTCAAAAATCAAACACACTTTATCGTAAGAAAAATTATATTTTACCTATGAATTATCTTAATTAGAAAAATTTTCCTTCCCCATGGAAATTTATCCTTACCTATGTTTTCATTGTTCCTATTATAGTTTCTCTAAATCTAACTAATTTTATTCCTAATTCAAAAATTTGGTTTCACATCTAAAACCTCAGAATACTATAAATTCTTAGATATAGAGTATTCTGTTTTTAGGTTCTGAATTTAGACTCTGAATTCTCTAAAATTTAGACTCCCAAATCCCTGAAATTCTGACTCCTAATTCTCTGAAATTCAGACTTTGAATTCTATGAAATTCAGACGCTAAATTCTTTGAAATTCGAACTCCAAATTCTCTGATATTTGGACTCCTAATTCCTAAAAATTCTGACTCTGAATTCATTGGAATTTAGACTATGAAATCTATATAATTCTTATAACAAATTCATTGAAAAAAATTCGAATATCCTGGAGTTATAGTCTCTAAATGTTTATTTGGTTATATTCCAAACTTTATTTTTCTTTAGAATCCGAAAAATTATATTTGGGTAATCAACATAATTTTTCATACAGTTGTTATAGTTATGAAATGATATTGTACATCCTATTTCTAACTAACCATTGTTTGAGTGAAATGTGCATAGGTCCCTCCAAAATTCAAGGAAAATTTGACCATTGGAGGAGGGAGCTGATGGTTGGAGAAGTTCCTATAAATAGGGTCTCATTTGAACGAGCTCAAAAATACAAATACAATGAGAATTATCCAGATATTGTATGTTGTTGAAGTGATTTCTAGAGATAGATACTCTCATGCCTTGTGCATACTGAACATATTCTTCAGATTTCTTCATGTAACTCTGATTGTTACTATGTACAATTGACGGATTCTAGGGATAAGTCGACAGAGTTGCTGAATTCCATAAATTTTGAGGACTTCTATGGATAGGAAGACAGATGTTTTGACTACATTAACATTCGCGGGCTAGTGGGGATAACAAGACAGATTATGATATTCTTATTGAGGGCTTACCCTAGTGTGGGTAAGACAAAATTTCTTGAATGTATAAATCAAGGGACCTTTATCCAAGGTTTCTGGATACCCTACTCTTTGGGTTAAATGATTTCATACTTGTTACTTGAATTTTTTTCAAGTTTATTTCTGTTGTATTTTGATAAAGGAATAATGTATAACTTTAATATAATTTCTTATACTTTGATATACTCTGATAAGTAAGATTTTATATTCTTTAAGGTAGAATCATTTACTTGTAATATTTCCTTAAGTTTCATTTCCAGAATCATATTTTCGGAACCTAGTATGTTTGTAGAACTAAAAGAGGTTTTGTGAATTTACCTTGTTTAACTTTGTTAAATATAGTTTTCCTTAATGTTAAAATAGAAAGTTTTTAAACTTACAGTTTACCCCCCCCCCCCCCCCCCCGTATTAGAGCATCTATATTCATATTTCGATCCTACATCATACTCCCAATGTGGGACACAAAGATATAACAATTACTGGAAAAACTCTGCTGTTTGGGGATAAAAGAAAACATCCTATTTTCCTCTAGGGTAACATTTTTGAATTCTAAAATATCCATATATATATATATATACATAAAATATAAATATAATGATAAGGAATCAGATGAAATGTTATAAATAGAGATAATAATTTTCAATTATTAACAAAAATAAGGGAATGAGATCAATGCACAATACTTTCTTTTAACACATTCTTCCTTAAATTAGTTTACCCATTTATTTTGTAATTTCCTTCTTTATTTTGGTGATACATATATTTCACAATTTTATAATTTGGGAAACTATGAAATATCATCATTTATTTATGACTCCGAACTTCATAAATTATTCAAATTTATTGTATCTTCGAAAACTCATGTAATCCACCATTAATCAATAACAAATTTCACATTGAATATAATTATACTTTCATTATCATGTGTACCCCAATTGTTCTCTTAAGTGGAATATTTAAACTAATATTCATTTTTTTCATTCTATAATTATACAATATCTTCATCCAACGGGTATTTAAGAAAACATTTCTCACAAAACAAAGGTTCCTTAATCAAATTATCAAACTCAACAACTTGTTAAACTATATTGATAATATAATTATTCATTATTTCATTGTTTATTTTAAGGACATTCTTATTCCCATAATCTAAAATGTTATAGAAAAACTCTTCGTTACTGTATCCAAGGAGGAAAGATTTTTATCTCTTTGAAACCAATTTTTCTCTAGTCTATAAATCAATATAATAATAATAAATACAAAAAAAAACATTTAAGTGTGTTGTACTTACCACTTTACGTGTCCACGAAACCTACACAATCTGTTCACTTAGGGGATTTGATGGACCAAAATTTATAATTAATATTAACTTCTTAGCTACTTTAGACTAAAAAACCATCGATAACCCAACATAGACCCTCATGACCCTAGAATAATAAATTAATTTCTTGTTCATCCATTCGACAACACAATTTTTATTGTTTTCCTGGAATATTATTATCTATATTATTTCTATTATTTGTAAAAAAGTTATAAAAATTATAAACTTTCATCCTCACTTTCATTGTTATATTTAAAATAATTATTTTTTATTCTTATTTTTCATAAATGTGATTCTATTTAAATAACTCAAGAAAAAAACATTAGAAAATATTTTTTTTAAAACATAATCAAATATTTTGTGTTGAATCATCAATGAATTTCATATAATATATTGATTCCTCAAGAAAATATAATAGTGGTAGGATAAAATATATAATATAAAATATCTTTTCTTTCTACCTTTATTGTTCTTTCATATTTAATATAACTAACTTTATTCGTCATTCCAAAGATATAACTATCACAAAGAACAAAGTCAACTGATTTCAAATAAAAAAGTTTCTATTTTGACTCCAAAACATTTTTTATTGTTTCAATCATGTTACCCAATTTGCAATTTTACTTTTTTGAATGACCATAGAAATTAAAATCTATCATCGCAATTATTGTATCATCAATTATGTAAATTGTTCCATTTTTGTTACCATCTGTTATAACCATATCACCTTTTATGATTTTTCAATAATCATCATTAAAAGTGGTCTAATATCCATTATCATCAATTTGACGAATTCAAAATGAAAAGTTTTAACACAAGTATTATCTAAAATATTATTTAAAATTCATATATTACAATTTTGTATTTTAATTTGTATATTTAATTTTTTTATATCAAGTGGGCTATCATCAATAAGACATTTCTAACTAAAATTTACCAATACATAATTCCTTAGAAATTTCTTCACTATAGTTGAATGGAATACAGTTATATATTCCAATATCAATGATATCATGGAACTGTTAACGTTGTGAAATTGTTTATGTAATGCCTTATCCCAAACCACCGGGTCTATACCAAAGTACTACATGACCTCATTCATGCTTCATCATATACAAGAGGTTTCCAAAAAGATTCAAGGTTATAAGTCCGTTAATGGGGAGGTTATAACCTGAATATCAGGTCATAGCATGAATTATAGTAAAATTATATAATAAATAGAAAAATTATATTTTTATGTGAAAGAAAGATATAATATCATTCGTACATGTGATAATTGGGCTCCCAAAGTGGACATACAAAAAAAATTAATAAAATAAGAAAAAAATTAATTAATAAAATAATGGGGTCTTCCATGTTACATATAATTCCACTACCAACTCCATGATCCTCCTCTCAACTATCTTCCATAGGCCGCATTCCCTTACATAGATCCCTATACCTGAAGTCTTCACATGCATCAAAATGAATGTACAAGGTGTGAGTAAAACCCCAGTAGGACACCACCATTATTTCCTTAATAAGACTTCTCAAGTATAACAAGGGTATATCATGATAATAATAAATGATAAATAAATCATAACAACACATAATCACGTATTGATCATTTTTGTACTAACCAAGCCACAAAACCCTCATCTGTACCTACTTCAACTTCGTAATTGAATGATGATCAAAGATATAGGAAATGAGAAAAAATATACTCAAGGTTATCAACATGTCACTTAGAATCCATAAATAATTGAGAGTATACACTACTCATAATCCACAAGGCACCAGTTTGACAAACTACATAAAATCCACATGGCATCGAGTTTCACCAAATTCCTTAGAATCCCCAAGGCATAAAATTCTGTGTGATCACAAGTCTATCATGCCCCACCATCATTAACATCACACATCATGTGAACTCCAACTATAAGGGGTAATCGTACAATTATGACCACATGTCATGTGTACCAAATTCCAACCCTCCTAAGGAAAGATAATACAAAACAAGGAAAATCATGATAAACACGCATAACATGGATTTTTGAGAAATATGGTAGCATCATAATCATCATGTGAATCAACATAAAAAATATCAATAAACGTCTCTAATAAAATATAGGGATCACGGATCATATATGGGTATCCCTGAAACACACGTATATACATAAACACAATAAAACAACATCAATGGAGAATACAACCCATGATAACATTTTAATCAACCCATGGATACAAGTGTATACTAGAACCCAGAATGGTATGGAATTTCCCATATCAAGGTTAACAAAATTAAAATAAAGGTTCATCATTGAAATTTCACTAGAATCATATCCACGTATCTTTCTTCTCAATCCACCCACCAAGGATTCCTATAAATTATTCTATCATTTTATTTGAAAAAGAAATAAAAATAGCACATTTTGATGACAATTTATCTCATCTTGATAACTTGAGATATGCATAATAATTATTCTTTATCAAACACGGATAATTATATGTTATTAACATTGAAAAAATCATCATACACTTTCTACAAAGATTAAGAAAATATTAATACATAGATAAAAGGAAACTAGATACCCATATGGTGTTATCACTTCAAAATGTAGAACCCAATAACATAGGAGAGAGATGTTTTTCATACTCCAAGAAACTTGATGAAGAATTCATATTTCTTAAATAAATCTTCAATAATATTTAAAAAGGGAATTATTTCAATACCAATAATTAAAAGTATTTATAAAAATTATGGTGGTAATATTTAGGTATGTTTAAGATAATAACATTCTATTCTATTTTTACAGTGTTGGAAACAGCCAAATTATATTAACCATTTAGTTTCTCTTGAGAATAGATCTTGAATAAAAAGTTTTTAAAATCCTTTATAAATGGATTAAAATCTTTAAATGAGTAAAAACATTAATTACCATGATTTAAGGAATTTATAACCATCAAAACTTCTTTAGGTTCATGTTAGGAAAGGAAAAGTAAGAAAACATGTTTAAAACACTTTTTCCTCAAAAATAGTTTGGCATAAGGGTAACATGGTTTTACCCTTACACGGATCCTTGGTGTCACATGAGGGTATCAGGATACCTATATCCAACCATTTTAAAAAAGGACTTACCCTTATGTAATGTATCCCTAACCTTATGCACCCAATGAAAACTCTAGGTTACCCTTACATGGTGTATAGTTTACCCTTGTGCACCTTAAGTAAATAGGTGGTTACCGTTACATGAATCCCTTCTTACACTTACTTTAAGCTAGGATGACCCTAACATATTTCATGTTATTTCACTTTACCATTACACAATTCTAGGGGTACCTTTAATAATCCATTGAAAATATTTAGTTGCCCTTATGAGGTGTGAAGAAACTCTAGCTACCCATATGTAGTGTTTAGTTACCCTTATGAAACCATTAGAGAACTACACTTACCTATATGTTGCCTGTGTGAAATTGGATTTACCCATATTAAACTAATAGGAAAACAACACTATTCTTGTGCAGAGGGTTGGAAACCCATTTTACCCTTATGTAACACTCAAAATACATGATTCAGGGTAATATTGATTTAAAAAATTTTAATTTCACGTAAAATACTTATAAATTAATAAAAATAGTGCTTAAATGTCATTTGAGAAATGATAGTGTTGCAATTATACCTCTCTAATGTCTTCTTTTCCTTGATAAGTGTGTCTAGTTTTCTTTATTGAATAATTCAGGGCCCTAATATTGAATATCTAATTCCCACTCCCATATCAATTCCAAAAACTATCCATGTTGCCATAGGATTTGGAAAAGTGGTACAATCTTTCCTTGAAAGAATTTCTTCTTCGGTCAATGATTCTCACCTGATGCTTCTCATAAGATGCATATAGCTCCAACACAACATCCTTAAAGTATAGAAAATGTGAAGTATCTGTTGTATAACTCCAATTAGGGAAAACATGGAATACATCATGCATACCACGATTATATGGAGGAAGTTCCATACAATATGCCAATGTCCCGCCTATTTTGTAATATCAAACACTATTGGAAAAATAACCTATACCAAGGGTTTATAACCATCGATATAAGTCCAAAAACCATTGGTATATCCAATACCAATAGTTTGGAGGATCTCTGATTGATTTTTTATTAGTTTAGACCTATACCAATGGTTTTTGGAAAAACATTCCTATAGGTATAAACCAATGGTTAGGAAAACCATTGGGATAGGATTATCCTAACAGATTGGAAACCATTTCTATAGGTCTATCCTAATGATTCAAACGATTGGTATAGAACTATATCAATGGCTTGTTGGGATAGGTAATGTTAAATAAAATATGCAGTCAAGGATTGAACCCACGACCTCCCACTTATATATCAAAGACCTAGCAACTACACTATAATTATCTTTGAGAATAAAATAGGATAAATATATATACTCATAAATAATTTATATACTGATTTATTTGATAATATTTTAAATAATAATTAATAAAAAATTAGGGTACCTATACCAACGGTTCTCAAAATATTGGTATAGGTACCCAAATATTTTAGACCTATACCAACGATTTTGAAAAACCTTTAGTATAGGTTTTTTATAAAGAACCTATACCAATAGTTTGTCAAAACCATTAGTATAAGGTATTTAATTAGACATTATACAAATGGATTTATACAAACCATTAGTATTTCCATCAAATATACCAATGGTTTTTTCAAAACTGTTGGTATAGGGTCATTTTATTGAAGTTATACCAATGGTATTTCTAAAACTATTGGTAAATTTATTACCTATACTAAAATTTTTTCCAAAATAGTTGGTATAGGATCGTATTATGGTACCTATAACAAATATTTTGGACAAATCGTAGTTATCGGTTCATTTTAGGGTACATATACCAACAGTTTGGCCAAAACTGTTTGTATAGGTACATTCATATCGGTCAAATTTCTAGTAGTGGAGGGTTCCAACAAACCATGGTTCCATTTTCTTTTTCTTCTTAAAATGTTGTTTCCCCAAATAAGGTGACACTTTCAATAAGACCCCATCATAATAAGTAAAATCCAACGTTCATCTCATCTTGTCTGCATATGATTGCTGCCTTATATGAGTGTTCACCAACTTTTTCCTGGTCAACTTCACCCTCACTAAGGTCTCGTATTCCATACTATCCCAACAACTATTACATCACCCACCTTATTCGAATATAGTAGTAAGTAGAATAGATGTCTATAGAGAGCCTCAAATGGTAACATCTATATAGATTTATGCAAAATATTTTATTAAGAAAACTCCACCTAGGATTGGTGATCATCCCATGTTCCACCAAATCCTAGAACACAAGCTCAGGTCATATCCTATATTATGTGAATTGTTGGCTCTAACTATTTTCATGTATGAGGATGATAAGTTGTGATCAATATCAACTGGGTCCCTAAGTCTTTCTAGAATTCCTTCCAAAATCATGACATCAAATGTGCATCCCTTTCAGATACAATGCATAAGGTAACTCAATTTAAGCATACAATATCAAAGGCACAAACGATTCCAAGTTCATCAACTGAGTGAGTCTCATAGATCAGTAAGATGTTTGAATCCTTCATCATCCGATCAACAACCACCCAGCCACCATGAAAACTCCTCAGGGTTCTGTGAAACCCCTTCATAAATTCATCGTGACTTTCCCCCACTTTTGAAAGTTCATAGGAAGTAGTTTGAGAAAACAATAAGAAATAGTATTCCCATCCATTATCCAATAGAAGGTAAGAAATCATGAAACAAACAAATTATGTCTTTCTTCCTCCCCGGTCACCAGAACAGGTGCCTAAAGTGATGGTGTATATTTGTTTCTTCTGGATGTATGGCCTATCTTGAGGTTCATAATTACAGCACCATTAATTATCTAAGGGAATACTGGACTATAACTCTCCCATATACTAGGATCACATAATTATCATCCAAATACCACCTAGATATCAGGTCAAAACCTTTTAGTTGTTCGGAAATCATAGCACACTCTCAATATTCCTCCTATCTAGATTTTACCTAGTCTACAATAGAATAATTGATCAATAATATATAAGATTAAATTAATCCCTAGACCTTATAATCATTCATTCTATACTCTCCCAACAAGATCATCATAAACCTCTTCTCCTCAAAAGCTATCTCACTAACCTACTCATCCACCTACGACATACAACTAAGATCATATGAAATAATATTACCTTTCTCTATCTCACAGGATATCTAAAAGTTTAATGTTTATAGATACTCATCCTATGACCCATATCTCCGATTCAACTCCAGTTTTATGAAGATATAATGAAGGATATTGTTGTTCGGGTAGAAAACAAAACTCTTTCCACTGAGATAGTGTCTCTAACACTTCAAGGAATGGATGTTGGATCCCAATTCCATGTCATGGGTAGGGTAATTCCTCTCATGAGGTCATAGTTTTTGTGATCCTCAATTTAATACAGTTTCTCTCTATATCTCTACTTCTCCCAAACAAATATTTGACGCATCAAAGTATAATACATATTGGATACCATGATTGGGAATTATCATTTTTTGAGTTGTATTAAATCTCCTTTTTCATATAAATAAATTCCACTTCACACTATTCCAACCATTGAATTGATCTATTCTTCATCAGTACATTCAGACGTGTTTATGTAAAGTAAAAGTCCTAGAAACAAAATATGAACGTCTTTGGATGTCATCAGTAAACACCATGAAAGATGAGTCTAGGTAAGGATGAAATATCCTATTCATGCAGACCATGAACACTTCTGATGCATTGGTCTAACAAAAAACATCACCTTATACTCATAAAGATCATACCTTATTTGAAATGTTTTCTTCAAGATACCCTCCTCTCTAACCCATAGCTGGTGATATCCTAGTAAAATATAAATCATGGAGAACTATCTGGATCCCCATAACTACCAAAATGGATCATAAAACCAATAAAAAGGATATCTATTCTTTACTATTACCTAGTTCAGCTTCTGGTAATCAAAGTAAACTTGATACTACTTTCCAAATTCTTGGTGAACAAGATGGGCTTACCCTACAATGGATTACACTCCCTAATAAAGAACCTTTTTTATAAGTCTTCATGATACACATTGATCTCCTTCAACTTGGAAGGGACTATAAGATAAGGGTTATTGAAATGGGTTGTTCACCCGACATGAGATATATCTCTTCTTAACAAGTTAATCCTTTAGACTATGTCAAAGATCCCCATAATGAATTAAATATAATACACGACAATTTGAGGGAATCTGGTTCCCTGGAAGGATGAAAAATGTTGGAGATGAAGGTCACAACATTTTTGACCACATTTCTAAACTCCTAAACCTAGAAATGGGACTATGTAATATAGTTTTGGATAAGGAATATTTGTTCCCTTAAATATTATTCATCATACTACTACACATTCAGTGGTAGAGTCAGAACATCCTACCTTATGGGAGAATGCCAACCCTTATTTTCAAGTAGTCCAGTGAGACTATATAAAGGATATTTCATCATTAATGTGAAGTAAACACTTTAAAAAAAGTCAATCTATTTAGAAAAAAATTAATTAGTTGATGGGATAACACAAAAGTTCTCTAAAGAGTCTACCCATAACCCAAGGTATAACCCTCCAAGCACTAACCATTATACCATCCTTGAAAATTAGTCACATTCATATATATATATATATATGAAAAAAACATATATATAGTATAATTTCAACAAATTAATGCCAAAAAATATATATAAAAGCATCATAGAAAATCACACAATATTGTAACTATCCGGAATAGATAGTGTAATCATGGAATTAAACTAAAAACTAATATGCATCACAAGAGAAGGTACATATATGGAATGTGGATCTACATTACTAGTAATTATTCATGAAATATCTTGAAATCTCATTAAAATAGTAACCAAATTTCCATCAATGTTAATTTGGAGGTATGTTACACGTGTGTGGGTTAGGTATATGGAAACTCCCTTACCCAGGTTCCACAAATCTATATCCTTTCAACTGATTCGTAGATTAGTCCAAAAAAATAAAAAACCCCTCAGATGCCATATTGGAACATCCCATCCAAAACTAATGGGCCCAAACTTGAGTTCCACATGACCTCACATCTGCCTCCTCATACAAAATAGGTTATCAGCATGTAGTGAGGGTTTAAGTCCTTCAATGGGGAGACTATAACCTTAATATCATGTCATTGTAAAAATTATATTAAAATAATAAAATAAATAAAATAATCATATTATCATATAGAAATTATAAGATGGAATAATAGTCATACAAGTAATAAACAAGTTTTGAAAGTGTAAATACCATCCAAAATAATTTATGTTGTAGATAGATAAATAAATAAAATAGAGGGGCCCTATAGATTCAATCCTAGTCCACAAATAGCTCCATTATCATATTCTTATCCATTGGCTAGGGGACGCTTTCATTTACTTTGATCCTTATACCTGAATTCTGCACTTTCATCGAAATACCTATATATGGTGTGAGTAATAAGAAATGTAAAACACCTATTTTAAATACTTATTAAGAGTTATAAATTATAACATGTTAATTACATGATGATAATAAATTTTAATGAAATAATAACAACACATAATCAGGCACCATAACCCCGAGTCGTACCTACTTCATCTATATGCTATAATAATGATTAAAAAACAAAAAAATGATAAACATTAGCCTCAATATTGGCAATATTTAACTTGTAATCTACAAGAAATCGGGTATACATGATACTTATAATGAAAAATCCATAGATTTGACAAGCTACTAGAAATCCACAATGCATTGAGTTTTATAATATTCCTTGGAATCCTCAAGGCATTGAGTTATATGAGGACACAAGTCTATCATGACCCACCACCTTCAATCTCGCAATACATGTACACTCTCCCTACAAGGGGTATCCATAACATGATGGTAACTAGTCACGTGTGCCAAACCACAAACATCCAAAGGTGAGATAATATGCAATAAGGTAAATAATAACAAACACACATCACATGTAATCGTGAGAAATATTGTATCATCACAAACATCTTTTGAGTCAACATTAAACACTTTAATATGCTAATATAATAAAATTCATTGACCAAGTATAATATATGGGTAACATGAACACACACACACACCCACAATAAATCACCATCAATCGATAACACATCTCATTCTAACACATGAATAAAACTATGGGTAAAGTGTATATTAGAGACCTAAATTATAAATAACTTTTCATCTCGATGATATAAACATCCACATAAAGTTTCATCAATGAAACATCACTTGAATAACATCTTTGTATTCATCATCTCAAACCAACCACCAAGGATTATTAGAACCAATTCCATCAATTTATTTCCAAAAGAAATAAAAACAACACATGCGATAATTCATTATCTTTCCTAGATAATCCATGATAAGAATGATAATTATTCATTATAAAATTTGGATAATTATAGGTTATTAATATTCAAGAGATATTAATAAAATTTCTAGAAATATTTATAAAAGATTATTTAATAAATAAAACAAAAATAGAAACCCACCTGGAGCTATCCCTTCATAACATAGTACAAATTAAAAGAGGAGATAAAAGGTTCTGATTCTCTTCAAAACCAGATGAAGAATTTATATTTTTCAATGAAAGCTTCAACAATATTGAAAAAGTGAATTACTAGACAAACTAGACTCAAAAATTTTACTAAAAAAAGGAAGAACAATTTTGTTTTTATTAATACAATAATACTTCATTCGGGTTTTATAGCATTGGAACCCCCTAAATTAAATTCACTATTTAATTTGTATTTAAACTGGATATTGAATTGGTATTATTTAATATCATTTATAAATGGATTAAAACCTTTAAAAAAGTAAAAAAATCGATTAACATAATTTAAGGAATTTAAAATCTTCAAAATCATTTTATTTTTGTGTTGGGAAATGAAAATTGGAAGAAAAAAAGTGGATTAAAAACACTTCTTCATTATAAAAGGGTTCTACGTAATGTTAACAAGGTTTTACACACATATATCTTATAGGTTTTGTGTATCGACACTGCTTTACCCTTAAGTGAACCTTATAAATAATGACTTACCCTTACGCAACACATTCCTACCCTTACGTGGCCCCTGGATACTCTGAGTTTTCCTTATGAAACATATAGGTTTCCCTTATGTAACTCAAGTAAATAGGTTGTTACAATTATGTGAATACCTTATTATACTTATGTGAAGCAATTAATACCGTCATAAAACCCATGGAATTCCACTTTACTGTTACATAGTGCCAGAGGTACCTTTAAACATCCATTTTAAATATAGATCTACCCATACATAATAAGTTGAAACTCTAGCTACCAGTATATAGTGGTTGGTTACCCTTATGTAGCCTCCAAAAAACTAATATTACCCTTAAACAATAGAAAGTTTCTTTTCCCTTATAAAACTCAATTATAAAAAAATACCCTTATAAAGAGGCTTTCAAACCCATTTTACCCTTACATAACCCTCAAAATACATGAGTAAGGATAATATTTTTTGGAAAAATTAGTTTTCATATAATAATATTTATAAATTAAAACCAAAATAGCGTATAAAGATGTTTTGAAAAATAAGAATGTTATATTTTATCATCCTAAATTTATGAAATTGTGTTAACTAATTCACTTCCATAAATTTTTAATTTCACATTCCAGTCCTTAATGGGTATATTATTCCAAAAAATCCCAATAAGTGGGATGTTATCATTTGTATTTATCATGAATTCACTTTTACACTTTGTATCCTATAATGTTTTTTTGGTTTCGATATAAAAACATATTTTCAATATTAAGGGTAGATCAATAAAATATTTACATTTATATTTTACTAATATCCTCACATAAGATTGGATCTCAAAACTTATCGGATTTAAATTTAAATGTGTTATAAGAACTACTAATGGTAGTGAGTTCCACATAACAACTATCCAGTATAGATGATAGGATAAACAAATTTATGATTTCATCTGTGAAATAAATCTAGAAAAACTCATTTTGGTACTAATTATATATAATTCATTGACATGATCAATGAAAATTTTAACTTTTTTCATATTTTGGTTGGATATTTTTTTATTTAGAATACTTTTTGATGTATAAGGACTTTTATATGTGCTTTATAAATACATATAAAATTTTTGGTAGTATTTTATGACTTGATATTGCATGAAAAGTTAATTTCTAATGTTTGATATTAGATACTAAGAACATTATAAAGAAGTAAATACCTACCATTTTCAGACATCTTTGTTGGATTCAATACATTGGAGGTTGGTGCATAAACATATGAATTAAATAATTCTCAATACACATCCTTAATATGACAAACTTTCTCCCATTGAAATGATCTAACTACGTAAGCTATTCTTTTATATTAATTTTCTAGTAAATAGTTTCACATATATCAAGCCCTAATATTTCATTAATTCCATTGATTATGAAAATTTGAAATAAGGAAAATACAATATCAAAAATAAGGAATTAAAATGTATTCCTAAAATAAATAATACTTCTATAGAGAATAAGTGTGATATTTCTACATTATAATATGGAATATAACAAATATGTCATTATGACGCAATAGTCATGTTGTCCCATATATGTTCAAGAGGGGTTCAATTGATCAATAATAATTTAAAGTGTGAAATTAAAACATTACAATGGACTATGAAATCCTTTAAATTAAATAAACTTAAATGTTTGAAAAAAGTGAGACGGATAGAGAGAGTTTTGGAATTTTATAAAATTGTCTCAGTGTACTAATTAAAACTCAGTTAAAATATAATTAAAAATAATTTAACCTTTGAAAAAAATTACCCACACTGAGACATAAACTATATTAGAGAATAAAAATAACCATAGTATAATAATTATTTTAAATTTCCAAAAAATATAAAATAATGTTTGAATAAATAGTTTTTTCTTTAAAAATAAATTGAAATAGATATGAAGTATTAAAAAATAAACAATTACTAATAAAAAAAATTACATAAAAAGATTACAAAAAGTAAATCACGGTGTATTTAAATAGCTGGTTTATGTTTAATGTAGAATTTAATCCCCTCAATTTGTTTGAGCCTCTCAACTAGAAACTCTAATAACAAGATTTTTTTACTCCTAGTGGGTTAGTCTAAAACATAGAATATGTTTAAAATGGGAAAAATACTTGCTACCCATGTCCTCCCCCTGAAACCTTTTCTAAAAAAATAACAAAAAGTAAATCCAACAAAAAAGATAAAATAAGTTTTAGTGAACAATTAATTATAGAGTAATATAGAAGAAATATTAAATAATCAATAAAATATGTTCATTTTTAAAAAAATAAAGAAAAATTAAGCATGTGTATATCAAAGGAATATTAGATGCAATAATAAAATATTGTAAGGGGGAAATAAAAAATTGAATGGAATGCAACATCAATGGGATCCTATAACTTCGTATGAAAATTTATTATCTACTAAATCCTGGTTCTATATTTTATTTTATTGTAGTAAAATAGAGTCATAAAATATATTCTCAAATTATCACAAAAATTTAATGAATTAGTACTATTTGAAAGAATATTCTTCATATATATATATAATTTTTCATTGAGAAAATACTTACTAGTACATAATAATTATTTTCCATAGAATGATATGTTAGGAATTATAAATCCTATATCAAAATCAATACATAAAATTCCTTCAATATAGTCATAAATTTTTGTGAGATATTTAAAACATAAAATAATATTTATACATGTCCTAATTGACAAAGATCATTTTCCTCTTGAATTGAACTTTATGGTTGGTTGAGTCCCCTATCAACAATTAATTGATTTTTTCTTTTATGATCATATTTTTCTTTAATCATGGTATGTTACCATTACCATAAAAAACTTTATATAAATTCCCTGATAGTCATGGTTAGTTAAAAATTCCATGAAACACTTTTTGAAATTCTATGTAGACACTCATGATCAGTTTCCTTCACTTTCATGTTCGGTTCACCTTTATATGAATTAGTTAACTCCTTAATCACTATAATTTAATTGTACATTCATGTTAATATAAACTTGTTGTGAAATACTTGGTCAATTTTCTTCTAATTCACATTAAAATACTTCAACTATCAACAATTTTTCCTTTACATTAAATAAAAATATTGAACTCAATGTAAACATGATTTGTGTATTATTAAAATAAATGGATTTCTAGAGTTATCCAAAAAATATCTATTTTTATGATCTCAATTCATGACAGTTTAAGCATGAGTAAATAACATATATTGATTTAATAGTGTATTCAAGACCATTTTTAAAGATCAAAAATCATGAAATGTTATGCATAAGGAAATAATAGATATAGTATAAAAATTTAATAGAATGAGAGTTATCTTAGAAATATATTCAAATAATTGATCGGATCAAACAAAAAGTAAAAAAATACTATATAACCTCATCATATTACCCCCTTTGTAAACATAAAAATGAAATAATTTTATACTAGAAACACAAATATGAGATAACATGATATAGTGAATTGGGGATAAGTTAGAGCTAAAAAAGGAATTATGATAAATTAAAAGAACATGCTTCAGGTATATACTTTTAGTATGATTCTAGAAATGAAATAGAAAATATAGAATAATTTAAAGAGAATAAAAAAGATATGATACTGTAATAACATTTTTTCATGTAAGACTTTGGAATATTTCTTGGAATATTTCCAGATTTGGTCGTAGAGAAGGCACAGAATTCCGTGGCTCAGAGAATTTTAGTGTAGTGATAGTAAAAAAATTATCATGTGTATGTTGTTTTTCATAAATAATGGAATAAATCCGGAATGGGGTCTCTTATTGAAAATATTGGGCCTCCATTAAATCTAGAATATAGGTTTTACCCTATATATGACATAAATATGGTCAGCTCCCAGTGTTTGGTGGAGGTAGAGCACTGGAGAAAGAGATAAATAACAAGGGTTTATTGAATTAGTTAAATAAAACTGTATACCAAAACCATCCACCTCTTTGGATACCCAGGAATAGACGAAATAGATAGGGATACTCCCTTGCGTTATGGATGAACTGGGGAGAAATCAGGGAAATGTGGTGCCACAAAACTCTGTTCTTGATGATGATTGCTCTCGGATCATGGTTTAGTGTCTTCTGGGTGCGGATTTGGACAAGAAGCTTTAGAGTTTCACCATGAGATATTTGGTTTTTTTATTTTTATGTCCTGATCTCCATATATATATTTTTAGGTTTTAAATCTATTTTATGACTATTAAGGACCCCTTGGGGGTTGATTTATATGTAATTTGGGAAAAACATGGGTTTGAGGAAGTTTAAAGGGATGTCCTATTCAGAAATCTCAATCACACAATTTGTTGTGTAGGATAAAAAATATGTGTTCTTACCATTCTGAGATTATTCAGTTTTGGAAATTACACACCTTGTACTAGTGGGTACACACTATGTAGTAAGATTTGGAAATATGGTCAAGGAAATGGGAAGACTCCAAGTAAGTGGATATGTTAATGTGGAATCACACAGTTAGACTTTGGGTGTACATGGTCTATAAGAAATGACTAGGTTCATGGTCATTGGGTTCCATGCATGGTCATGTGCGGACGAACACAGGGATGGGATGGAGGACACATCCATAGCCCGGGTTGATAGGACACATCATGTACTTCATTTACATGTAGTATATACTCACATAGACAGCTGGGCAATGTCTAGGAGAGGACACACCCTAGTTTCCAGGATAGGTCACTCACCATGTTGACCTTTGTACATGCCATGAAAATTTCTTTTACATGATGATTACTAAAAGGGAACAGATAAGGTTCCCCCTCACGAGACACAATGTGTACCCTTGATCGGCAAACCATGTACTCCCATTAAGAGACTTCTTTATCACATATCTCTATCTTTAAGACTCAAATTGAGTCCCATGAGTAGCCTATCCAAAGTGTTTTTCCATTTAGAGTGTGATGGTGGCCTCTATTTGGGTATCATAGATGCGACACATGGTATTACTAGAAGGGAACTTCTTTTAGTGATGGATATAACAGTGTCAGGTGGGTGTGTTCCCATGGTCTGTCCCCAATAGGTTTTATTGAGGTATCCCATTCTATGAATTTTCTTTTATCCACTCTATGGTATTGTTTCTGATAGATTTTGGGTATCCCTCAATGATACATGGGTTGTGATCCTCTATCATTTCTTATACTTACCTAGGTTGGGTTTTTGGTATTGATGTGACCAATAAACACATGTGTTGATCCCCTATCTACCAGGTTATTCCACTTAGAGTTATGGGAATCCCCTAGAGGCCCTGGGTGAGATCCTTTATAAGTGTATTGATATATTTAGTGTTTTAGATTGGGTTTAAGGTATCCCCTAGAGGCATTGGGTGGGATCCCCTATATGAGAATCGTGATATTTTTAATTGCACTGGCATATTCATCATAATATTCCCAAAGAACATGATTCCATGGATGAGATCCATTGGTGTTAGTAGTAAAATACTGAAAGAAAATACTAGGCTAAAAACTCCACAATAACTCCAACCTCGAAGATAGTAGTATCCAAATTATTCATCAAACCCCTCTTGGAAACCTGAAAACTAGTGTATATATATGTTTGTTTGTAGGGTGATAAGAACATGTTTAATCAGTAAGATGGTACCCACGTTCTCTCATAGAAATGTGAAAATATCATACTAATGGCCCAGTGTACAAACATTATAACCAAAAATGCTCTAACTAGCTCAACTAGTCATCCCAACCTCACTAAGGTTCACTCAAAAAGTAACACATCCTATGTAGTAAAATTATATCAAAAGAACACAATTCAAGGAGATATGTATCCACTTACCCTCTTGTTTTCCACTCTCACACTCCAACACCAAACATCATATTATATAAATCATTCAATGTATACTAGTCATCACATATTATCTATATCATATATGGTTCGTGTCGCAAACCTACCAACCCAAGCCTCCCATAAGACTATGCATCACATGACGAAATCAGTCAATATCTACATATCACTTTTTGATTGCCACATCATCATCTGTATCATAACATATCTTACTTCAATCTCATAACCAATGTATTAGGGTATCATGAACATGTAGTATATCTACTTTATTTGATCTTCTTTCCATGCATAATCCAAAAAATGTATCATATCCCCTCATAGCTGGGAATCACCACAAACTTTATCCTCATCATGTACTAATTTTAAAGGGGGAACAATGATGATGGGATAATCATCCACCCATTACCTTTATCATCTTAGATGTTAGGTAGAACACCCAATAAAAAATTTGGGGGTTGGTATGTAGTAGTTTAGGTAGGTGAGGATCATATATACATTACAATAAAAATTATATATATATATATATATATATATTCGCATTTAATACCAACCTAAAGGGTTTGAATAAACACTACATTGTCACATTCTACCATCAATAGAATACTATCATTACCACTTACTATCACCCCTAAATTTACCCACCACACAAAATAACCATGCACAACCCACAATGCATCTTAATGCATGTAAAAATTAACCATTTCCCATACCATTATATTAATAACCACTATTTATTTATTAAGTTACTTAATACCATTTTTAATGAATACCCACTCTATCTAATACACACATTAATTATCATTCATGTGTAACTCAGTTGTTAATATTTAATTCATTAATTCAACTACCATGTATGAATTTATATCCCAGGATTTTTTAATTTATATAAATTAATTTTCAAATTATTAATAGGAAAATTTATTCCATATCTACTCTAGAACTATAACACTCCACCACACAACTTGTTCCCATCACAATAGAACCCATAACATTTCAAAAACCATATATCAACCCACATGTTTCCATCACTCAACACATTCCACATTTGAAATAGTCACCACTGTCACTATACAATCCCCACAAATACCACACAACCATAAGGACAACATAAAACATACTAAATGAACATAATAACATAATTATTTTTTATATAATCACTATAAATCATTTACATAGTGATTTCAAAATAATTTATAATTTCTTATAGAAGTATTTTAACAAATATTCTATATTTACACGCAAATTATTCTTAGCAGAATAAACATGCTTATCCTTTTAAAAATATTTAGTTTAAGAAATCAAACACAAAAAGGTATCTAAATTTAAAAAATCGCAAAAAAGTATATATAAATAGATTACATGCTTCATGAAAAGTTATTTAGATGAAATAAAAAAGAAAAATATAGATAACCACATGTGAATCTGCCACATCCCTTATAATTTCATTTATAACTAGTTCATTATATTAATTAATTAATCCTTAATATTCTCCCAATTTTAATTAAAATATTGATAATTACACAAATTCATGAAAGAATGATAGAACATGGATCCCATACATAAAAGGGTTGTCTTTCAGGATACACCAAATACAAAGGGAATAAGGAGATGATGGTACAACTTGAAAATAAAAAAATAAAGGCTAGTTTTATTTCAAAATACTTGAAAAAGAGAAAGGAAAAGGATAAAGAGGGAGAGGGAGAGAGATAATGGGAGAGAGAAACACCTACCTAAAATTTTATAGGTTTATACTAAAAAAGAGAGAGAAAAGGGCTTATGAATGCACCTAGAAATTGTGATCAGGATGAGCTGAGGTCAATGGTAGAAGTCTCCCAAGGATATAGAAAAAGATTCTATATTATATAGACTCAAAGAAAATACATAAATACTTGAATGGATTAAATCTATTATTTTTTATATTACATATATATCTCTAAATATATCTAAAAATTTAACACTGTTAACAATCATTTTTAATGAATGTAGTTAGGTTTCCCGGAAATTCCATCTAAAAAACTCATTTAAACTCCCTAATATTAAGGCGAGTCAAATATATTAATTGTATTACATGATTTCAGTTTAAAACATTTTTACCTCTATTATCACTTATTTACATTAAAAAAATTTCTATCATTCGGAGAAAAAATTTGCATTTTAAGAAAAAACCATGTTTTTCTAAAGTATTTAAGATACCATATGGATCGGTCATATGAATGATTCATGAAAATGCATAGAAAATATATATAAAGGATCTTCTATAGAAAAGTATAAATCGATTTAATATAAGAAATATCAACCACGTGACTAATGACTGACCACATGAAGGAACTGATAGATATCATGAAGGACATGGTCGACCGCATGAAGGAACTAATTAAACACATAAAGAAATATATAATTGTATGGTCAGTCAAGGGCCCATGAGAGAAAACATATAAATTTCAAAGGTTAAAATACTTAGATCATCCTATTTAAACCTCACACCTCGAAAAAAAGACAAAGGAAGTATTTTTGGAATATGTGACCTTACATTGGATACGTCTTAAACAAATAGAATCCTTGAGAATTTTATCAATACCTGAAAAGTAAAGGTAAGTGAGTCTAAAGACCCACCCCATGAGATACCTCTCACGGATTACTCTATACTTAAAACACATCCACACAACATAGTAAGAATTCATATGACCATGTAACATCATCAATAATGAATAGAGTTTTCCTAGAAAATAGAATTTCATCAAATACATTATCTCAAAAGAAATGAAACAAACAACTCATTTTAATAAGGAATATCAATCCTTGAATAGATCAAGATATTGAGTGTGAATATATGAATGTCACTCCCAAATGCTCTCCTCTAACCCACTTTCCCTCCATTGGACATAATCTTGGAGATAACTTGACCACACATCACATTCTCTTGATGATCCTAGATCTTAACAAGCTTCTCCATGAATGTTGTGTCATCTTCAATATCCAACTCTCACAAATAAATGATATATGATTCATCGTGAAGATACCAATGAAGTGAGGAAATCTGAAAGATTTCATGAACATTTTCCAGCTACATTAAAGGAACCAACCTATAAGTCACCCCTCTAACACACTCCAAAACCTCATAATTTGTAATGAAATAGGGAGAAAACTTAATCCCCTAAACACACCTCATTTTCCCAATATGAGTCGAAACACTAAATAACACATGGTATCTAACCCCAAACTCCAGTGTCCCTTATTTATGATCTAAATAATACTTTTTATTGTATCACACCCCCTTTATATGTTCTCAAACCATCTTGATATTATTTTCCCTATTCAGCATCACATTAGGGCCAATGAATGATGACTCCCCTGCCTTAGTCTAGTATAATGGAGAACGGCGTGGAACCCCACAAAATGCCAAAAATAGAGAAATAAATATGGATGGTAGATCATTATTATTATAGGTAACTCAAAAATTGTATGTATTTCACCCATGGTCCAACAAAATTCAAAACACAATCCTACAACATATCCTCTAATGTTTATATGGTATACTCCATCTATTTAGGTTTCTAGGGATAGAAATACATAATAAAGAATAAATGAGGGAAACATTCATATAAAAATCTTTTATAAAATCATGAGTTATGTTGACTGTATTGATCAAATATAATAGAATTTTATTTCACAATGAGTCTCACCACTTCATCCACATATCACCTCACCATAGTATACACATCACTAAACTCCCTGATCACCATAAAAGAGCCAAATTTCTTATTTGGTACATGACCACTCAAATAGATCACAACCTATATAAGAACATGGTATCTTGGTGATGAAATCCATTGAGATTTAATCTCAGTTTTACTTGGGTATATCTAATAGATGCAACAAAACTCTAATAATATGGTTCTCATACTTCCCCTATTGATATACCAAATATTATACCACAACCAGAACCACTAACTTATTCATCCCAGAACATCAGATATACCTTCTAAAACCACCCTACATATTATAAAGGCTATAATTTACTGATATGGTTAAGATCTTAAAATATATGTGAACTCCCACTAACATGGGCATCAGAATGAATATCCTTCCCAGAAACATCATCTAATTCCATCCATTCTCAAAGTACCCCTCTGGATCATCACCATGACCAATATGATCTCACATCACCTCTAACTATGATTCTTCCCACTAACACTCCTACACCTTCCACATCAGAAATTATTCCACCATTTTCTAACAGAGTAAACCCCTCCCACTAACTTCTTCCACATCAAGATGAATCATTGTAAGTCATTCCATTCCTTTCCAAGAATCCTTCAAATATTGAACAATATCTCCCCATGACTTATAGATAAGTCATTAAGAATGATATTCCCTTTTCCTAGGATCTAGTAGATCTAACTATAATAATATAGGGGAAAATCCACTTAGATCCACTGACATAGTTCTATATCCAACTGAGATGAAACATACCTCAAACTTTTGTGGACCATAAAGACCGTAAATCACTCACTGATGAGGTAATGTCAACACAGCTTTCAACAAAACACCATTGTGACCAAATCCAATTCATGGGTGGAATACCTCTTCTCATGTATTCTTAACTTCCTATACCCGTATGATATCACTTCCCTTTATTAAATTAATATTAATCCCAAGAACAAACAAGAAGCATTATAAAAGACCTCGAACATTACTCTTCTTCAGGAATCCAAATCACTATAGCACTAACCAATATCTACTTATTATAATAGAAAACTTCCTAAAACTAATATTTATATATTAAAGTCTTTCTCATCCTAGTTATAAATGTTACACAAGCTCTAATACAAGATAAATAAAACAGAAACCTATGATAATAGCCCCTAAAACCAAGGAAGACGTAAACATCTACCATATTTCTAGTTGTTATCCAGTAAAGAATACCTCAATATTTGATGAATCTATTGACACGCCCTAATGTTACACCACATGTCTATGTATATTCACCTCTCATATCAAAAAAATACACTTTAATAACTTCCCATAGAGTCGATGGTGTGGAAGAACCTGTGAGATAGCTTTGAGATGCTCAGTATTCTCCACCTCTAATCTTGAGTATATACAGATTTCATTGATGAAAATATATTTGAACTTGTCCTGGAACATTGTGTTCATAAGTCCCATGAACATATATTCTTTGTTTGTGACATTTAAATACATGACAAAAACTCAAAGTGCCCATACCATCACCGGAAATTAGTCTTTGGTATATCCTCCTCCCTCAATCTCATCTACTGATATTCAGACGGAAAATTGTTCTTTGACAAACAAATGGATCCCTTAACATAGTTTAAAAGATGATTTATCCTTGGAAGGTGGTAACGGTTCTTGATCGTCTCCTAATTCAACCTTTGGTAGTCCATGCACAACCTCGTACTATTGTCCACCTTCTTGGGAAACCAAATTAGAGTACCCCAAGGAGATAAAATGGGTCGGATGAAACCCTTATGCTATAAATAATTGATCAAGAGTCTCATATCAATAAATTCAATGGGTTTCATGTTAGAGAGGGCCCCAGTATTAACTCTATCTTATACTCAACATCCTTCCATGGGGGTAGTGTCATGACCTCATCTAGGAAGTCATCTAAAAATACACAAAATCTTTTCAAAAATACACTACCATGCATCCCCTCATAAATCTACTAACTAAGATAGAGGAGGCTCCACATACCTGTCTCCCATATGATGATCACACCCATGCATGAAAACTACTCACTGGCATTCCATGTGAGAAAACATGGCTCTCCTACAAAATAAATAAATGAATAAGTGAATATAATAAAATCGAACCAACATAAGGATCAAATCATATGGTTGTATCAATTACAATAAAAAAATCTTCCACTAACTAATTCTTCCCAACCATCATTCAACACCCTTAGAACACATCAAATAAGCTAGCTTGACCTCTAACTGCTGCAGATAACACCAGGGGAACTAAATTCCCTTCCAAATCCATTTATAACATGAGGAACAAGGAAGGTGGAACAAAGGAGTGAGAATATCTAGAACCAGACAATGAATAAAGAATGTTTGATTATAAACTGATCATACCTTAAAAATTATTTGGCCCCTTTGGCATTGCAGCCTCCACATCATGTGTCTTCCCATTCTCATCACCTCTACTTCACCACTAAAATCCACCACCACAACCAAACTCTTCCTTGGGTACCTAAGGATAATGATTATCATGAGGTTATCCTCTAATAGATCCATATCCCCTTGACTAATTATGACCCTACTAACCTAGTCGTGGAACAAATGCTAGCATCCTCAATTATTAAAATGGACTTGGTGGAATCGTTTATCACTACTAAAATTGGACCTGATCACTGATACCATACTGACCTCAATGAGAGATCAAACACTAGTCATAGAGGTGACCATGACCTCTATATACATATCACATAAACAAAAATCCCTTGGTAAATTCTTGGAAACCACCAAGCCTATAGTGACATGATATAAACTGATGATATTGGATCCTTACTGATTGAGACTTTGACTACTCGGAAATTTTTGATCCACCACCTGAAACAATGCACCTCACGAATCTCTAATAACCTCAATCTCAATGAACTCTATCTTGGTGTTTCATTCTCTGGATCACTTTCGCCTAATTTTTCACCTCCAAATACATTGGAAACAAAAATGGGGTAACTATATATCAGATCATTGTATAAAACACTTATTCATGATGTTTTTCATGGGACTCTTCATCTAAAAATGGATTTAGATTAAAACGTAAGAGTTATTTGAACATGAACCAATGATACATTATTATAATGATTCCTATTTTCAGGGATATATAATCCAACCTCTTTTATACCTATTTCATTGATAAAAGGGATGCCAAAAAAACTCTATCTAAAAATCATTCCATGAACCATATTCCTCCTTATGTTTTATGAGATAAATTATCCACCACTGGTGTGTTTCCCCTCACATATTAGTAACTACCAATGGAACAAAAACTCATATTTTGATCAAATAAAACTATATATGAACTCAAGTTCCTTCAACCAGCACTTAATATCCAAATTAAAAAAACCCCTCGTACTTTTCTAGACTATAGTTCAAGAAAGCATTCAAATACCTCTTCTTTGTCTCATCCAAATATATCAGATCAACCCCCCAAATATTATATGTATTATCATACCAAACCTATTCTCCCTCAATTTCATTTGAATAATGAACAAGATCCATATCTAGAAACATAAAGGGGAACTAATCTTGGTGGCATCAAAATTTTCTAAGATCCCTTTAATTAAATTAATTTTAATTAAATTCATTTCAAATTCCCTAAATATTCTCATTCAATCACAAATGAAATAAATTATTTTTCAATTACCCCTCTTCGATCCTTACCCTAAAATCAATATCGTCCCTCCTAGTATGTTTAGGATGCTTAATTTCCTTTCATTGGATCAAAATGGGGCCTAAATCATGTGTCCTAGTTATTTTATATGGTTAACTTAACACACTAGGTTCAACTTACATTATTTCCCCATAAAGTCCATGTAGTACTAAAAAATTCTTAAATAAAATATCAATCCTATCACTCAACCAAAATATTTGACACCACATTATAGTAACCCCCCTCCCCCACTTGTACTCTTCTAGGTTTGGTAGTGAAGATGAGGAGTGATCCCCTAATTCCCACATCTAGTAAGCCCCATGTTTGGGACTGTTACTAGGAGAATAAAACATTAAAATGGGAGGAATTACCTTTAATGTATTGAAAATGAAATAGTGATAAGAAAAAAATACTAAAAAATTCTATCATACAACATAAAAGAAACCAAAAACCCATAATATATACTGGGAATATAAATAATAGTCTCCAAAGTAAAATAAAAAACTAAATCCAGAGGTAGAAACTCCAACTTCCAAGTTAATATATCATCCCCCAACCCCTCTTAAAAACCTGAAAAAAAGATTTTATATATATGGATATCATAATCTATATACTCAGTAGGATCATAACCATGGTCTCTCATGAAAATGTGAAAAGAGTATATTGATATCCCAATGAAAAAAAGGACCAACGGGCACCTAAATAGGTCAACTAGCCATACCATATTCACCATAGATTACTCACTAAATAGTACATCAAAATTAGGAAAATTATTTCAAAATAATGTAATTCAAGGCACGCTGCATCAATTTCCCCATTAGTTTTCCACTCTCATGCTCTAACATCGAATGTATTGTGCTCTCACCCACTCTATATATTCCAGTGGTCACATATTACCTATATTTGATGTGGGTCAGATCCCAGCCCTTTATACCCTAGCCAATCATAGGTCATAACATCCTATGTTGGAATCATTTGTTATCCACATATCACATTTCACTATCACATAATCAATTGTATCAAACATCAACCTTGTAACTTGTACAGTAAGGTATCATGAACATGTAGGACATTAACCTCATTTTATTATCTTACTATGATTGAACACCTCCATGTATCACCTCCTCACATTTCAAGTAATCGCCACTAACTATATCGTATTCATGTACTATTACTAATGGGAGAGCAGGGAAAATCTGGTAATAATCCATTCATTTCCTCACCATCCTAGATGTTGGATAAAACACCCCTAAAACATTTGGGGGTCAGAACATGGAACTCAAAATGAGTTTAATTCATATAGAAATAACATGTAAAATACTATATATATGTATCCATACACAACACCATCCTAAAGGGTTCACATCAACACTATACCATCACCATCTACCAACAACACTATACTACCACTACTAAATATTGTCACCTATAAATATAACCCGCCATAAAAAGATCCACACAAATACCATAGTTACTCTTATTTCATTTATAAATTAATTATTTCATAAAACATCATATTACCAACAAGCATTTATTTATAAATAAATTTAATCTAATATTTAATAGAATCTGGTCTAGCCAATACCCATATTAATTCCAATATATGTCCAACCCATTAATATTTAATTTATTAATTTATTTACCATGAATGAATTTTCATCCCATGCTTATTTAATTTCAAACCTTTCCATTTCAATTTCTTCATTAACAAATGTATTACATAGATACCTAGAAACTACCACAATGCCACTGCACAACCCATTCACCTCATCAAAACACCCATCACACAACAACAATGAAATATCAACCACTATGCTTTCATCCATCAACACATCCTATATCGAAACCAATCACCACCATCATTGTACAATCCCCCCAAATCCCACACAACTACAAGGAAAACAGAAGGCACATTAGTATCACATAATAACAGAATTATAGTTCACATAATTACCACAATTCATTTACAAAGGTCTTTTATAATATTTAATTATCTCTTGAGGGGTGTTTCAGATAAATTCTAGATTTACAAAAAAAATATTATTCAAATATACATACATAGAATTTTATGAAAGGTGAGTTTAAGAAATCAAAAAAATTTAATGGTTCAAAATTTAAAGCATCCACAACATGTTTATAGCAATAAATTTCTTGTTTAATTTAAAGAACGTCAGTAATAATAATAAAAAAATTATAGTAACTACATGTAAATAAATTGCATTCCCTTAAACTTAAATTAAATTTGTTTCAATATATACATTGGGGAATCATTCCATACCATGAAATGGAAAAATCATTCTAATTATATAAAATTACAAAATAAATAGAGAAATCTAATCCTCTGCTTAGAAGGGTTTTTTATTTTCCTTCGCTAAAAAAATGAAAGAGGGAGATTATTTCATGGATAAGAAATTAAAAAGGTAAGGGATCGTTCAGTTGAAAAAAAACATAAAAGATATAAAGGAAAAGTAGAGAGAGAAAACCCCATAACTCAAATGCTAAATTCTACTACTGGAAATAGATTAAGGAAATGAATGATGAAAATGCCTAAAAATCATGAGCAGTAGGGGTTTCGGTTAATTGAAAATGAATCTTAAGTCTTAAGAATAAGATTATGGATCATATGTACTGAAAGTAAAATTATAGATACATGACTGGAGTAAATATTTAAATTTTTATATTATATATATATAGATCTATGAATATCTATAAAAATTTAATGTGGAAAACTTTCCATTTAATTGCATTTAATTTGATTCCCATCTAATTCTTTCTAAAAACTCATTTTAACTATGTAATATTATTTCATGTAAAAGATTTTAATTTTTTTACTTTATTCTAGTTTTAACCAAATTTTCACCTCTACTGTTATTTATTTATTTTCTATATAGGTTTTTACATCATAATGTACAAATTTGTCTATTTTAAAAAAATAGGATTTTACAAACTACTGAAGAGGCCGTATGAATCAGCCATACAAACAAGTGAAGTGATTCTAAAAACATACCTCATGTAAGATTGACTAAGTAAATAATTATTTACCATAAGAAGGGGCTTACTGACCACATGAATGATACAATCGACTACATGACCAATAACCGACTTCATGAAGGAACTGATCGACTGTATGAAGAAACAGATTGACTACATAAAAGAACAAGTAACGACATGGTCAGTAAATTGACCATGCGAGAAAAAATATAAATTTATAATGGGAAATTATCTTTGCAACCACTTGATGCCTCAAACTATGGGAAATCTTAAATTATGGGTTTTAGGAATTTGGGACCTTATAGTATGAGTCTTCCAAATATATGTATGAGTTATTAATAACAGTGTATGATTTGTTGAAAACAACATACAAGTGATTTTGTTATATATATTAGTGATTTTTTTCTACGTAAGAATCATTAATATTCAAATATGAGGGATATATATCTATATAAGATTTTTTTTCTTATAGTAAGATTCATTGACTACAATGATTTATTCAATACATTGGAAATTTTTCACATAAAAATAGAATAATCTGAAATCATATAAAACATATCTAAAACTTTATATAAACCTACTAAACAAACTTAATGAAACTCATTAGTAAACTAAATATGGATTTTGGGATCATTAAAACTTATTATTTAATTTTGTTTGTGGGAACATCATTAGTATGTCCAACAAAATCCTCTTTTTTAATGATCACAAAACTCAAACAATATAGATAAGAAATTTTACATATTTAACAAAAATATAGTTTATAATTAAAATAGAGATACAATTAAGATTAATTTTAGAATGAATTTTATTATTTTCTTTTATCTTATCCCATTTTTTATCAAAGGGGAGTTTCATTTCATGGATATAACACATCAATATAGCACACTAAAAAAATAAAATAGTGAGAATAAAATACTAAAATAAATAATATTTTCAACATGGGTATGTATTGGTTAACCATAGAAGTTTCTAGAATAAAAAATCATAATAAAAAAGATGACAAAAATAAAAAGAAAATGTCAAGTTTTAGAATAGGGTTTAGATTGTTTCAATGTTCAAGTTTAGGTTTGGTGGGTGGATCAGAAATTGGGTAGCAGGTTCAACTATAGTCGGTGAAGAACTAGAAGTAGTTGTACCTTCCCTTATAAAAACATTATTAGCTTAATTTTATTTCTCATGAAAGGACCTAGTTAGAGTAAATACACCCATCATCTTCCCCCTAATTCTGAATAATATTTTTAAGGATTATATTTAAGGGTTATCTAACTTCAAAGATCAAATAGAGATTTTACACACATTCCAACCTCTTTGCAATTTCTTCCATACTAAAATAAAGCAGGGATGTATACTCATAACAAAAATAATATCTATAAAAATTATTCAGTCTATAAATATCTTCTTGATTCAGACAATGTTCTAGAAAATAATTCAATGTTTAAAACTGATTCTCAAATACTATAGGAGAAGTAGTGGAAATACGTTCAATATATTTTTCATTGTATATATCATCCTATTTACATTTAGTAGAAGAATTTTGAGAATCAAAATCCTCACTTATATACTATTAATAATATGTTTCAGGGTGTAAAGGACATAAGTAATGAATATATTCCAAAATATTTTTTATAATTGAAATAATAACTTTGAAATTATCATCCAATGATTTTTAAAGTTCCTCTATAATTGAATATTTTGAAGATGAAAAGGTATCCTATATAAGAGAGACAATGTAAAACAAGTTTTTCTTAAATCCAAAAATATACTTTATTCTATATGACTTGATGTATTTTATTTTATAAATAAAATCCATCTTAAAATCTTGAATAGTAAGTAGGGATTTTGAATCAGATGGTAGATCTCTAGTCATTTCATTTATATTATTTAAATTTGATGAAATAGCCTTCATCTAATCTCTAATGGTTTTAGTTAAAATAGGTTGAGAATATATTAGTACGTCACTCTAATACATCATAATTTTCTAGATCTCATCAGAGTTAGATTTGGAATTAGAACTATCTTTTAAATTTTTAATTTCCTCCTAAGTTTCTTTTAGTCCTAAATTTAATTCATTGATATCCCCCATCATGTTATTGAAATCAAATAATAATTCTATTGAAAAAATTATACTTTACAAGGAAATTAGTACTACCTGAACATTTTTTGACTAAGGGTTATTCTTCACCACATTCACCACCACTGGGTGAGGGGATATATTTATCAAACACTATAATAATCTTTATTATAAATGTAATTTCAGAATATCTAACCTCAAAATCATTAACTTATTCTCAAATTCTTGTGCATGTTTTAATCCAGTCTCATGATGAGATGCTTCAACCAAATTTTCTTATACCTCTATCACTGAACCTCAAAATCTCTAACTTCAAAAACCCCAAGGACAAAATTAACCAAACAATTAAATATTGAGAAATAAATTTATTGGAATTAAACTAATAGATCAACTACTCTAACTGATGAGGTTTCAGGTAGGTTTACTGGAATTACAAAAATACATCTCTAGAAGCCCCCCCCCCCACCCTCACTTGATCATAGAATACTTCTCCTTCACTAAAAGCATTAGAATATTTCCCTAATTTCATTTCCCCAACTATATTATTCAGATAATCACTCCAAGATAATTCCTTGTTTCTTATAATCGTAGTGGATAAACTGTTATTATGATAACACTTAATAGCCTCCTATATATTTGAAACAGTTTATTTCTATTAAAAATAGGGGATAACATCAAACCATAATGGTATAACCTAATTTCATAGATAAGTTAAAACAAAGAAACATGTACCATAGAATATATCATGGAAGGTTAATTTTATCCTCTTTCAATAAAATATAAATATGATAAATATATTAAAAAAGCCTTCACAAACTCCCCATCTCTTTGAGAAACCCCTATTTAAATGAACTTAAGAAATTTTTACTCAGGTTTTAAGTCCTTATAAAATATTTTTAATCAAATGAGTTCTAAAAATAATAAACATAACATATTATGTTCTAAAGTAATCTTTATGTTTCGTATTCAAAATGAACATGAAACTTTCTTTATGTGCATGTTGAAAAATATTAACAAACATGATAAAGAAAATGGGAATCTTTTTCATTTACTTTCAAATGAATCAATCCCTCACTCAAAGAAAACTAAAAACTATCATCATTTTAAAAATCATAAACATCCTTTACAAAAATAGCATCTATATATTTCTCAACAAAAACAAATTACCAACCTTGAAAACTCAATAGTTACTTCAGCTAAAAGGCTATATGATTCAACCAAATGAAATCAACCGTCTTTCTTGATACAAAAATGTGCTCAAAACTGAAAAAACATTACTTCCTTATGCTCTTAGATACACAAAAATTATCTCTTTTAAATTTCCCCCAAATAAGTTTATGTTTGAAAGGTCAAACTATTGAGGTTTTTGGAATTTAGAGAGAAAGGGGGATATTTTAGTAGGTTTTTCAATAAAATGATTTTTTTATTCAATAGTATTGAAAATTATAATAATCAAAGAAAATTAAAATCATGAAAAAATGATACTGGTTATTAAATAAAATAAATATTTAAGAAAATACTTAAATAATTTTAATTATAATATGTTACCCATAGAAAAATAAAAAAAGACTAAAGGGGAAATGTTAAAATATGATAAAAAAATAAACCATTAAATAAAATGAAAAATAGAAATTAATTTAATTTAATTGTAAATAAGCCCAAATAACTCTTAATGATGACAATTCTTTCAGAAAGAAGTATCTTATTGGAAATTCCTTCTAATTTTTTTTATTATTAATAATCTTAAGAGATATATCACATTTTTGAGTGTGATCTCCCAAGAAATGATGTATTATATCAATATTATTAGTTATTGAATGACATATCATATTTTTAATAATGTTGATATCACTTTTTTATCAAATTTAAGTAAATGATCAAAATTCCAACAAAAATCCATTAAAGTGTGCTTCATCCACAACACATGTTCATAATCATGACTAGTTTCATGGTATTCAGCATCGATAGTAGGTATTGCATTCTATTTTTTCTTCTTATAATACCAAGAAACCAATGACTTTCCAAAGTGGTAGACTATTTATGTTATCCTGTTATCAAATATACTCCCCCCAAAATCTTCATTGGGATATGATACTAAATCAAAACTATATTTTTTATAAGAAGTAATAAAATACATTCCATTTTTTTAAATATCTAAATTTTATATTTGGTTGTTTTTAAATGAGATTCTTTATGATTTTCCTAAAATCATTCACACAAACATAAAAATAATAATTTACAGTCTATTAGGTGTAAAATAAAAAATAAAATCAATTATTCCAATGTATAACTTATTTTCATCTAATTTCTTAGCTCCATCCATGTTATGTTTAATATTAGTTCTCATATGAGTTTTATATACATTATTATTTTTAATTATTAAATTTTTAAGCAATTAATTTATGATTTCTCTTTTATTAAACACAATCCAAGTGAAATCATAAAAAATTTGTAAACCATAAAAATAAGTATAACTCACTCATCATGTTCATATAATGTTCTTTTTGAATTAGTTTTGAATATTTGTTAAATATTTTTTGGTCAGTTGAACTGAAAATTAAATCATATACATAAATTTGGACAAGTAAAATATTTGAAGATGATGTTTTCTTAAATTAATTTGGGTATTCCAAGCCTATAGAAAGTAAATTTGATATAATAAAAGAACTTAACCATTCATAATAGGATTTGGGTGTCTTTTTAAGACCATAGAGAAATTTATTAAGTCTTAAAATGGGATTTAGGAAATAATGATTTTCAAAACCATGAGGTTGTTCAACATAATCATCCTCAACAAGAAACAAATTTAGAAAATAATATTTAACATCCAAATATAAATGTTTAAAATTAATATTGGATGCATAGACTAAGAGGATTCTAATTGATTTTATTCTTGCTATAGATGATAAGGTATCTTCATAATCTATCCCTCATTCCTCATTATATACTTTAGCAACCAATCTATCCTTATTTCAAAAATTCACTCCATGATCATCTTGTTTATTTATAAATACCCATTTTTTACCTTTAATAGGATAATCAAAGGGTCTATTAGATAGTTATAAAACCATGTCCCACTTGGACTGGTTTAATTCCTCTTTCATATCCATCACCTAAATCACATCACTTTAGGATTCTTCTTTAGTTTTAGCTTTAATATCGGATAAAAAAGAAATTTTATAAATGTTTCCTACACTTCTTTATGTTTTAACACTTTCATATAAGCTTTCAATAATCATTTATAAAAGTTGGTTCTTTATGGTTTATGTTTATCTAGGTAGCACACTTTTAGGTTCTTTAGTTTCAATCATTCTTGGACTGGTTTTTGTGATCAAGTTCCAAATCATCAACCACATTAAATTCAAAAGAATATTCTAGTTTCATTTTTTCAATATAATCATTAAGACCATCAATTTTAGTATACTTTTCAAGAAAAAAAACACTTTCATAAAACTTTATATGAATACATAATTCAACAATCCTTAACTAGTTATTAAAAAACCCTTGAATTTTAAAATATCTTGATAAACAAGAAATATTCCTTCATTAGACATTGGATAAAACTTAACATGATTACCCTTGGTGCTAAGGATATAGACATTTCATCCAAGAACATAAGATTTCCCAAATTTAGTTTTTCTATTATTCGATATCTCTTAGGGTGCTTTTATAAAATTTGTCTTATTATAACTATGTCTATGATATAGAATGTTTTATTAACTGCATCATCTCAAAAGTAAGTCGGCAAACTATATTAATTTAAAATTATCCTATAAAATTTTTATAAAGTCCAATTTCTTCTTCAAATAATTTCATTTTATTTTAGTGTTCTCGGAGATTAAAATGTGTAATTAATTCTTAGATTTGAAAAAAAAATGAATTATTTATTTTTCAAATTATCCTACATGGTCACTTCCAAAATAAAAACAATTGGAACTTTTTCATTTTGAACAATCATATATTCCAATATGAAAATAAAAAAATATTAATGCTTAATATTTAAAAAATAAACCAAATTTAATCTAGAAAAATCATAAACTAACATAGAAACAAATATTTTCCACCAAGTCTTGCTATTCTTGATGGTCCAAAAAATCCATGTGAAAAAATTTCAAAGGATTAAAATTAGTAACCTTATTAATTTATTTGAATGATGATTTTTGTTACATTACCATTTTACATGAATAATATACCCATTTCACTTTGAACTTAATGTGAAAAAAATTGAAATAAAATAATTTTTATATATCTTTATCAAATAATAAATATTACATGTTTTGAGTATTCTCTGCCAAAACAATGATTCATTAATTTCAATATTCAAATAGTTTATATTAAATATATAAAAAATTAAAATATAAGTAATAGATATTCTAAGTTATGGGTTCCATAAATTGAATACATTTATCCATGAAAACCAAAAACAATTACTTTAGAAATAAAAAGAATAACCATCATCTTAGAGTTAAGAGATGCATATCAAATTATTCTTCAACCCTCGAACATAGAGACCTTCATTTATAATAATTGTTTTTAGATTTCTAAAAAATAAAAATCTAATGAAAATACCTTGAGAATTATCACCAAAAGCGACATATCCACTATCAATATTTGATAATGAATTATATGAATTGAATAACCACTTCCCATATACTACATTTTATGCTTGTCCCTATGTATTTTACCCAAAAAATATGCAACTAATGTATCTCTCGTTCAAGTCCACTCTAGTATAGAACCCAATTCCCTCATATCCTTATGAGTTTTTATTTATTTTAATTAATTGTAATGTCTTTTCAACATAGGATTTTTTTTAAGGATAATTTTGTGTTTTAATTTTTTTAGGGTTTAACATTTATATGTAGGTTGCCTTTTTCAATTATAAACAACTTTTATCTATATTACTGAATTATTTGAGAGTATTATTTATATTTTGGGTTTTCTAACAATTCATTCTTAAGTTAGTCTCATAAGTACTTGTCTTATCTATGTTGTGCAACATCAGTTGATATCATTGTGAGAACATTCATAGTTCATTTCCATTAGATTATGTCTACCCTGTCTTCTTATTCTAGTTCCACTATGTAGCATCCCCAGAAATCTTAACATTACTAGGATACAAAAACTCTCTTTTTGTTTTATCACATTTATAGTCATGCATCCACATATCTACTCTCATTTTTATACCATGCCATCCTTTTTTTATTTACCACCATATGTGTCTCCTCTTCCATATCATGTGAATTAATCAATGATCAGTGAATCAATTTTGTTTCCTCAACTCAAAAACGTAGGGTGTCTCTATATTTGTGGCACACTTCTCAACTATTAGTGGGTAGGAGCCCACCCCCCATCTCTACCATAGCCTGTATACTATAAAAAATAATGTTTGTTAAAAAATGTAAAATAAGAAAAATGGTAAGGGAAAAATCTATTTAGAACCACATGTGGGTTTCTTTTATTACTGACCCGGGTGAAATACCTTGAAAAACCATGAGATACACTGCAAATTACACTTATTAATCTTTATATGGTCATCCTTCGCCCACCATACATGTTTGGAACACCATCAGCTAGGGTGATTCATGGTTCTATACATGGACTGGGAGGAATTTTTTCCACCTAAACCAATCCTGGTAAACATTCACTATACCACAACCAACCTATATGCAAACTAGAATCCACCTGAGCCCCACACTCCCTCCTATAACATGAGTTTATCAGCAAGTGATACCCCCAGAGTGTGTTACTACCTGTTTTGCATGACCTCCACTAACATGCGGAACCACACTATGTTGGGAACCATTTAGCGCAATACCCAAGAGTGTAGCTAAGGTCTAGAAAAAATTAGGAGAAATTGAAAACGTATAAAAAGAAGGAAAACCATAACACAAAAACAAAAAAATAATGAAGTGTAAAAGGGAAAGTTGTGTATAACCACAAGAACTAAAAAATAGAGGGAGAAGAACAAAAATAAAAAAAAAGATGAAATATATATATATATTTATATATAAACAATTGGTAGTGATGATAATCAACTAAAGGGTCTTTCCCTATACAAATATTTCAATAGCCAACCCTCAGTAGATATCCATATACATATCCATCTACTTCAACGATCATGACCACCGATGAAGAATTGGAATTTCTCTCTCAAATAAATCACACCATGGGAGTATTCCTGGAACAATTTTAGTTTCACCTATATCATTAATAACTCCCCCAATAGAAAGAACAGTTCCACTAATAATAGAAATAATATTGATACTAGCATGAGGAACTCTTACTGGGGTTATAAGATCTTTGGTAGTGTTAGGTTCCACTTTCCCATGTACCCCACTACGATGTTGATGACCTTGTTTGAAATTGAACAAATTCCTCCACTCTCACGCTATAGATGAAAATGGATTCATACCTCAACATGAGAGGTGACAAAAGAGAAAACATGAAGGTTCCCCAAAACATATTTGTTTTTCAACAGTGCATTCACAAATCTACTTCTCACAAAAAATTTCATGACTTCCATTGATGGTTAAGAATATTATTTCTTTTCTTCCTCTATTAGAGAATGTGGTCGAATATGAGCAAAATTTGGAATGATGTGGTTCCCAGATTAAAACAAAGTGTTTTTTCATAGACAGCCACATCTAGAGACAACAAAACATATAAATTTAATATAATAAGTGGTCATGGATGTAAGAAAAATATTTGAGTTAATCATCACATTAAGTGAAACCAGTGCATCCTAATGAATCATGTGAATCCACCATCGCAAAACTAGGATCAATGGTTATAAAATAACAAACCCAAAACATTTAATAAAATGTTGAATCTAATATGGATCATGAATCACCGCTTTTATTAATTCTTCCTAGTTGACAAACCTATTTCAAAAAGACTCATGGTAGAGTCATTTATTAGTGGGGGAGTCTGCTGTAGCACTAGTTCAGGGCCCCACTAATATATCATCCAATTCCCTCGAGTAGTTTTGATCCTTTTTATTTATTTTAATTAATTTTAAAATGTTTTATAGATTAGGATATTTTAAGATTAATTTAGACTTTTAATTTTAGTATGTTTTAGTCTATAAATAGTTTTTTGGATATAATTTGTAAATGGATTTTGGATATATTATTAAATTCATTGAGAGTGTTCTCTCTCTTCTAGGTGTTTTGTATTTGATTTCTTGAGTTACTCGCATAAATGCCTGATATAACATGATTGTGTTGTATAACAACCTAATAGATATTTTGGTACCCAAATAATCTTGGGTCCAGTAGTGTTAGAAACTAATGATTTGTGAAACCAAATCTTTCTACAGTGAGTAGAATTTCCAATTTTCAACTTAGATAAATTTATTGAAATACAAGTTTTCTTAATTGAAAAAAATAATTATTTTTAAAGTAAAATTTATTATCATAGTTTCAAGAAATTATACAATGAAAACATACAACATTATACATTATTTAACTGCTAGTTCCATTTAAAAATTAATTCACAACTTAATATTATATCCATTACTTCCAAAATAGAGTTTTCCTTTATTAGATTTACTATTTACAAGATTTTTATTCAGTTAAACCTCACTATTAATAAAAATACTTATACAAAACTTTAAATACATAATTTTATCCAACAATTCATTAAACATGGTATCATGTGAATGAAATGTTGAAACAAATTTATTGAGATTGGATTTCAAATATAAATTTTTTTAGCTAAATTAGTTATTTACTATGGGTTTTGACATGATATTTTCTGACAAATTCATTTTTTTTATTTATAGAATCATATTTTTATTCCAACAAAAATTAGTAAAAAACTAATTTTTTAAAATAATACTATTCATAATCATAATTAGAGATCATAGAATAAGTGAATTGTATCTCCTCATATTGATCAATGAAGAATATATTATCTTTAGGATTTGATTGTTTAGCTTTAGAATCAGAATTTGAATCATAAAGAGAGTATTTTGAAAACAATCTAGGTACCCTTCATAACTCGTTTCCCTTATTATAATATAATTTTCATTTACACCTCTTCTCATACTTCTAATTTTATTTATTTTTAGGATAGTTATGTTTGATATATATTGACATTTTTAATTTATAACACTAAAATTATATGATATTTCATTAATTCTTCTTAAATTTGTTAAAGAAAATTTTGATACATAATGAAAACAAATGAACCAAAAAAAGATCTCCATGTGACCTCAAAGTCAGTATACAATATTCAGACAACCTTCTCCAAGATAGATCCAAAATAAAGAGTCCATATGAAGGAAATATTTAGAACCATAACCTAAACCTATAAAATTCCACTCGATATGCATACACTGAGTGGTTTATGTAGGGTGGGACCATATATTGTTTAGTAATATTTCAAAAAATATTTAATGAATTTCATTTAACAAAATATACCGTAAACACTAGTTTTAAATAATCTATTTGAAAAATAATAATTTCTTCATCATTTTAGGAAAGGGAACTCATAACCCTTTTTAAATCCACTTTTTAACCCATATAATACTTTATGAAAAGTTGAAAAACACTCTTAAACAATCTATTTAAAACTTTTATTTTAAATTTCCTTTTAAAAATCCATTTCAAAATCTCCACTAAAAATATATAAAAAACAAAAAAATTCACATGAATTATAAAACCAAATCATTAAAATAAAGATATTAATATTAGAAAAAATATGGTATCAGTAAAATAGTAAAATAGAGGAAATAGTATTATATTATGAAATCATGGTAGAATCATAATATAAAATTGAACTAGTAAAATAGTACATCAGAGAATGATATAATAAAGTGTGACAAAATTAAACTAAGTGAAGAAAAAAAGAAACATTAATGGATAGATAAACAAGGGAAATTTCTAAAAATCTCATGTGATGATTGTAAACATGCATGGTTGGAACCATATATCAACCCATCGATGAAGTTTCTAATATATAACATCCCACCTACTCTATCCTAGCCCCTCTGGCCATACAACCCCAAGGTAAAGACATATCTCATGCAAGGGGATCTAGTCATTCACATCATCACTAGATAGAAACCATATTTTAATCTCTTAATAAGATTCCTAGTATTCCTAATAATTTTATATAACGATGTGATGTTATTTTTACCAAATTTAAAATGCAATAAATATAGCACATTATCATATACTCATCGCTCCTTTTTATACTGATCAATGTAAATCCCTTAAATGTTATATTTAACAACACTAAAATCACATAATTTCATAATATGATGAATATAATGAGGAAAAGTGGCCTTTATTGAGGGTGTAACATCTATGAAAAAACCTAAGATGTTTCCAACATGGCTTTATCTTTGAAAACAATTTCCAAATCAATGTCACTCAAAAACCATTTTTTTAAGTGTAAAATGAGACATTATGTTGTATCTTTATAAATCGCTATGGGAAATCCCTCTTTGAAGAACCAATTGAAATAAAATTAAATTTTATGACCTATTTTATTTATAAGAACCAAATATCCAATCAAAAATATTTCATATTTTATATAGAACCATGTTTTAAAAAACAAAATATACATATATATAATTAGTCATAAGTATGAATCCCATAAAGAGTGAAAAAGAATTTATCAATGATACCAATAAATCTTACATCAATCTAATCCTTTTACATAAATTATTAAATTATTTTCTTTATAAATATCCATTAAATACAACCAAAGGATCAATAATCATAGTGTCTTTTCAAGACATGATTCATAATACATTATAGTGAAACTAAAATAAAATACATTTATTTTAATCTCTATAATGACATATTATATCCATTTGATCTCCTAAAACTATATAGTATAACCTTGTGAATACATAAAATAAAGGTGTGATCTATAAATCCAATTAAGGTAATCAACATGGTAATAAAGTATAACATATGATTTAAAAGTAATAACATGATAACATCGAAGAAAATGCTCTTGAATAATCATATAGAGGCATAACATAAGGAATATGGAATCATAATATCAATGAATCATATAAATTTTGTATCATCATAAATTAGGACATAATTATAATTCAAGGATAACCACCAAGACAACATCATATGGTGTATAGTGTCCCATAATGTATTAGGTTCACTCCCTATCTCATACATAACATCTCTTGAGAAAAAAACTTTACCCAATGCATTGGACCACTATCGAGTCACAAAAATCATAACATGTACATGATTATTTGTTCCTTAAAATAAATCAATCATAAGGCATTAAAATAATATTTACCCATTGAAATAAATAGGGTGCATAATCTTTCCTTATATCATAATCAAATGATATTTCATAAAGAATGAATTTTAGAAATAAACATAAGCCATATATTACACCAAAAAATGGTTAGGATAGTTTTATAAATGAGACAAATGTATGAATATTTTATAATAATCTGATAAAATTAAATAGATAGGTAAAGTGAGTTAGAGAGATAAAGATTGTAACCCAAAGAAGGAGGGTTGTTCAGAGAGATCAGTAAACTTATATTCCAGATTCATTATGTACTTGAAATAACTTGTAGGGTGATTAAATTAGATTCATTAATTAATGAATTATAAACCTTTTTCATATATATTTATTAATAAAAAAAATTTATTTTCATTTATAACCATTTCTAGAAGATAAAAGGTTTAATTTCACTTTTCTGAGGCCATTCATTTCATGGTTCCAAGGTCGGATCACTCGTTGATAATTATTGAAGATAATTTCAAATGGAAATATACATATAGAAGTGAGATGAAATTATATTCATGACATTAAATTAATTTAAATGGCCCCATGTATCTATATGTGTTCCGAAATAGGGACAAATTATTGAGTAAAAATGTTAATGTTAATTGTTTATTTAATTTAGTTGGTTTTACCGACCATCACAAAAATATATTTTTTTTAAATTATTATTATGAACATATCATCATTCAAAAACATGTAATAAGTTTTGATATACTTATTATAATATTATTTAACCATAATGATAATTTTATGACCATCCTTAAAGGTGGTGGAGGAAAAGAAAGTGTGTTATTCAGGTAGGTGATGAAACAACCATGTTGTAAACAATGCTTTCATTTTAGAAATGGTGGAATGGAGGGTTTTAGATAGATATTACACCATAATAATAACATATTATCTTATTTTGGATAATTATTTTTTTAGATGGATATAAATTATATGGGGTGGTAGAAAAAGAATTAAATTGAAAGTTATTATTCAAGAATTTACATCTTCCTTTAGTTTCTTCCTCTTAAGATAGCCCTTAAGGATCCATTAAATGGTTTTCTAAAGATACCAGTTGAACTATTATGTGGTTAATAGTTTTGGGAAGATATTTTGTAAAATATATTTAACACTATAAATATTATATTATTTAAGTAGAAGGGGTGGTAAGGGGTTGTATTTATAAGGGGTTAGAGGGGTGTTTTTGAGTATTATATTCATTAGTTTATTGTTTTAGATTAAGAATATAAATAGAATTTATTCTTGAGAATATATATAGAAAATATTGCATCTGATTTCAAACTAATGGTTTATTACATCATACAAGACTCAAAAATTCATGTATTTAGCTTAAAATGTTAAATACCATATTTTACCTCATTTCATTATTAACCAAAAAAGTAATTGCCTTATAAAAACACCAAAAATATACCCTAAATTGTTTTTCTGTGTATATTCCAAAAACTAGATCCATTTTATGAAAATAATTTTATAAATATGATATGTTTAATTTTTAAATAAAATCCTCATTTATTTTGAAAATAAAAATTTAATATTATGATCAACTTTCTGTCATTTTGAAAAATTACTTACGGTCTCATAAAATTATATTATAATTATAAAAATAAATAATATTACAAAACTATATTATGAAAAGAAAACTTCTTTTAAATTTTATATTTTTTATAAAATTTCAATTAAAATATTTTTTTTTAAAAAAAATATAAACAATTCATTTATCATTTTTCAAACATTTATTTAATTTTACCATGGGTAAAATATATCATGTTTTACATATATATAATAGATGCATAATATTTTATTCTTATATAAGTTAATATGTTATTCAAACTTTCATGTTTCTATTCCTACCTATCATATTACTATTATAACATTCAAGTTACTATCCCAACTGTCAAATTACTATTCTTATTTTTATATTTATAATAGCCATATGGGTTGTTTAATTTCAATTAATAACTCATATTTTATTAATTAACTTTTATTTATATCAATTTTATATATTTTCATTTTCAAGATGAATATTTCATTACTAATATTTGTTTTCTATTTCAACAGTGTTGTTTGTGTGTGCAGTTATATTGGTGGGTTAGGAATATACTAATTTTCATATTCAATTTATCTTATTTTCTATATTTTATCCCATTTTAATATTTTCAATTATAATTTCCATTTTATTATCTAAATGTAATGTTTAAATTAATATAATAAAATGTAGTTCGTTTTATCAGATGGTTTGTGGACATTATGATACATTACTAAATATGACACAATTATGAGATGTTAAATTATATTGATAAAATTCTGCATAATTATAGATTTATTTAAATAATAAATCCCTCTAAGCCAAATAATATTTAAATATCATAAACTATACCTCATGAAAAAAATTATAAGTTCAAAGCATAATTTAAATATCCAAATCCCTTCTGAAACCCCTATCAAGCTTTTTATTTGTCATATGGTATGAAACTTTTTAATGTAATACATATTTGAAAACCTTATAATCTTTTGGTGTGTTATGAAGAGGAAAATTCATGGTAACAACTATCATAATGGAGTATGGATAGCAATAAATCCATGAAAATGGAATAAGAAGGGCCCAAACGACTATCTTCACACCCTAATATCACAAACCATGTGGTATTTGGTTAAATACTCTTACAAGGGTTCGTAAAACATGGTTCCAAGGTTACGAAAGAATAAAAAAATAGATATAATGATCAGGGTGGAGGAATAAGGATCAAACCTTGAAGAAATCCACCGAAAATAAAATTATAAACCTCAAAACTTGTGGTGGAAAAGGAGACCCACTCCAGGGGCTCATTGGTGTGCATCAAATGAGTGATAGGGGAGAGTCACATTTTGGATATTATTTTTTAGGGGTATATTGGGAATTTTCAATGAACTAGTAAGGCCATACAGTTTGGCCACATAGTTTACCAACCCATGAAATTACCATATACCCATTATTAAACACACCAATAGAGATTCATGGTTTAGAAGCACAGTTAGGGAAACCATGTTTCAACCATGAAAATCCCTATTGATAAGAAAATTAATGTTTTTCATGGTTTCCTATATAGTTAGTAATATATTTTTGTTAACCAAACTCCTCGAACTAAAACTTAAAAACTTTAAAATTTATATAATTTTAACCCAAAAATCACCAAAAATGAAAAATTAGTAAATTAATGATATTAAATGAAGAAAATGGTTGATTTGTAAAAATTACCCCCACCATAACCCTTTTTTCCCATAAAAGTCCGTAAAATTCAAGAAAGAGTAAAGACAGACTAGAGGGTGTGATCTAAATAGGATTAATTTCCTCTAACATGACCACTAAATATTATTGTATATAATTAGAACCCACATACATGGATCCATCCCTCAAATCAAAACCCACACCCTACTTTCACCATATAAGATTATAAAATAGAGGCATATCGTGGGTATCCCTACCATTAAAGTATTTCACTATTGTTGTGTATCAGTCGAACAACACCAATCTTAAAGAACCACTATGAAACATAATTCTAATTCCCAGTGAGAAGACTCAAGAAATATATCCCAATCAATGGAAATTTTATAATTTCACAAAAACAATATACTCTCTAACTATGAAAAAGGTATAACTCCCCCCAAAATATAGCCCATAGATAAACAAAATACAATAATAAAAGTTCATAATTGAAATGAATTTAGAATGACTCAAAAATATTTTATAGGATTCCATTCAGATATAAGAGATGGGAAAGACTTCTTCTCCTTCCAAAACCATAAATTGAAAAACTTTTGAAGATGTCCCAACCAGCCATAGTGTTGATCAGTCTTTATGAACATAGAGTTGGGTGGGCCATAAAATAACCTAACTAAACACGTTGAAAATATACAACAGATATCTTTTTTTTAGATAAGTGACAAAACAAATATATTTTTCCCTCGAATCATATCGCTTCTAATTCTAACTAGAATGTGAACCCTCAGTAATATTAAATGGAATTAGGATACCACCCATCATGGGTCACCATCAATAAACCAACTCCATCATCAAATCGTTATTAACTAGAACATTGATTAATGTTAATATATATGAATGATCTATGTAATTGATATATTTATGGATACCTTTCACAAAAATATGTAATTTCAGTGAATCACTGGATACAATCCCTACAAAAAATGGAATCGCCTTAGTGGAATGGATATCATATTTTTTCACCAATTTTTAACCTCATCGGAGACTCACAAGTTCCTAAAATATCTTTTCCTCTAATTAAATAGGATAATTTCACTATATGAACATGCTACTTAGGAATTCCCACATCATAACATCTTGAAATTTATATGGAATAACTTAATTCAACAATTTCTGGCTAGACCCCTCGAACAAACCAATGGCAAATCTCACTATCAAGAAATCAAAAGTTCCTAGGTACTGTAGGATCTCCTCAAATTTATCAAGGAACTTCATAGCCTCTTTAGTGATTTTATCACCACTAAACCCTAGAAAACACTACGATGAATCCATATCTACTACTCTATCTTGAGTTTATATAGAGTTATCACCTAGAAGATCTTGTCTCAATCCTCAAGAAAAATATCCCCTCTGATTCTTTATAACTATTATTGTATGCATAGTATAAATAGAAAAGAAAAACACAAAGATAAATCAATAACCATTCAAAATAAAATCATACCTAGCTACAAATAAATATAAATTCAAAATAACTCCCCCTAAAATTAATTCAAATACATTGATTTAAATATTACAACCAAAAATTGATTTCAAAGGTTTAATCATTAAATAATTTCAAATCCCCACACCTTAGAATAATGATTCCAATCCTCACTTGAAAATTTGACAGAAAGTTAAACTAGTTCTGTACCACATAACTTATCAAATAAATATTAAGTCTCTGCTTACAAACAAATTTAAAATTCCCACATTCATCATTGTAAACATTATTACATGCCCATGTAATGAATCCACCAAAATTACTATATAAAAACTCTCTTATAAAATATAAAATTATCTTTATTCACTTAAAACTGAGTTCTTATTTCAAAGTATCATTAAAAATTAAACTAAACATTACCAATACACTATAAGAATCCTCTTTAATTCATCCAAAATAATAATTACATAACACCCAAAGAGACTAAAAATAAAATGGAGTCTAAATAAATTTTTTCAATGGGACTATTAGTGGTGCATGGATGGGTTGCCCGGCTTGGTGAACTGTTCACATACCAGGTAACTATCACTTGATGTAAAATAGAACCATACACATAGGATCTAAATGGTTTTCTATACCTTAAGGTCTAACCTTTAACCAATAGTTCATCCTCCCATTTCACCCTTGAAACATTAAAATAATCATTAAATTGCCCCTATAACATCAATATAATACAAAATACCTTCAATGTAAATCAAAATGACCCAATAATAAATAGATAAATATCAAAACTCATAACTTATAACTCAACATACCATGGAAAACACAGTATTAGGATGAGTAAAAGCTTTAAAGACTCTTACCACACCTACCTATCAATATCTAACCATCCAAACTCTAATCTAAGATAATCACCCAAATAATATAAGGTTATTTGATACCATTTTTTCATGAAACAATCTAATACACCTCTCAATTGGGCACCCCATCCAGCATGTTTCAAAGCTTCAAGATAATTACCAGTCCCCACAGTCTAGAAACAGGTGCCAAATAATCAATATATACACAATGGGGATGATTTCACCTAAAAAAAGAGAAGAATCATGAAGCTTCCACTCATAAGACTATCAAGACCACACTAGATATCAGAGATACATGCACGTAAAAATGAGAAGTTTTTAAATATAAACAAACAATTAATAAGTAAACCAAACATGGAACCATTAAAAATAAACATCCAACAAAAAGGAATATCTATAACCAATCCACAATCCAAATAAGTATGAATATGTGGATACAATAATGATACATTATGGAAACCAAAACTCCAAGAAATAATCTCTATCAGACCTCAAAATCACTATCCAACAGCCAAACAACCTACTCCAAGGGTTATCTAGAGGAAGGAGTATATTGTAAGTAACTCTACATAACCATAACTTAATGCTACAAAAGGCCAATCGGTCTATAGACACCAAGTGTTCTAATTAGGGTGTGATCATAAATCGCCCAGTAGGATTTCACCAAATATTACATGAATTTCTTTTTACTGAATATACTAGATACACTAGTTTTAAATAAACTATTAATAAAATAATGTTTTCATTATTTTAAGAAAGGAAACACATAACCCTTTTTAAATCCTCTTTTAACCCATAGTAGATTCTAAGAAAACCCATCTATAAAATTTATTTGAAATTAACCTTTAAAAATTCATTTCAAAAACTCCACTAAAAAGATCTAAAAATGACTAGAGAAACATAAAATGCATAATTAAATTAAATCAATAAAATGAAGAAATTAACAGTAGAATAAATCGGGTATGAAAACAATAATAAAATAGAGGATATAATAGTAAATAATGAAATTATGGTATAATCATAATATAAAATTGAAACTAGTAGAATAGGTTATGATAGAATAATAATGATAAAGTTAAACCCAATGAAACTAGTCATAGTAAACAGGAAGTGGTAAAGGATATATAATCAAGCGGAGTTCCTAAATATCTTGTGATATGATCCTATATACTAAGGTGGAACCATCTTCCAGCCTCTAGATGAAGTTATTAGTCTATAACAAACCAACGAATTTTTACAAGACTCACTGGCATCACTCCCACTAGGATATGATGTATCCCACATAAGGGGGATCTAATCAATTTTTTCATAACTAGATAGATACCTTCTTTAAAAATCTCACTATGACACCTAGGATTCTCATAATAATAATATGAGGTGAGGTAAAATATATCAAATTTTAAACATAATAAATAAAGAGTAATATTGTATAAATGTATCACTTCGTTAAACCCACCAATGTAAAGCCCCTTAAGGTTATACAAAACAATATCACAATCACATTAAGTCACAATCTTACACATATGATGAGGAGGGGAGGATTACACTGAGGGTGTGCATTATTTGATAAAAGAATTTATAAGGTTTTTTTCATGCCTTATATTTGAAAACTAGAAATATGTTTTACAAATTATATTTGAAAAACTCTTCCAAATAAATATCATTTGACAACTTTTTTTCTAAACTGTCCAAAAACCCTTAATGTTTCCTCTCAAAAAATCACCATGTAAATCTCTCTTTTGATAAATACTTGAAATACAAAGAAATTTTGAAAACTATTTGATTTATCAAATCAAAATATTCTATAAAAATATTTCTTACTTCACATATGCACATTTATTAAAATTTACTAAAAAATATATAATTAATCATAAACATAAATTCCATCAGGAGATAACAATAATTATCAATCATACTCACCAATCCTCTCGAATAATAATTCCCCTAACCCAAATAATTTTTCAAACTCATAATCCAAACCACATGAAAACATTTATAACCTCAAAGCATCATATAAATACCCAAATTCGTTATGCAAACCAATTAAAGAATTTTATTAAACATACGGTATGTATAATTTTAAGGAATTTAATTTTCAAAAATCCAATCACCAAATGGTGTGTATAGAAATGAAAAAATCCTGGAAACTCCTTCGAAATAGAATTAAGATTGTGTGAAATCCATGAAAATAGAAGGAGGACATGCTTTACAATCTTCACAGAATAATATTATAAGCCACAAGGTATTTGGTTGAATCATATTTCTAGGGTTCAGTCAACAAGGTCCCAAGGAAAGGAAATAAGAGAAAACTAGAGATAAATAGAATCATAAGATGAATATAGATAAAACATTGAAATAATCCAATTGGTATCAATGTATACATCTCAAAAATAAAGGGGGAAGCAAAGGAGACCCATTCCTAAGGCTCCCTAGTTCATGTTGATTGAGTGGGATGGGTCGCTGCCCATTTAGGGTCTTATTTCATAGGGGTATTCTAGGAATTTCATTTTTCTAAAGAACTAGGAAGGTGACATAGTTTGTACACATGTTTTAATAAATCATGTGTTAATCATTCACCCACACTAAATACACTTAAATAGTTTCACAGTTTAGCCATTTGATTTATAAAACTGTGTTTCAACCAAGAAAATCCCCACTAAAAAGGAAATATATGCTTTTCAGGGTTGTTTACATGGTTAGTAATAATTATGAATCAACCATCCGTCTAAAACTATTTCTTCAAAACATTAATAAGACAAGTAATATTTACCTAAAACTCATTGAAAATATAAAAAATAAATAAATAGTTGAGTTAAAAAGAGAAAAGTCAAGGCGTGACAGGTTCTAGAATAGAACCTCCTAGGGCAAAGACATCATTCATAATTTATATACCCCTTCAATTTACCTAAGTAACAGTATGTCCTTCAAACAACCTAAAAGATTCAAATTTACACTTTATTGATTATACCTTGATTTTATATTATTTTAATTTACTTCATGTATAAATATAATGGTTTCCCACATTTCATTATGTGTAGGACATTTTCTAAATCAACTAAAATAATTATGCCCTAATCCATAAATAATGTCATCCATAGCTTTAGAATTAAATTCATATTCATCTTCCTGAGTGCAATTCCAAAATTTGGGCTCACTAGTCGAAATATTGGTGGATTTATAGATTTTAAATAGACTTTTAAACCAAGGTTATTCAAATAAAGGGTCATCCTTATTTTCTAGAAATAATAGTTTCTAAAATTAAGGTAAGGAGATTAAACTATAGACACTACTTCGGTATAGTCAAAAATTATAGAAACAATAAAATGATATTTAGACTTAAACAGGTAAAATTTTATAACTCAAAACTCCATTCATTGATACCAAGTGTTTTCATTGAACTATTTCACAATAACTCAACAGGAGGGTGATTTGGGTTCATTAAATTTCAAACCAAATAACTTCCCTCTTAAGACTGTATTAACATTCCCATATATTTTAATAGATTAATGTAATGAAAATAATGAAAAAAATAAAACAAGATAAAATATGTTTTTATAGTGGTTCAAGGCTTCAAAAGCCTCCCTTATTCCACTCCACCATCACTTAATGTGAGTTTGGTGATTTGTATCCTAATCCATTAATGGGGATCACACAGCTGAGTGCATACAACTATTACTTTTTAAAAGGTATCAATAGTTTTTCATAGGCTATATATTAGAATTATTATACATAATATTTCTATCATACTCAATAAAATAAATATACACTAAAAGTGGTAATAAAATATGTAGGAAAAATGGATTCCATCTGAGCACAAGGATATATTTTTTGTAATAGAAAAATGATTGAACTATCTTTATAAATATAGTATACTTTGAAATAATCATTGAATAGAATTATTTTTCTATAGATATATTTTCATGTTCAAGTAGCACCATAAACACTACTTATTTTTAAATTCATGGAGTATAATGGACTCTGATAAGAATCATAGTGTGTGGATATTATTTAATTTGATAATGTTCTTTTTTGTGTCTCTATTTTAGTGTTTATTTCTATTTTTATAGAGGTTATTCATATGGTAGATAATAACTATATATCATAGCTTTAAAATTAAACTTGTTGTGGTTTGTTTGCAATATTCTCCATGGAAATGGTTACCATGTATCCATTGAGTAGCTTTGGCTTTACATAAAATCATAAACATCATTGGAATCAACAACTTCAAATAAATCATTCTTTATTTCTTAAAACATCTCGTAATTTGGTAAAATTAAAGCAGCAGTAATCACCTCCCATAAATTAAAAATGGGAAAAAATTGAAGACATTTAAGTTTCAAACCCACAAAAAACCAAATTCTTTACTTTATTATATTAAATTACTTCTTCATATGATTCATCATATCCTTCATATGTGTCACTATAAAATTCACTATCAGAGTCACTAAATTCATCCTATAAGTGATTTTACCTCTACCTATGAGTCTTTCATACCTATATGTGAGTCATTAATTATTGTGTATGATTGATTGACAACTATGTATAAGTTTATTACTTCTGTGTCTGAGTGAATTTATTTTGTGTATGAGTAATTTATATTTACATATGAGAGATTCAAATATATGTATGAGTATTTTTATTCATTGAATACTTCATTTAATACTATATATTAATCATTCAATACATATTAAATGTTTTCCTTAAAAATTGAAGATCACTAATCATAAAACATGTATAAAAACATTATATAAACCTATTATACAAACCTAAAGAAACCTATTAGAAAAATAAGGAAGAATTATTTGAGCATCACAACATATGATTTAATTAAATATGTTGTAACAACATTAGTATATCCAACATAATTTTATTTAATTATTTAATAAACTTTCATATCTCGAACTGACAAAGTTGATTCTTCATAATAAGCTAAGAATAGATTTTCTACAATATATAATTCCAAGGAGAAATCTTGTGAAAAAATAAATATATATATATATATATGGTGTTAAAAACATTCAAATATAATCTAATAATAAATATCTATTTGGCTTAAATAAAAAGGTATTATCCATCCCATAAAATATTATTCATCATAATTCTAGTTTCATGAATAGTGAAAATTTCAAAACAAAATTTATATAAAAATTGATGAAGATAATTGATAGGGAACCCAACTATATATTTATGGGGGATATGATAAAGTATTGTAAAATATTTCTCCTAAATAAAGTCCAATTAAAGAATATAACATCACAAAAATAGATAGTATTCAATTTTGTATAGATTACAACTCAAGATAAGAAATAAATATTTTCGGGATATTGTTAGTGTTGTGAGAGATTCGAGCACATGGCACATGAAAGTTTTTATAATATTTAAACCTATGAAAATAAAATAAATCTTACAAAAACGGAGACTAAACCTTGTATGATTCAAAGTAAATAGAAGAAGGATCATAATCTATTTATCATAAATAGATTTAAAATCTTGGGGAACTTATTTTGAAATTATAATGAGAGTGGCTATTGTGAAAATGAATCCTACATCAAATAAAACAAGAATATGTCAAAATAAATTAAATAATTAATACCGCATATTAATATGTAGAAAATCATACTGATATGAATTCCTTGAGAAATGAAGGGAAGAAGAATTTTGTTCAATGAAAGCCCACTAAATCCAATAATAGTTCCCCACCAAATAGATGGAGTTTCTTCTTTTGTGATAAAAGAGTATACCACATGGATTAGTCTAATAAATCTATGAGTATTATATTTTAATGAGTTAAGTTGAATAAATAAGGATGATAACCAATTCATGCAAGAAGTGGGATAATTTTCCGACTATAAGATATTCCTAAGAAATAATGTGGAACTTCTAATAAAGTTATCTGTGATCATAAATAGTCTATGATCATTTGTCCAGGTCAACTAGGACTAGAAATAAAAATGGAAGAAATGCATGAAAGTGGAATTTTTAAATAGGACCATGTAATTTAACATGAATAGGAACTCTATTTTCATGATAGTTTATCAGAAGATTATAACCCATGAGTTATTAATGATCTATGTGGGACGTATATAAAAGCTAGTAATGATTTAAAAGACTGATTAATAATATTACCAACTCAATAAAAAACACTAAATAAGATGATTTTATTACAAATATTTGTGTTTCCGTTATTATAATATTCAAATAATACATCCCCACAAGAATAATTAGTTCAAAAATAAAAAGAAACCATACTACCTATAAATAATACAACCTGGAAATCTAAAAGTACAAGCATGAGGAGTTCACCCAAATATGGAGCTATAAAGTATAGAGTAACTTGTTGAAAATAAACTATCATCCTTATTTCTCTCACTAAGGAACAAATAATTTATTCATTTTTATCATATATTGTGTTTATTTTTTCTATGTTGTTAATTGAAGGTGATTAATGTATTAAGAGGGAGAACTAATGAAGAAGAGGATGTTGTCAAATCTGGATAGCATATTATATGTCACCACCATGGAAGTGATTCAACATTTAATATATAGAATGATTTTTTATGAAAATTATCTACCTTTATAATGAAAAAATTGATTTTATCCCTTGAGGGGGATTATTCTGAGAAGCCTCCATAATTATCATTTCATAAAAATCAGTAATTCTGGAAATTTAATTAAATTACATCATTGAATTGGAATGAATGAATATTTTCTCATCCATATTTTTCAAGAACAAAAAATTCATGTTAAAGAGAATAAAATAAAGTGATTAGTGACATGAAATATTAAATATTCAACGATTGATGTCTAAAGATTGAACTATGATAGAAATTATATTTTAATTGTTATTCATGTGTATTTCATGGAATAAATACCCACTAATTTTTCATTTCAAGATGAATTATATCATTTTCAGTTTTAAAGTATATTCTATGAATAATAATGAAAACAAATTAATTTAATTTTCTTAAGTTTTTTTAGTAATATCGTGATTTAATTAATCAATCCATGTTTTAATTTTTTGTTTTGGGGGAAATTATATTTTTGGGACAAAAATGATAAATTTTTCTAAGTTTGACTGTATAAATTTCTTTACCAAATCATAATACCTTGATTGTAATACTTCTAGTAGCATCATAATTCTTTTTTCTTCATCATAACACTTTCCAATATTTTAATAATTATTTTTACTCAACTGTAATTCATTACATACCTTCCAATTTTATAAATTTGAATTGGATATTATGACTTTAAAACCAAAAGACAATTTGAATTTTCATAATATAGGAAAACAAAAGTATTATGATGCGAAAATTCATATGATGATTTCTCAAAAGACTTACAATAGGCACTATATGGAATTTTTATAAATTAGGTATTTTCTTATATACTTAAACAAGACCATGTGGATTAATTTTGAGAGGGAGATCAAAGGTGGGTGATTATGGGATTATTCAAAGGATATTAAAATCATAGTGTGCCTAGAATTAATTATCCATTCATGTGACTAAGGATATTGTTGTTGTATCCACCAGGAATTAGATCATCACAACTATTGAGCATGTGTGGTGATTTCAAAGGATTGATTAGTTGCTTGAATAAAAATTCAAAACTATTTTCCCCTCTTTTTTTCTTTTTTTATAAGACTCAAATTATAATATAGATCATGTTGGGGATTTTGAAGGGGATATGTGTGTTTTAAAAGGTGTTGTTGGTGGTTCATGATAGGAATTATTTTAGGGAGTATGAATATTATAGTTTATTTATCTATTCTAGGATAAAATCCCATGACAGCCTTGGATAGTGTTAGTAAAATTAAAATCCCATTCAGTCTATATTTTTTACTGTATCTTATTTGAATTTCTATGGAACTATGTTTTTTAATAAAGTAGGTATCTTTTTTATTGAATTATTTTATTATAAACTATTCTATATTGTATCCAAATTTATAAAATTAAATTGATTATTCTATTTATTTAAACTTATTTAGAAACTTCATTCCATTTGAGCATAAGTTTGGTTCAATGGGTTATAGTTATTTAATATTTTGAGTCACTTTTATAATAGGATCAATACCCATATCAATGTATTGATATGTTATCTGGGTATATTCAGGCTTTCATGTGAAGTTCATTGGGTGTGTATTGAGAAATAAAACTAGATAAATATTTTACAAAAGCAAGAGGAGAGAGTCTAAAGGGTCAACACTAGTCCACTATTAATATTTTAAAATCTAAATTTCAATCCTTTTCAATATAAATTTCTCTTTCATTAAAAATAATTGTTCTCTTAATTTACATATTTTAGTTTCTTTTAATTTATTCAAAACTCAAAAAATACCAATTTATTTAGTCTTTTTTTAAATATAAAATAAAATTGACAGTTTGAAACTTGATTTGAAATCTCCCTAAGAGATAATCTGAGGGATTATTATTGTACACTCTTTAGAGGAATTTTTTTTGAAATGGATTAATTGATTGATCCCTCATATTTAAACTTTTATTTTTGTTAGAGAGGTTTATTATTTTGATTATTTTTATTTTTTTACGTCCTAAAATTAATAACCTAATTTATTACCTTTAGGTTCTGAAATTGATAGATCATACCACATTAGGGATAGATCTACTTGATTATCTATTGATCATTTTTGAAAATCAACTAGTAACACACCTGTAAAAAACACTGTTTAACTAGAAAACATCATGGTTGATTATTGAATGGTAAAATAACTGGATTCCCCTTATTATGCACTCAACAAAATCTAGTTTAATATCATGATACACCTAGTTGTTTTGAAATTATGTTTCGTTTTGTTCAGAAACTTCTTAGATTTAATGGTCTTCTAGGTGAGGATCTATTAAAATAGCTTCAAGAGTTATGTTATCTATGTGTTAACAGGAAACCATAAAAAATTAATGGTGGTCAAATAAAACTTATCTTATTTACTATAGATAATTTGAATTTCCATGTGTTGTTTTAGTATATTTTATACATTATTTTTTAGACCAAGTGCTAAGATGGAATGTGATTCTGAGCCTCGGTGTGCCCATAATAAATGTTTGGAGAGTGTAGAGGAAGATCTGTAGGAAAACGACAACCAGATCTAGGTTTTAGTGTTAGTGTGTAACGGAATTAAAGGATCTCACCAATGAAAATGACACAACATTTTTCTTCCTGAGAAATTGATCCAAAATCAGGGTAGGATTATTTTTTTAATATATTTTTTCCCTATGTCAATTTCTATGATGAATTTGAAGCTATCGACCAATAGATTGATTCATGGATCGGTCATCTTGTGTGATGGGTTATTTGCGAGGATCGTTTTGGGGAAATTGTTTTGTGATTAATTGTTTTTCTCTTCATTCATTTTTCTAATGGAAATGAATCGAATCCAACATAAAAATTGACCCAGGTTCATTACTCATGTTTTTTATTATGCTTTATTCCCCATTTCTTTGTTCATCATGGTTGATTACATTTGGAAAGTGGTTTGAAAACACCAAGGAATCGAACATTGCGCACCCATTTCTTATTTCAGTAATTCAATATTTTATATCTAGCCTTGGTATGATGTAGTGATCATGAGATGATGGAAGTGGCAGTGAATCTGACATTTTTGGATACTGATTTTTGTGTTTTTTATCTTGTGGTGGTTTACGATGTGTTCGGATGATTTCCAAGTGAGTTGGGGTGAGGAATATGATGATTGACGTAAGAAGGTTCGTCTGGAGTAGATCCATGATTCCTAATGATATTGAGGATAGAATATGAGGCATCATTGGTGTGCGTACATGGGATGAAGAACTTGTTTTCTAAAAAATTCTGATCAACATGGCATAAAATATGGAGCTATATTCCTTGTGGGGCCCTCTCAAGGGTGGTTAGGGTTTCAGCTTGAACTTTAGGATAACATGGTGTGTGACCCTTTTTAGTTAGCTTGTCATGTACCCCAAGGGATACATAGACATGGCCATGAGTACATGGGTATGGGAACATCATGTACTCCCACAGAAACATAGCCAAGCCATGTTGACATGTGAATAGTCGTGTACCTAGACAAGGGAAGAATTACACCGGAATAAGAATGCCATGTACTTTTACACTGATATGGGAACGGTCTATTTTATATGAGTAGGAATTGATGCTAAAGGGGCTCGTTGTGTACTGCTAGTACATGCCATGTACACCTTCAAAGAAGGTTTGTGAGCCCTTATCATCTATTTCTTGGACATGTTTTTTAGGGTGCTTTCCCTATATCGATTCCCTAATGGTTAGTATGAAATCACATCCTACACAAAGTATGGGTATCCTTTTTCCATTATTTCATGGATAGAGTTGTTGGAATACTTCCCTGAGGTCTGGAGTGAGATCATCTATCATATTCTTACCCTTGGGGGAGTTCTTGGTATCTCCATGACCAATATTGTGCAGATATTGAACCTCTACTTAGCGAGTTAATATAGATTGAGTTTTTGGGTTAAACCATGGCCTTGGGAATGAGACTCATCTATGTAACATATCTTTTTGTACACTATATGTATACATCTATTGGAAAGACCTGACGATTGCTACCTCGCAGATGAACATCATCAGTGCTTTCTGACTCATGGAGTGTGTTCACCTAGACAAGATACTATGGAAACTTTCATGATTAAATACTATGTTGGAATTATGGTTGTGACTTTACCTTGATAATGAGTGTCTTTGTTGATTATAAATTGATATTATTGATTATTATTATTATTTTTGTATGATTTGTGGTTTCAAAGTTTCCTACTGTGTATTGTTATACTCATCTCTACGTGGTATTTTACCACATGTGTCTTGTCTTATGCAGATGATTGACCTTTTAACAGAGCCTTAGGAGGACCAACACCAGGTAGTTCATAGTGATCCTAAAAGATTAAGGTGTGTTCCTGTGGTTATCTTAACTACATTCCTCGTCTTTACTTTCATGTTGGAATTGTTTTTGGACTCTTTATGGTAGGCTTGTATTTGGCCGTTTTTATTTTCTATTACTTATTTTCATAATCTGGTTATGGGATTTATATGTATACATTAATGTTTTATCAGTTTTTTTACATTTACACATTTATATGGGCTTGGATATGTGTACGTTTGTTCAAGTACTTTAGGTTAGGGCCTCCCATGCTTGTGATATGCCTACTCTGCGCTATTCTCCATCGCATGGACAATTGGAGGAGGGCTTGGGGATATGTGTAAAGAAACCAATTGGGATGAGTTGTGGTAGAGTGGTATCATATAAACCCCTTCTACCATAGGGCTAGAGTCTATGAGATTGGTTTGTTGAAATGGTGGTAAGTGTTTCGATTTCATCTTTTAGGTCAGGGACTCTAGTGTTTGTGTGGCTACCGGCATATTCATTCATTGGGAATCCAATCACCAACCTTTTGACTCGGTACATGAGAACACTAGTTTCTGTTAAACCAATTGTACATCCATTATACAATAATGGGTTGTGATTTCAATTTCCTTCTTAAGTCAGATCATTATATAGACTCATTGATAGTGGTATATCTTGTTTATTTCAGGATTCCTCTGTAATGTATTTCATCTAGGATTCAGCATCAGGGTCAAGAGAATGATCTCCTTAATGATGAGGAATTGATATAGGTACCATTTATAGGTATGTTACCTCCATTTTGTTCACAATCTATGCCACCACATGTACAACAGCTAATGGTACCCACAGTACCAGCGGATGAGTTGTGTAGGATGAGCACACTTCAAAAGTTCCAGCAACAGCGACCCATTAGGTTCTGATGAGATCCCAACCCACATGAAGATGTGTAATTTATTGAGATGATGAAACAATTTTTTAATATATTCATTAAACCATTATATCAAACGGTGGTCCTAGCGGGGAGCCTCCTCTATGGAATAAAATAACGATAGTGGGGTTTAGTTACGAATTCGTACGATGAGGTGACTCTGAAATGGTCAGAATTCGAGATAATTTTTAGAGAGGAGAGATATATAGCAACACTGAGGGATATATGTATCCCAAATAATCTACAGCTTCATTAGGGAAGTAAGATAGTAGCTGAGTATTCATTGATGTTCACCCAAATCTCAAGGTACACAATGCATAAGGTTCCAGATCAGTTCTTCTAGGATCGAAACTTTAAATGATGACTTATTAGGGACATATGATCTAGAATTATAACTATTTGAATTAATACATATGTTGGATGTTATAAAGATATTTGGTGGTTTCCAGTTTCCTGGATGAGCAGACAAAAACAGTGGTTTCTAGTTGTGGGCATACAGGAGCAGATACGTTGATAGCGGGAAGCTCATGATAGACTTGTGGACTTATACTTGTGATTTGTTTTAGGAGGGGATCTATTAATAGAGGTTATATTATTAGGGTTTTGTAGTATGGGTCCATTCATCCCATTGATAGGTGTTTCTTCTAATTTTAAAATAGCTTACATCTTGCATGATATTATCCTGGCCACCTCATAGATGACAGTGAGACAATTGATGGGACACTGAGAATGGGTAGTGGAAGGATTGGGTTGGTTTTTAGGGTGTTGGATATGGAAGAGGATCTAGTAGAATAGCTGGTGGTGGAAGATTCTTTTAATTTTTACCACCACCACCCATAGGTGGTCTGTGCCTGGCTTATGGAGCTGGATGACAAGTGCAGGGCAGATGCAAGCAGTTGGGGATTACAACCCTGATGCTCTAGGAATGATACAAGGTATGATTTATTTATTTTATAAATTAGTTTTAGTACCAATAGACATATGTTCTAGTCATTCCATTATTTACATTCTTCTAGTTTGAAACATAGAGATTCTGGTTGAGCCATTGGCTCGACCCCTTCACTTGGAGACTCTTAGTGGAGATGAATCAATGATCACACATGTGTGAAAAAAGTGTGATTTAAATCTTGAAGGTGAATGTTTCTATTGAGATATCATTGTAAAATTGATTAGTCCTTATAATTCCATATTAGTTATGGACTTGTTATCTATACTTCAAGCCTAGATAGACTATTTCAGGTGGAGGATGCAGTGTGTCCACAGTGATGGAACAAGGTTTTCTTTTGTGGGTGAAAAGAAAACACAAGGAGTGTATGATGGACTCATTCATATAAGGGTTCATAGATTACTCATAATTTGTCTAGAATATCCCTTGGTGTTGTGGAAATTGTGAGTTTTCAATTCCCTATAGTGGTAGAGAAGTATGAGGATGTATTTCCTGGAGACATTGTAGGCTTACCTAACCATCGAGAGATTGAATTATACAATGATCTACACCCCAATACAACCTTGATATCTTCAATATAATATAGAATTTATCCTATATATATTCATAATTTGAGGGTGTAGTTGGAAGACTTTCAGATGAACGAATTTATTAGACGCATTTTCTACCCTAGGAAGCTAGAGTGTTGTTCTCCATGAAAGCGGATAGGAGCTTGAGGTTATGTGTGGACTACTGACACTTGAACTAGATTATCGTGAGGAATAATCATCCTATACCAAGTATTGATGACCTATTTTATCATTTGATAGGTGCCCGATGGTTCTCGAAGATTCACCTCAGGTAAGGCTATCATGATTTGTGAGTACGGTATGAGGATATACCAAGGGTGGCATTGAGATTTCACTACGGTCACTATGAGTACATGGTAATTCCCTTTGGAATGATGAATTCACCAGAAGTGCTTATGGGACTCATTAGCTATATCTTTTTTCCCTTATTAGACTAGTTTCATTATTCTTCATATGAGATATCATTGTGTACTCACCATTTAATGAGTAGCATGCGAGACACTTGAGTATAGCTCTAGACGTACTCTAAGAGCACTAGGAATATCTCAATGTGTTGGTTTTTTTTAGTAGGTCCACTTTAGAGGACATGTTATATCCAGAGACGGTGTGGTAGTAGACCCGGTGATGTTTGAGGTAGTTTATCTTCGGATCAACATAAGAGCGTGACAGGGGATGCATATCTCCTTATGATGGCAGGATATTATTAGAGATTCATACCTGAATTCTCCAAGATATCATAACACATGAAATATTTGGAAAAAAGTAACCCTTTAATGTTTAAGGAGAGGTTCTATCATGCTTTTCCAAATTTGAGATACAGATTTATGAGCACTCCCATCTTGAGATTACCAGAGGAGGGTGTCGAGTATGTAGTGTTATGTATTGTATTAAGAACTGGGCTTAGTTGTGTTCTGATGCATAAGTGGGTAGTGATTTCATATGGTTCATCTCATTTGATACCACATGAGTAGAACTAAATAATCTACAATCTTGAGTTAGTAGTGGTATTATTCAAAATGAAGAAACGTGACACTACCTAATGGGAGAGTGATTAATCTTCTACTCTTAACACAAGAGTCTCAAGTATATATTATCTCAGAATGATATTAACTTCAAATAGAGGTGATGGATAGAGTTCCTCTATATTATGAATTTGTTTTTTATATACTCCTGGGAAGGGAAACATGGAATTAGATTCTCTCAGCATAATATATTGTTCGTAGTTAATAAATGAGGTGTCAGAGAAGTTTTCCTTGTTGTAGTTATCCTTTATGGATAGAGATGGAGCATCATAACACCAATCAATGGTTGTTACCCCTGCTCTTTTGTAGCGATTCAGGTAGGTTTATCTTGGGGATGTCGACTATGAGACCCTATATACTCAAATATCAAATAGACATGATCCTAATGGATTTTTTGAATATAGGAATCATGTCATTCTTTTCCAATGATGCACAATGGTACTATTTACATTGCAAGAGTAGGTTCTAAGAGAGTTTCATATGTCTACTTTGGTGGTACATATTGGTGTGTAAAATATGTAGTAGGACCTATGATGTGAGTTTTGGTGGATAGGGATGAAGAAAGGAGTTGTAGATTTTGTCTCTTGATGCCTTTCTTTTCAGAAAGTGAAGGTTGGGCATCGAGTTCTAGTGGGTTTAGCTCAACCCCTTGAGGATACAGAGTTGAAGTTGGATGGTATAACCATGATATTCATGATGGGATTACCATGTAAGATTATAGGACATGATTCCATCAGGGTGATCATACACTAAATCACTAATTCAACAAACGTCCTATCTATCTGATAGTAGAGTTCAGTAGAGAGCTTGGGATGCCTATACATGTAGAAGATAGTCTGACTCCATGGAGTTCCCTCGATGATCTTTCTAGACCAGGATTCTAACATCTCATCTTCTATTATGGAAGGTATTATAGTAGGATTTTGGGACTTAGTTTCATTTAAGAATGTATTTCACCTCAGAGTGACGAACAGACTGAGTAGACAATACAATTTTTTGGAGGACAAGTTGAGAAATTTCATGTTGGACATTGTACATAGTTGGTAAGATCACCTAACACTGGTGGAGTTTTCATAAAACAATAAATACCATTACACCAATGGTATGGAACCATTCAAGGCTTTTTAAGGGATATTATTCAAGTCACCACTTTATTAGACCGGTCTAGGAGAGTGATAACTCTTAGGCCTAGAGTTGGTGTGAGCCACTACTAAGAAGTTGAATATCATCCATGAGATGATGATAACTACTCAGAGACTTTATAAGCCTTAGTTTGACCAATTATGGAGGCCTCTAGAGTTCAAGTAAGGAGACCATGTGTTTCTACATGTTTCACCTTGATGTGGATTATAAATATTTGGCTAGGGTGGCATGTTATCTCTGTAATTCATTAGGCCTCTCCAGATATCGTGTGGAGTTGGTGAGGTGGGGTACCAAATAGTTATATCACCATATTTATACTGGGTACATGATGTCTTATATGTGTCATATATGAGTAGGTATACACATCACACATCACATGTTATTGACTAGGGAAAGTTGCACATCGAGAATGGATCTACCTTTGCGAAGTACCCAGTAGATATCAATTATTAGTATGAGAGGATACTATATGGGTGTTTGATTCATTTGGTGTGTGTGTATAGTGGTATAATGGGAATATTAATGAGAACACCTGGGAGAGGGAGGATCATATTTGTTCTTAGTACCCAAATATTTTTGTAGATCCAGTCGTTTTGTATTTTCAGGACGTAAATCCCCAATGTAGAGAGAATTTAATGACTCGTTATTTCTAAGTATTATTTTTTGGATATTCTTTAAATTATTTTTGAGACCATATGATGAAACATGATGTGATTTAGATGACCAGTGTGCTGGGAATAAATGTTTGATTATATATTAAATAATACATACACACAAAATTCTCTTTAAAAGTGGAATAAATTATAAACAGGGGCCCATATCTGAAATATGAGAGCACTGTTGGGTCCAAAATGTGGGTTGTACATTAAGCATGACATAACCATTATCAACATTGGGAGTTTTTAAAAAATTCATCATGAGCGTAAAATGAATAAAAGAATTTAAATAAATTATTTTATTTATTCATTGACATAGTGACATATTTTTATTTCTTTTAAAACATGCATATGGAAAATTTTAGGTTTAGTTGTATAACCCAGTGAATCAAGGGGAGATTTTAGAGAGCATGGAAGAATATTTGTGGATGATTACAATAGGATAAAGGTTCAACAATCAGTGTGCAATAGAATCATAGGATCTTGCCAACAATAATGGCACAACAGTGTTCTCCATTACTAATCTATCCAAAATTGTGGTAGGATGTTCTTTTATTAGAGTCTTTCCCTGTATCTATTTATATAATGAATATGAAGCAATCGACCAACAGATTAATTCACAGATCAATCATCTTATGGGATGGGTTATCTATGGGGATATTTTTAGAGAAATTGCATTATAATTAATTGTTTATCTCATCATTCATCATCCTAATTGATTTTAATCAAGGACAACATGAACATTGGTCAAGGTTTGTTCCTTGTGCATTTCAATGTTCTTTATTTCCCACTTATTTATTCATTATGGGAGACTTCCATTAGCTCATGGTTCTATGAACACTAAGGAATCAAGCATTTCACTCCCATTTCTTGTCACAACAATTTGATATCATAGATTCAGGCTCAGTTCATCATGGTGATTATGTGATGATTTAAATGGTAGTGGATATGATGGTTTTGGATATCAATTTTTATGTTATTTATAATGAAATGGAAAACGACACTTGCAGATGATTTTCAAGGGGTTTGGGGGGTGGAATTCGATGATCGACTGTGGGAAGGTTCTTATGGAGTAGATTCATGATTCTTAGTGAGATTGGTGCTATAATCTAATGTGATGATGAAACTTGCATATGCGGGAGGAATAACTTGGTTTATGGAAAACCCTAATCGCCATGATGTGTACTATGGAGATACACTCTATATGGGGCCCTTTAAATAGTTGTAAGGGTTTCAGGATGAAGTTAATGATCACAACATGTGTGACTGATGTCAGATGAGTTGTAACCCTTATCATTTGTCTCGGTGTGTTCCTTGGAGAGTACACAGACATGGACAGAAGTACACAGGTATTGGCACACCATGTAATCCCACACGTATGCAGCCAGTCCAAGTATACAAGGGTGTATATGTGTACTTGGACACATGCATAATTACATGAGTATGAGAAATCCATGTACTTTTACACAGACATATCCATAAACCATTTTACAAGGGCAAGAACTGGTGCCAAAGTGGCATGTTGTGTACTACCAGTTCACACCATTTACTCCTTAGAAGAATTCTTGGATCCCTCATCCTCTATATCTTAAAAAAGGTTCATTAATGTGTGTTTCATATATCCATTCCCTACGGGTTATCATGGAATCTCATCCTACACATATAATAGTGATCCCTTTTGTAGGAATTCTTGGATAGAGTTGTTAGGATCCTTTTGTGAGGCCCAAAGTGAGATCCTCTATCATCTTCTTTCCTTGGGTGGAGTTATGGGTGTCATCATGAACAATACTATGTGGGAACCAATCCTATAATTAAAGGGTTAATCTAGATTGTTTTGTTGGTATATCACATGGACTTGAAAGTGGTCCTCGTCTATGTATTGTATCTATTTAACCATCTAGTATATACTTCTAATGGTGAGACCCAATGAGAACTACCTCATAGATAGATGTCATCAGTACTATCTAACTCATGGAGTTTTCTCTCCAAGATGAGTTCTATGTGGATCCTTTTAAGGTAGAATCTTAGGCATGAATTCTGGGTGTGACTTTATAATGAGACTATGTGTTTAGTTGAGTATATTTGGATATTCTTATTATAAGTTCTACAGAAATATACCTATTTAGAGTTGACAGTTATTCTCATTATTGTATGATTTGTGATTTCAGAGTTCCCTATTTGGATTTCTTATACCCATCCCCTATATGGGATTTTCTCACACATGTCATGTCTTGTAAAGATGATCGACATTCTCACAGAGTCCTAGGAAGACTTGGACCCAGCGGTGCTTAGTGAGCTAGACAGACTGAGCTTTGTTCGCATATTATCATGATATTAGTCCTCATATTTACTTTTAGGTTGGAAATGTTTTTAGACTCTTGGTGGTGGGATTTTATTTGTCCATTTTTACTTTCTATTACTTTTTAATGCACTATAGTTGTGGAATTTATATGTATACAAGCATGGTTCATCACTTTTTTTACATTTTTATAATTTTATGGGAATAAAAATGTGTGAGTGTGTATAGGTACTTTAGGCTAAGGCCTCCCATGTTAGTGATATTCCTACTTGGTACAAGTTTCCATCCCTTGACTTATTAGAGGAGGGATTGGCGAGTCGCATCATGGTCCCCATTTGGATGGTTTGTGACATTTACATTTTCTTTATAATTAATTTCAAAAGAATGAATCATTTATCAGCACTCAATTTTTATTATATATTAGAATGAATTGAAACATTTTTTTGTTGAAAAAATATTTGCTACTTATAGAACTACTACCATTAGAAAATAAATATATGGAATTAGGAAAACCCAAAGATAAATATTTCATGAATACTAGGAAATGCTTAAAATACTACGTTTTAGTTACTCTAATCACTAAATAAGTGATAAAAAATTGATTAATTTATTATATAATGGATTCTGACTCACTTATAAGAGTATTAATGATGCATCTATTGGAGGAGCTTTATTTAATAAAATATATGCTACTTCTAGAACATTATTTACAAACATAGCCCAAAATTGTCAACAATTTAGAGAAGTAAAAATATTATATGTTAAATATTATCCATAATTACCCACCTTAAATTCAAAAAACTAACATTATTATGATTCAACATACTGATCTTACCACTATGGATAGTTCAATGATGTTTTCCAACACTCCACAAACTCAACCCAAACTATAAAAAACGTTTCAAATACAAGTTCGTTTTTGAATTTTTTATCATCTAATGAATACTTTAGTGATCAATTCCCTTATATTAAAGAACCTTCTATGAATTTTAATTCGGTTTTTTCAGGATGACCACACCAATCATATCAACCAAAACCTTTTTAACCCATAATAAATTTCAACTGAGGTTGGAACAATCAACCCCATTTGATATTTAGAAAATCAAAATGACAAAACATATTTTTCCAATGTGATTCAAGTAATTATCAATCTCAATAATTCTATGAGAAATAAAATAATAAATTTGGAAGTAATTTCCATCCTTCTCAACCTATCTAAAAATTTGATAATAATTATGAGAAAACCAAGAGGAAACAACAAGAATCCATTAAACAAAAATAATAATTGTGTAGCTAATACCAAGAAATTTCACGGCAGAAACAGACAGTCATGAATAGTTTGATAACTAAAATAGATCAATTTTCTACTAATTTTGGTATCATGAGAAATAAAATAAATATAGGTTTACCTTCACAACCTCGAGTAAATACTAGAGATAAAAAAATAAAAATGTTCGTGTCAAATAACTTAAAATGGGAACTAAGATGAATAAACCCAAAACTAAAACGTTAAAATCCAAGTATGAAAACAAACCAATTCGAGATACTTCCAATAAATATTCAACTATTTTAAAATCTTCTCTATATAAACAACCTAGTTAGGAGATTCTTAAAGATTTAAACCTATTGAAATTACAAAAATAGTTTTAAAATAAAAAAATGTATTACAAGAAGAATATTTGTTTGAAAAAACTTGAAATGGTTAGATAAGGATAATAGGACCATATGTTTCACAAAAAAGTTATCCAAATGGTAAAAAGAGTGAAATATATCACTTATCTATACTAAGGGTGACCCAAAACTGAAAAAACATACTTAAATTATATTGGATAAAGAGGTTTTAGAAACATTTAGGGAATTCTATATCATCATTCCCTTTCTAGATAATGTCAAAAAAATTCCAAAGTATATTAAATTTTTAAAGACATGTGTCATGAAAAACATAAATTCAATGGAGGAGAGAAATTTAATTTAGGGTGGTATATTTCATCAATAGTATAACATGGTTTACCTATTAAATGAAAATACATCATTAATTTCACTATTCCTTTCACAATTGGGCAGTGTTAATTCCAATACTCCATGATTTAAATAGGAGCTTCCATTAATTTTATGATGAATATTTCCACTCAACATTATAGGTTGGAGAAATCAAACCAACTAGAATTTGAATCCAACATTCCAACTGAAGTACCACTAAGATTTTTGGAGTTAATAAGGATGTACGGGTTCAAGTAAAAAAAATTGATTTTTACTATTTATTTTAATGTCTTAGATATATAAGATGATTTATTTAGCACACATGAACTTCTCATTCAGTGGAGACACTTCTTAAAAACTATATAGGTCACCATTGATGTGAAAAAAGGTATATTTTATGTTGAATTTGGAAGATAGGTTATTTATTTTTATATTTTTTGGTACATGAATCCCTTAATTGAATATTATTCAATGTCTCAATTCAATGTGATTGATTGGTTTTATATTGATATGTTTTATGAATTTTCATAGAGTAAATCAACCCTTGTTTCTAAAAATGAATCATTTATTACGATTAAAACTAATTTTTATAAATATCTAAATTTTAAAAATGTTGTATCTGATTCATATAAAATTATTTGAAACCTAGAAAATGATGAATCTTATGATTTTTTATAATAAATAAATAATTATTAATGTAAAATAAGTTATCAATTTTATTGAACCTATAAAAACCACTTCATGTGAAGTTGCTGAATTTTTTAATATTACTTCTATTTTTATTGAAACTATTGAACATTCTTGTCATTCACTTTAAAAAAATGATAGTGTTTCATTTAAAAACACTACTAAGAATGACCTTATTGATAATCTTGACACTAGAAATTAATATTCTATATATTCTTTCAAATATGGAATTTTTCTGGAGAAACAAACCTATAAACCAACTATTGGATAGCTTGTTGTCCCAAACACTAGTCCAATATCTAAAATTGATGTTTTAGAGTCATACAAATTGTCTTTAAATAATGAAAATTTTCCCTCTAATTTATAGTTGAAACCACTACCTAAAAAGATCAATTATGCCTTTATAGGTTAGAATGGTCATTTACCTAGTATTGTTTATAAATATTTTTCAAATGACCAAGAGAACCAAATGCCATGAGTCCTTAGAGAACAAAATAAAGACTTAGGATAGACATTATCTTCTTTAATTGAAATCATATCTTATACTTGTATGCATCTATTTGTTTTGAGGATAATGACAAACCTATGATCAAATTTCAAAGAAGGTTGAATCCAACTCAGTTATAGGTTTTCAAATAATAAATTTCCACATTGTTGGATACTGAAATTATTTTTCCCATATCTGATAGTTGATGGTTGAGCCGTTAATATCCTGTGTTTTCCAAAAAGTTAAGGATCTTTTGTTTTTTATTAAATAATTTTTTATGGTCAAATTTAGTGTACAAGGTGATCATTGGTTTATCGATGGTTTCTGGGGATTTTTCGGAGCCGGAATCCATGCTATTTGGAATAAAATAGACAGGCCACATAGTTAGGAGAAACCGTGATGGACAGGCTACATGTTTTTTCTAAACTTTCATGGTCAAGACATAGGGGGTAAGAGGTCACACAATTTTAGGAAATCATGCCACCTCAGTAACATGCCCATGTGGTATATTCTCCAACATTTTATAGAGGTTTTCTCACAATTTATACATGCTTAGTCAAACTGCTCGAATGAAATCATGTGAATTTACACTTAACAAAATGAATGGAAAACAATTAGTTTATAATTTTTCCAACTAGCGGCCAAACCAAACGACCCAATGACTCTTATGGAAATTACCATTTTTTATTTAAAACATATTAAAACTTAAAACACTTTTCTATTATCCTCTTTTATACATCATTGAACACTTAAGAGTCTCTCTAAAGGAAAATAAAATAGCTTTTGATCTTGATCCCCCATTTGAAATCATATTTGAGTGTCAGTAATCTCATAAGATTCCTACCAGTAATTGCTTCAATGATCTTTTTCATTATTTATTTGACTTTGTATTGATGGAGTTATTTATGTTCATGCTAATATTCCTTATTTCCATTATTTTCATTAGTTTTTCATTTTTCTTCAGATATGGATCAATTTAGAAGCTGATACCAAAATAGTGCTCTACTAAGGACCTATGGTAGGTGTTATATACATGTACCTTATAGTTTAGTTTTTTATATACCTATTTGTAGTTGTTCCAGATGTCATAATTTTTGGCAGTTTCCCTAAAATGATTTGAATACCATGATTAAATGAATTGAAACCTATTAGTGATTCCCAATAATTATTTTGAGTTTGTCTAAGGTTTTTCCCCAACCTAGGACACCAATGGGGTATGCCTATTCTTTCTACTTTTATACCACATGTGGGGTTCATGTGATATTTCCTATTTTAATTAATCTTTTTTATGAATTTATTTAATTTAATTTATTTATTAGAAGTAATTGTTCCCTCTTTTACATGTGATTTCAGTGATTAAATTAATTAAATGAAAATTGTTGTTGTGATTTGGATAAACTCATGGAATGTAATTGATTATAAATTGATAAATGATATTAGAATATGAAATAAAATTGTATTGGATGCCTTGGATGGTATTATATGCATCTTGATTCCATTAGATGTCATGGAATTTTGACCCATGGACCATGAATGCGATTGTGGATGCCTTGGACTTTTTTTCTCCTTGGTTATTGATTCAGTATAATTCATGAGACCTTGATACGCCTTGGATATGGATTTATTGGGATCATAGTGAACATGGTCTATTAACATTCTCCATAGACTACACCTAGGTCTTATGGAGTTTCCATCGAGATGCTCCTAGGACTCAACAAGAATGCATTGGTCTTTTATACCTTGGATCTGGACCTTCATGGTTTGACACTTTTGATTACACAAAAAATCCAATGTGAACACTTTGTTATATGAAATGTCCATTATGGATGTTATATCCTTGGTTGAACAGTATGGTTTTTGTGGATATTTTCTTTTCTTGGATATAGCCTGGGTATGGGTATACGGCCATAGTGGGAGGAATAAACAATATCATTTTTTTATTTTGGTTTTTACCATTTCCCTTGGTAAGGGATCTTGAATATTTTTTTATAGGGATCATTGTTTGGATGAAATTAGCACATGAAATTCTTCACATTAATTTCAGTATTGATATGCATTTGATATACACTGTATATTGTTTTATCTTGTCTTTCTCATCCTTGATATATTATAGACACCATTCGTGGTGGCTGATTGAGTGTTATAGTACACCATGTTTGGGCCACCATTGTGTTCCCATATAGAATATATGGATGCAGGTAGGTACCGGGGAAAGAACCCATAGTAAGATTCTTGATTAATGTTATTATTAGGAGCAGCAAGGCACAAGACCGAGATGAGGCTTATTATGGTAGCTGGTATATTTTTATTTTTGTATTTTTTTTATTTTGATTGATGTATTGTAATAGATTCTTATATGCCTATTTTATAGATTTATAGACACATGACATGACACATCATTACATATGAGATTACTCTTTCCTTGTTTGTTTATTTTTATCTCGGATATTTATCTAATGTATTATCGATTTATTACTTCATCTATTGACTAATATGTATAGTAAAACTATATTACACTCTGACATGATAGAATAGTTCCCCCACTCACACACACCTTATGCCATGGATACCATTTCGCAGCCTCTGTTGTTTGGGTAGATGCACACGAAGCCATGAAACCCACCGTCTTGGGGCACCATTTATTAGCATCTGGGTTGAGACATTACAAGTGGTATCAGATATTTTTTTTATTGATTTACTATTTTGAGATAATATGTCAGATATTATGAATGTATTGAAATGGTTTAATTAAATATTAATGGGAGTAGAAAACCGACATACTTTAATAAAAGAAGATTTCATGGAATAGAAAAATAAATTCTATATTTTTCCTTTTACAGTTGATTTGATCCACTGTTGGGTGATTCACTTGAATTGTGATTTTATAATTGATATTATTAAGTATATGTTTATAATTTTCCAATGATGTGAGGGTATGCGTATCATGCATCATTTTAGGAACTTTAAATGATTCACATTCCATGCATTATTCTATTCCATATAGGATAAATCGCTTTACCACATGATTTTTTGATATGTGGTTTGCGTGATATACCTATTTTTTGATAATTGGTTTGTACAGTGAACTGAGAAATATGGTTGGTACTTAGAGTATATTCTATTACCTAAAAATTATTATTTTTAATTAGGCTATTGTAGACACCATAAGAAGTCAACTATGCAATGTTGATCTATGGGACATTGGTCTCATGGACAAGAATTTGTAATGGTATGGACTAAGTTGACATCATATTTTAGTTTATGAGGTTTATGGGACCTTATTGATCAGAAGTGGTGAACCATTTGGTTCAACAATTTAAAGAGAAATTTGAAATTAATATGAATTAAAATTAAATTTAATTGTGAAATAGATAATATGACATTGACTCGGCATTTGAGTGGGTATTGGGTGGTGTTTCTAGTCATGTTTATGACTGATCCTTTTTACCCAGTCCTAGTTTTAGGACCAATAAGAGAGGTGTGAGCTATTTATAGGAAGGTTTTGACATGTCCTTCATTTTAAACTATGAACATCTAGTGGTAAATAATTTATAAAGTGTGTGTTTTTTTTGTAAATACATGTCACCACGATGACCTCCAATCGTATTCCAGAAGGGTAGCGGTGAACATGCTCTAGTAATTGTGGACCATCGGCTACTAGTAGATCCACCTGTAGATCCATTTTCAGTACTATTGATTTAACTAAACATTGGTGCTACGTAACAGTTCTAAAAGGGGTTTTATGATATATGAAGACTTTTTATGGAGAACCAAAACATGCCTCCAATGTGGTAGTGCTGATACGTGTGTCCTATCAATAGAATCCTCACACATTATTGGAGGATAGAAGTCCATAGGCTACTGAGATGTGGATTGAGATATCTATATTGATATTCAAGAATCTAGATAAACCTCTAGATAGGAGAGTGGATAACAAAACATATACATTATGGGGAGGAGAAAACCTCTGGTGGGGATTTTTGAACTCAGTTTATAGTTTCCAAGATATAGTTTGGAGGGATTTCCCAACCAGGTTATATGACAACGTTTTTTAGACTCTGAGAGTAGAGTAGTCTACTTATTTCATGCATATAGAGATGGGTGTGATAACTGTTATAGGATATTCATCCCACTTTACAGATATTTATCATTTTCCACTGATATATCTTATTTATGAGGCATTGAGGGATAGGCACTTCAAGGAAGGTATCATATGTGTCGTTCGATTGGAGATCAACGTGTTCAGGTTGGCTCCTCTTACTGACATAGTGAATCAAGCACTAATTATAGAGTAAAACCTAAGGGAAGATAAGGGAATAGAGTAGGGTAGCATAGTCTCCCGACCTGTTGGTTTCTTTTTCTAGTGAAAAGAAGTAAACTTTTGAGGCTTCTTGTTATGTGAGTACCAGCCAGGATATTAATTCTTGTAGATTTTTTTTCTATCATAAGTATGGAATATGAGGATGTGTTAAGAATCATTGAGATAAAGTCCCATTCGAGTGTTAATCTTGTGTATGGATGGACCATGTATAATGTTTCTATAGGACCTTCCCTTCGGATTTTAGTAGATGGGGGTCAACTCAGACTCTAGGTCCAAGAGCATGCTTCACATCTCAGCATCAGGGTGGGAGCTGGAGCAGTATTTCTCATTGAGGATAAGGTGGTGGTTATGGTTGAGGAATCCCGAAACCATTTGTACCTAGACCGCAGAGTGGGCCTACTTTTGGTAGTTAGGTTATTTCACAAGGCCATAGTTCAGGCCAGATATATTCTATATAGCCTACACCAAAGGACCATAGCGTTGAGCCATCTATAGTGAGTGGTACAATTTTATTAACCTCTACTATTGTATCTGATCTTTTCGATACATGTTCATATCATAGTTTCATATATGTGCTGGTGGTGGAGAGACTTGGGCTCGTTATATAGTTTTATGATGGCCTAATGACCATGGACACTCAGTTTGGGATAACAAAATAGGATGTATGTTAATATAGATATTTTCCCTTGATATTGGTGGGTGTCACTTAGTATGGGATCTTTTTTCCCATAATATGAAAGAGTCTGACATCATAATCTGGGTGTAATAGCTAGTTTGTTATCGATCTTTTTTTATTCCTATCACTGAAGGGTGATGTTCACATCATCAGAGGGTAGATTTTTTATTCAAAAGGGAGAATGGGATATCTAGGTGATCTGAACTGGACTATAGCACCATGGTATGGGCAACATGATAGCCCAGATTTCACGTTTGTATCTAGATGATTAGAGGATGTTTTAGGTAGATTTCCCTCCATTTTTTAATCATTTCATGGATGTTTTACCATATGAATTTTCTAGTTTACCTCTTAATATAGTGTTGCAGTTCTCTATTTTTCTAAGGTCAGGAGCTAAAATGATATACATTCCTCATTATAGGATATCTACTATAGGTTTTTTGGAGGTTAGGAGGCAGCCATAGGATTTTGAGGTAAAGGCCTCTATACGACCCAGTACTTCAATATGGGGTTTTCTGGTCCTTTTTGAGAAAATGGTGAATGGTACCCTCAGTCTATGTGTGGATTATTGAATATTAAACCATTTTATTATTAGGAACTAGTATCCCCATCCATATATAGATGAAATTTTTTTATCAGCTCTGATGAGATTGGGTTTTCATAAAATTTTATTTTAGATATGGATATCATCAAGTGAATATTCAACCTATAAACATACCTCATACATATATTCATAAAAGGTATGGTCTATATGGGTATCTGGTGATGTTTTTCAGTCTTACAATCATGCTAGTAGTTTTCAGGGTGCTGATGAACCATGTTTTCTATCCTTATCTGGATTCAATTTTGGTTTTATTTTTGGATGATATCTTGGTGTATTCTCACAATCTACATGACCATAAAAAACCTCTTGAGATCATTTTAGATACCCTGAGTGGGCATAATTTAAACTCTATTATCTTAAATTTACACTTTTAAATGGAAAATATTGAATTCATGGGTCATATTATCTCAAATAAAGGAGTATCAGTTGACCTAGAAAAGGTGACAGTTGTATTTTACTAGGATCATCCTAAGAACATATTTTTCATATATAGTTTCAGGGGGATATATGGATTTTACATGAACTTCATACAATACGTTTCTTGCTTAATAGCACTGTTGAAAGGGTTGATTAAAAAGGGTGTAGAGTATGTATAGACAGATGCAAACAAGATAGTCTTTCAGGAGTATAGAGGGAGAAAAAATTCAGCACTAATCTTGATTCTACCAAAGACGGGAAAGAGCTACATTGTGAATTTCAATGCATTAGGGAATGAGATAGGGGTAGTTCTAATTCAGGGGGATAGAGTCATGGCATATGGGTCTCCTTAGTTGAGACACCATGAGAGGAATTACCCTATGCACGATATTGAGATAGCTGCATTTTTTCATAATTTTTGTTTTTGCATACATTATGTACTTATAGAGAATTTTATATTGTATATAGAGCATAAAATCCTAAAGTGTATATTTATATAGTGTGAATTGAATTTATAGAAGTGAAGGCGGGTTTAGTACCTATAATATTTCAACTTTGAGATTTCATATATGCCTAAATAGGGAAATACAATTTCCAATGTACTCAGTAGGTGGAATCAGATACATGCAGTTAAAGGGGCCATTAGCGAGTGGAAACTTATAGCTTTGTTTTTAGATATGCACTTGGAGGTGTAGGATAGTCAAGGATAGACCTTTATTTCATCTTTAGTTATGACCTCTACCCTTATGGATAATGTGAGGATTAGGAATTTTTCTTACTCTTAGGGCCTATTCCTATTAAAGAGTGTGTCAGGTGAGGACCCACCTTTTTATTGGGCTACGGGTGAGGATGAGATCCAGTGTATACATGCTCACATTTAGATTCTACTAGACATACATGAGGAGCTGATGTGAGAGTTTCATGCCTCATTTTGGGTGGTACATCCTGGTGTTACCAAGATGTATCATGATTTACATCACCAGTATTGGTGTTAGGAGATAAAATGTGAGGTGGATGGTTTTATTATGAGGTGTTCCACCAACTAGAATGTGAAGGTGCAACATTAGTGGATACCTTATCTTTTATAGCAGCACCCAATCCATGAGTGGAAATGTGAAGATTTCATGATGGATTCCATGACTGGTTTTCTGAGGTCACCTCGAGGTGGTGATGTCATCTGTGTTATAGTAGAAATGCTCACAAAGGATTCTTATCTCATACTAACTTGGGAGACCATCTCAGTAGATTATATTTGGAAGTTTTATTTCCCTGAGATAGTGCAGCTTCATGGGTTCCTTTATACAATCGCTTTAGATAGGGATGCCTAGTCTATATATCATTTCTAACATAGTTTCTAGAGGGATTTGTGTGTATAGGTGCTTCTGATCATGGAATAACACCCTCATGTTGATGGTAATTTAGATCATACATTCAGGTTATTGAGGAAATGTTTCAAGCATGTGTCCAAGATTTTGGGGGCTCATGGAAGAGGCATATTCCACTATTTGAGAATTCCTAAAACAATATTTATCATAATACTATAAAAATAGAACATTATGAGGATTTTTATGGTATTACATGATGATATCTCCGATTCTAGTTAGAGGTAAGTGAGGTAGTGTTATTGGGATCATGTCTCATGTAGGAGACTTATATGTAGGTCCAGTTGATTAGAAAGAGGATGGATACTGCAGAATATCGATAGAAATCTTACAAAGATTTCTGTTGATGACCTCAAGAGTTATTATTCGAGGATTGTAAATTTTTACATATCTCACCGAGGATGGGAAATATATATAATATGGTATAGGGTAATATTTCACTATGATATGTTAGAATATTTGATATTCTAGAGAGAGTTTGGTTGGTAGCCTATCGGTTGCAATTACATCACAAGTATTGGTCCTTACATGAAATCTTCCATGAATCTCAATTTTTTCTTTATCACTCAGAAACATCTCACACTCTGCATCTAGATGAGTTGGAGTTATAGGTTGATTCATCCTTTAAGAAGAATCATATTTGTATTGTTTACAGGAGCACAAAGGTTCTCCAAGGTTAGTCAACTCCTCTAGTATGGGTTATATAGAAGCATGACCATTTATAGGATGAGACATGGGATCAGGAGTCTAACATACATGCTCAGTGGCCATAGTTATTATCAGGTGATTCTTGGCCACCCATTGAAGGGAAATTCAGTGATAAACTTCTTTAAGTGTGGAGACTGTAAGATTATGGGTTTTCTATGAGATAAGGATCTTTTTTTCACATAAATTATTTTTTATGGACTAATGTAAGTACCCCAACCAATAGTGGGTGTAGTAGGGGTGTCTGGGGATCTTTTAGAGCTCGAAGACCCACTTTTTGTGAAAAAATAGATAGGTAATACTGTTAGGAGAAACTATGTCAAACAAGATGCATGGTTTGTCTGAACCTGTGGGTTCTGAAAATAGGGGTGTAAAAGGTCACACAGTTTGAGGAAACCATGCCACCATAGGTGCATTCTCATATAAGGGCCTCTGTAACATTTTATAAAGGGTGTGGTGTAGTTTTCACCTAGTTAGTCAAATCATGCTCATAAACCCCTGAAAGGTTCCCCTTAACACAGTGAAGAGTTCATGGTTGGCACGCAGATTATCCAATTGTGAAGACAAACCATGCGGCCTAGTAAATATTGGGTAAATTACCATTTTCCATTAAATTCTCTTAAAACCTAAATCAATTTTCTATTCTCTTCTATTTGACAACCTTGAGTGCTTGGGTTTCCCTTTAAAGAAAATCTATATCTTTTTATCCTAATCCTCTATTTGATCTTGTATTCAAGTATTGATCATAGAATTAGATTCCTATGGGTAATTTCTTCAATCATCTCATGCTATTCATAAATTCAATTCAAATAGAGGGAGTAATTTAGTTGTAAGATAATGTTCCATGTTTTTAGTACTTTCATTTTTTCTACGTTTTTCATATGATTTGGGTCAAATCAGAAGATAATACTCGATGATTTATATACTATAGACCTATGGTAGGTGGTTTGAACCTTTCCCTCATGGTTGGGTATTTTATATGCCTAGTTTCAATTTTTTTCATACACCTTATTTTCTGGAAATTCAAATAAAATTAATTTATTCTCATGATTAAATGAATTAGATTCTGTTAGGGATGTCGACTAGTTATTTAGAGTTTATTGGAGGTTTTTTCCCCAACATATTCCACCCAAGGGGTGTTACTTTTATTTTTTCTATTTTTATACCACCAGTGGGGTGTGTGTAATATTTCCTAGTTTGAGGAGTCCTTTTTATAAATTTATTGAATTGAATTACTTTATTATGAGTGGATGTTTCCACCTTTTCATGTGGTGACTATGATTAAATTATTTAAATGGGAAATTTCTATATGATTTGGATGAAATCATGGAATGTAGTTAATTATGACTTGATAAATGAATCAATATGATCAAATGAAATAGAATTGGATGCCTTGGATGGAATACCATGGATCAAAATTCCATTAGATTATATGGATGTTTAACCCGTGGATATTGAATGCGGTAGTGGACACCATGGACTTGTTTTCTCCTTTGGTCTTGATTCTTTAGGTTTCCTCGAGCCATTATACCCCTTGAATTTAGATTTCTTGGGTTCATAGTGGATATCTTCTATTGAAATTCTCTTTATACCCCACCTAGGTCTTACCGAGTTTCCATCAAGAAGATCCTAGGACTTGATGGGGATACACTATTCTACTATACCTTGGACCCATTCCTTCATGTTCTGACCCATTTAATTAAATGTAAAGGCTATTATGGACACTTTGTTATACAAAGTGGACATTATGGATGATATATGATAGGTCTTATGGAGTGTTTGTGGTGGATGCTTCATTTCTTTGTGACAGACCCGGTATGAGTATTTAACACTAGTGGGTAGACTGGAAAGTATCACTTGTTTATTTTTGTTTTTACTGCTGACTATGATAAGAGAGTGAAATTGTCATTTGTAGGGAGCCTTGGTTGGATGATAGTGTCACTTTCTAGGGTTAACTTTAATTTTTGTATTGATATACCATTCATATACATTGCACACTATTTTACCATGTATTTCACAGTTTAGATGTATTAGAGACACTGTTGGTGGTGGCCTACTCGGTGTTATCCCACACCCTATTTGGGATACCATTGGGTACTCAGACAGAATATGTGGATGTAGGTAAGGATCAGGGAAAGAACCCATTTTATGATGCTTGATTTGTGATATTCTTAGGATAAGGGGATCACAAGACTAAGCTGATGTTTGTGATTCTACCTAGGATAGTTCCTTTTTGGTATTTTTAGTATTTTGAGACATGTATTATATTGGATGCCTTTATACCTATTTTATAGATTTTTAGAGACATGAAATGACATATCATTGTTTATGAGATTAATTTTGGTCTTGTTTATTTATTCTTGCCTTGGATATTTATCTGTTGTTTGATAAATTTATAACTTCTTCTATTCACTTATATGTTTCCTACCACTATGCTACACTCAAAAAGGAGGGAACAGTCTCCCCATAGACAAACCCTTGGACCACTCTTTTATTCAATAGACTTTGGAATTTAGGGAGATTTTTTTGAGTCCATGTGACCCATCATATTTGGGAACCATTTAGTGGAATCCATGCCAGGACGTTACAAATCCCATTTCAATTTTTCCCATATAACATTGATTTAAAATCTAAAAAAAATAATGTAGATATATTTTACCAATTTAACTAACAAAAATATGTATGAATTGTATAAATTATATAAAACCTAGTTTTGTTACAAGTAATTTTCATTTCCCACTTCCATTTCTTGATCAAGTGTTTGAGAGATTATCTGGACAGACCCATTACTTTTTTATATGGAATTTCTAGGAACATTCAAATTCATAAAGTACCTGATAACCAGAATAAAATTTAACACTGTAAAATTTTATGAATAAAAAAATTAAAAATTAATTTAATAATTTTGATATTTTTTCAGTATTAATTTTAACTTAGGTTAAATGCAACAGTATGTTTTCCTTGCAATACAAGAAATAAAAATATTAGCTTGCACTACAAGTAACACAGTGTTTAAAAAAACTGTACCTAGACATTGGAATAAAGGGTATTAATATGATTAAATAAATTTTGAAAATATTATGGTTTAAACAAGTATATATAATTAATTATTTTGTACCAATTAATTAAAAATTAAATTCAAAACTATTTAAAAATAGAGGTAATTTTTTATAAAAACTATTTTTGAAAAAACAAACATATTTTCCTCAATAAATTAAACAAACCACTTTTATTGAATGATTTTAATTAAATATAAATATTATATATTCAATCAAATTTTTAAGATTTATCTTATGTTTATTCTAATAATATATCAAAATTTACACATAAAACTATATTTTTCTAAAAAGCATTTTTGTCACCTTTTTAAACAAATTTTAAAAAAAATTGAAATGTCAGAAAATTTTATTTTTCAAAATGAACTTCATTTTTGAAATCATAATATCAAATTTTTATTAAGGTAACATTTTAAAAAAAATAAGAAAAGATTATTTTTTGATGAATAGTTAAAAAATACATAATTTTAATTAGAAACAATAACGCCCAACCCTATTTTCCTAGATTCAGGGTGTTGTTTTATTGCATGGGAATGATCATAAGAAAATCAAATCCTGAAGGACCAATAAGTTCAGTAGCCTTGGAAATACAAGATAAAAACATAAGTTTTGCATTACATGTTGAAATGAAAAACAACCTATTATCCCACTTGAAAACTCTCATATAAATTTAACTATCTTTATAGGTTAATCATAATATACTTCTTCTCATATGAGGGAAAAATTAAACATAATAATGGTGTGAGCTTATATGGTCAGTAAGAATACTAAATATAGCAGAATCTATCATAAATAATCATAAACATTTAAGGAAAGGTATAAAGCTGAAACACAAGCCTTTTAAACATCACATTTAACATAATATGGAAATAATAAATTAAATAATTTCATTTAAATATTCACATGGATATCCTACTAGTCTAATAATAACATGAAATATCAATAAGTAATCTCTTAATGAGGGAATGCATGATGTGAGACATCATAATCACATTGTCAAGGCCTCATTCCAAAACCATAAATAACCATACTGTCAAGGCCTTATGTCAAGACACTATTTTGTCTCATGATACCTACCTATACATCAAGGGTCTATAGTAGGCCCCACCTATCCCTTACTAAGACCAATTAATTTCTCTTATGAAAGTGGTGAAACATAGTCAACATATACATTCATATTTAAACTAGCATATGAGATGTTAATACATTAACCATAAACCATGAAAGGTATAAAAATAGAACATCCATAGTAAAACATATCATAAACCCTTAAATATAATATTTTATATTATATCATAACAAAATCAACCTTAGTTATGCAAAAAATCCAACAAAATATCTTGACATAGATTAAAAATAATCTAAAAATCATTAATACTCTTTTAGAGAGATATCTCTTTTTTACTTTGAAATTATTTAAAAGTCATGAAATTATAAAACAAAATTTTTATTTTGAAAATAACCATGAAAGATTGTAATGGAAACGTCAAAATGATAAGTCATAATGATGGCTAAAATATCTTCTCATGTCGTATAAGTTAAAAATACATTCTTTTCCTTAATTTGTTAAAATGTTCATAACGTACCTCATTTGAAAAATGATGGAAATATTCCTTTAGAAACATTTAATAAAATTTCATAAATGGGTAAAAATGACTTTAAACAATTTTTTATAATATTTTTAGATACATTTTAAGAAACATGAACATGTATGATAAAGATTTCCTAGTAGATACTTACGTATAAATAACCTTGGATAATAATGAGATTATGAAATTAACCCTTAGCTTGTACTTTTCTTTAGTAGAGGGTGCGTTAACCTCTTATATAATGGATAAATAATGTTATTAAATTATACTAGAAGTATATTTATATTTAGGATATCATATATGATCCTCTGATATCATTTTATTAATAATATTTTAGTATTATCGTTGTTTCAGTTGTTAACTACTCTGTTTTATTATACCTATTTTAGTATGTAAGTCATGTTTGTTATGAATATTATACTTTTTATTCACTTATAGAATGATATAAAGTTACTAATACTTATTTTTACTCATCATATAAATTTTATAATCATTCTTAAATGGTTAACATAGATAATGAATCTTGCCTCATCATGGATACAGTAGGTCGTATGTACACATGAGGGACAGTATCCTTCCCTTGATGGTCAAATGCTATGGAATTGGATGGTATATTAATTATACATAATAATTATCATGTTATATTAATTACTTATATCAATTATACTCATCATTACACCTGTCCAAATAAAGTAATGTTTAATAACAAATTACACCATGGTGTGGAGACACTAAGTCGTACGTATGCACGCATGGGGATATTAGTATTCGTATGATGAATATAATGAGGAATATTGTTTTATCATGATTATAATAACATATAAATATATTTATTACACTATATTTATTAATTTGGTATGAAAACAACATATAAAGAGGAATTAGAAGAAGAAAATAACTTTGAAAGAGGTGATAAAATAATTACCTCTTTTCAGGCATCTCTTTTTGGTTTTCATTAAAGGACTCCTTAGAATTGATTTATTCCAAAATTATGGCCTCTAGGATGTATTGAGGGAATTTGGGAGAGAAAATTAGTAGGTTTTTTTCAGGAAAAAGGGATTTAGATGTGTGAATTAAAGATAAGGAGAAGTGCCCTTTTATAATAGATAGGAGGGGCACTTTTGGAAACTCCAAAACAATTAATTTATTATAAATTTATTTTTGATTTAAAATAGCTCCAAAGTGTGTTATTTAAAGTTTAATATGATTATGGGTCTGAAATACACACAAACAAATAATTTTAGACATTTTTAGGTTGTAAAATTAACATTATATTTTGGATTTATCCCTTAGATAAATAGTATAACCTTTACCGTGACAACTTGTCTTTTAGACTATAGGGTAAATATAGTTGCTATAAAATAAAAAAAGGACATTGATTGGGTCAGTTATGATATATTTAACATTATAAAATTTATTTGGATGATCCACAATTTTTATGAATTTTAAAACATTTAATAAAATATTATTTATTTTAAAATATCATTTATGTAAATTTTGGTATTATTCAATATTTTCATTTTTAAAAAATAAAAACAACATCATAACTTCTATAAAATACTTAAAATATGTTAATAACATGTCTATGCCATATAAATGTTTTTTTAATGTCATCAATTAAGTCAAATTATATTTATTTAATTTTTTTTAATATCATTTATTTGATATTTCTATTAATAAAATAATTTCTACTTCACTATTGTGTCATCTTTAATAGTAATTATTTAATATCAAAAAATTATAAATAAATTTCTGTGAGGTATGTAATTATTTTATATTTATATAGATAATTTATAATTAATTTTACCTCTAGGATATCTCTAAATTAAAATTTTTATGCCTTTAATAAATAAGAGTGTGACATTTTTCACATTCATTGATTTTAATAATATTCAAGTCATATTCATTGAAAAGGGTCCACTAAATAATTCCATTTCAATCCATATATCATAATGGTATGATTTAGTCATCCAATAATATTTCGAAATTTTTTAGTTTAATTTTATAATATTATTTGTATGTTTAATTACCTGATGTACCCTTAACCGCGGTAATTAAAAAATTACTAAAGTTACTATTTATAATATCTAAAAAATTGAAGTAAACTATTAACATAATATGGACCCACTGATTCCAAATATTGAATCCATTATTAAAAATTTAATACATATAAGTTTTAGTAATTAATTTGAAATTAATCCATGCTGACAAAATAAGAAAATAGGTTTTTCAAAAGTAAAAATCATCAAAAGATTGGCTTCTGATTATATCTCATTTAAATGTAAAAATATTTCCAATGAACTAAATGATTTTTAATGATAAAAACTTTATCTAATTATAAGTTAAAATTAATTAGTATTATAATCTATCGATATAAATAAATTTTAGATAAAGAACTTTTGAATTAAAATACTGTATTTTTTTCTATTTCTTAAAATATGAAAGTTATCAGAAAAACAGTAGTAAAATTTCGAAACTAAATTTTTTTGTCTATCTTCAAAATAATAAGTTTATTTTTTAAAATTAAATATACAAAAGTTTCAAATATTGGATTTTAATAGGGTTCCACATTAAAAGGCGGTAAAACTGCTTTTTTTAATAATTCTTTTATTCGAAAAATTTAATTTGTTCTTAAATCATTAATAATAAACACATGATATTAATATCAAAATTATATGGATATATATAAAATTAAAAAAAAATTAGTCTTGTTCATACCTACTTCTTAAATGGATAGACATGGTGCACTCAAACTCGATGCTGTGTGCAATGTAAGAAATTGAATTATTTAAAAGGAAGCATGTCGTGGAAGCTTAGGGTGTTACTTTCTTCCATCCATCAAATACTTTCATACTATAAATTTCTATAATATCACTTCAAAAAAATATTCAGGTGGTTCTTCATCATAATTTCATCAGGTTCCCACATTGCCTCTTCCATTTTATGTTTTCTCCAAATAACCATTACCAGATGAGTCATCTGATTTCTCAACACATGTTCTCTAGTATCCAGAATCTTGATAGGATCTTCACAGTAAGATAGATTGGGTTCCAGTTCTATTTCTTCATAGTTTAATACATGGGTATGGTCTGGCATGTATTTCCTTAACACATCGTGAACATTGGAGAGACTTGGTGTCATTTACAAAGGGTAATCTATAGCTACAATTTGATACGGAATCTAAAAAGGTCTGATGTGCTTAGGACCTAATTTACCCTTCTTACCAAATCATATAACAACCTTTCATGGAGATACTTTCAATAATACATGATCTCCCACTTGAAATTCCAAATCCTTCCTTCAGTTATCAACATATCTATTTTTCCTACTTTGAGCTATTTTGATATGGGTCTGAATAGAATTTACCTTTTGTATTGTTTCCTCAATAAGTTTTGTGCCTATAAGTTTTCTTTCCCCAACATCATCCCAACAATTAAGTGTATGAAATTTCCATATAACACTTCATATGGTTCCATATGAATACTTTACTGGAAGCTATTGTTATAGTTAAATTCTAAAATAAGTAAAAATTGATCCCACATACCTTGAAAGTAAAGTGAGAAAGATATCAACATGTCTTAAAAAGTTTGAATAGTCTGATCTGATTTTCCATCATTTTGAGGCTGGTAGGAAGTTCTCAAATAAATCTCAATATCTAGGGCCTTTTGAATACTTTTCCAAAATCGTGATGTAAAATAGGGATCATGGTTATAAAAAATCAATAGGGTTACACCGTGAAGTCTTAAAACATAATTAATATATAGTCTTTTCAAACTTTTAAGTGATATATATTCTATTATTTCATGAAAATGTGTTGATTTGGAAAGACGATCAATAATAACCCATATCACATATTTTATTCTATGAGTCATTAATATACCCATGAAAAATTCCATCGTAATATCATCACATTTACACATAGGTATAGGAAGAGGTTTCATGACCCTCTATGATGTTGTCTTCCAGCCCTCACCTATTAACAAACCAAACATATAGACACATAATCCCTAATCCCTATATTAATTTTGTCCCACCAAAGATTTTCTTTCAAATCACTATATATATTAGTGCTACTAGGGTGTATAGATAAATTAAATCTATGAGAATCATCCAAAAATTCCATTTTTAGCTCATGTATAGCTGAAACACAAAGCCTCTTCCAAAATTTTAAAATACAATCTTCAAATATGAAGTCAATCAGTCTCCCATCATTCGCATCTTTAATTTTATTTTGAAACTCCTTATCATTAGACTGAGAACATTTTATCCTTTTAAGGAAATAAGGTTTTCCAACCATTGGAAAACGTAGTGATATTTCACATTCTATGATAATTTCTATATCCATATTTACAAGATCCATGAACATGGGATCCTTTTCAACTCTCTTTTTTATAACTCCACAGTCCTTTCTTCTCAACGCATCATCTTCTTTATTTACCTTCCTTGAGTGGTAGTGTATTGTGCAATCATAATCCTTGAGTATCTCAAGTCATCTCCATTGTATCATGTTGAGTTCTTTCTGTAAGAAAATATATTTCAAAACCTTATTGTCAGTATATATCTCACATATTTAACCATAGAGATAGTGTATTCATATCTTCAACGAAAATATTACCCCTTAAAACTCAAGATCATGATTTCAATAGTTTTTTTCCATAATTTTTAATTGCCTTCACGCATAATCTATAACCCTATCATTTTGAAAAATAACATATCCAATTCTTTTCTGAATGCATCACTATAAATCACAAACCCATCATTCCCAGATGGTAAAGCCCAGATAAGAGAATTCAATAATATTATCTTCAATTCATCAAAACATTATTCACGCTCTTTTTTCAAATTAATTTAACCCATTTATGTGAGGTCTTGGTTAACGGGGTTTTCAATCATGAAAATTCAAGATGAAACACCATTAGTAACCTGGTAAACTAATAAAACTACATAGATCGATTATACATTCCAGTGTTGAACATTCTTGGATTGCATTTTTATTTTTAGGATCAATAGAGATTTCATTATTGAAGATAATATGGCCAACAAAAGAGATTTCTTAAATCTATAATTCACCCTTGCTAAACTTTCCATATAGTGCATTTCTTCAAAGAGTCTTTAGAATAATCTGAAATTGTCTATCATGGTCTTCATAGATTTTGGATTATACCAAGATATCATCAATAAATACTATGATAAAATCATTAAGTAATTACTTGAACACTTTGTTCATTAGATCCATGAAAACATAGGGTGCATCAGTCAATCTAAATAGAATTACTGTAAATTCTTAATGACAATACCTCATTTCCAATGCTCTCTTTGGAATATCTTCCCTTTTTACACACAATTTATGATATCTAAAATGAAGTTCAATCATTAAAAAACATTTAGCTCCATCAATTTGGTAAAACAAACCATCAATTTGAGGCAGCGAATACTTGTTCTTTATTTTTATCCCATTTATTTCTCTTTAGTTAATGTACAGCCTCATTGATTCATCTTTATTCATAACAAAAAGAACTAGTTCTCCGCATGGAGAAACACTAGGGTGAATAAATCCCTTATTACTCAACTCCTGTAGTTTTTTCTTTAGATCTACTAATTCCACAGTGTCCATTCTATAAAGATCATTTGATATTAGTCTTGAATCATGGATAAAATCAATACAAAAATCAACATAACACTCTAAAGGTGTATAGATAAATCTTAGGGAAAACATCAATGTATTCCTTTAAAATAGGTACATACTTAATTTTAATATTTCATTCTTCATCCCTAGATTTTATTTCCTCTTCCTCCCCAAGAGTCTCATTTAGTAAAGATACTAGGGATGGTTTTCGATAAGAAACAGGTGATGAATTTTGTTCTTTGAAGATAATGGATTCTATATTTTCCTCACAAATCGCAAATTTATTCTTCTTCAAAGAAATTTTCATATCATATTTTTATATCCAATCCATATCGAGGTCTATATCAAACTATACCCTAAATTCAGCATATAAAACATGTTTATATGCTATAATGGGAACTTCCTAACACATCATAATCACAATAAGACTTCTCTTAGGGGTTTTGACTGACAACTCCATTGTTAATTTAAATTGTAAATATCTTATTTTTTAATAAAACTGGGAAGATATAAAAAAATTTGCGGATCCATAATCAAATAAATCTTCCTCTAAATTTATGGAAATGATTAAATTATTTTCCACCGCGTCATTAGAAACTTCAACCTCAGCATTTGTGATCTAAAAATCATATCCATTTTTTCTTATCATTTTCTAGAGAATGTTTTGTTGACTATTAGGACAATAATTTGAATAATTCCCCATATATTTAAAATTATACCACTAAACATTGTTATATTCTTTTTTCCCCTTGAAATCTCAAGTTTTGTGGCCTTTTTCCCCACACTTGTAATAAACACTCATCGCCTTTAGGCAAGTACTAGGGTAATTCTTCCCACAATTACTACAGGGTGGAAAATTTAACTTTTCCTTTCTTCCCCTTATTTCCTTTTCCAGATTGTTTAGTGGACCTATTCATCTCTTGTTTTATATTAAATTCATAATACATAGATAATTCCTTTTCTATCTTAATAGCATGTGATACTATATCTTTGTATGATGAGAAATGTTTTTATACCAATTCCCATCATAGGAATGGTTTTAACCCATAAAATAATCTATTATTATTACTTTTGGGTTAAAGTATGTAGTATACAACATAGCTTTCTAACTTTGTGAAGTTTGATTCATACTTTGTAACATTTTAATCCTCCTTCTTCCCCAAACTCATAATCTGGATCTCCATATCCACTCGTAGATCATGAGGAAATTATTTTTCTATAAATTGTTCTTTAAATTATCTCCATTCAATATTTGCGACATCTTAATCCTCCTTCATGTTTTTAATTAATGATCACTATTGATCTGTATCTTCTGATAAATGATGGAATTATATAACAACTTTTTCTCTTTCATTACTACCCAAAGAAAGAAATATTTTCTCTAAGAAACTTATCCAATGCTAAGCTACAAAATAATTTTTATTCCCATTGAATGTTGGTGGATGTTACCTCAAGAATCAGTCTAAAATTGATCCTCTATGTTGTGGATCACGCTGCTCCATACAGGTAAGGTTACTATTCATTACCTGAGTCAGTTGTCCTAGTATACTTAAAAGTTGTTCAGAACCAGTTGTATCAACAACAAAACTATCATTATCTTTCATAGAGAATATGTCCCTACATGGATTATGTGTGTTGATACGGTTTCCATTCCTTCTATTAGGCACCATTTCTAAACAACAGTATTCACTAGATTAGGTTATAAATCATCTTTCATAATTTCAAAATACGTATCATAAATTGAAAAATTTATGCACATCTAATCTCATAATCCCAAACATGGTTTCATTGGGGACATATTTACTTTTAAATCTATTATAATGGTTCAAAAAGAAAATGTGAATTATCCTAAGAATATCCTCTAGGAGTGTCAAAGAAGGTTCCCAGTAAGGCCTGTTTTCATGTACCAAGTAACCCCAAGCCATGCCCGGAACACTTTGTCAGAGTTGTTACCCCTAGGTACATCTATTTCAAAACCACATCTAATTTTAGTATCTAGAAAAGGATTTATTTTCTCAGAATACCCACATAATCTCTACATTTCCAAAAATCTAGGATGTTATTCTATAGTTATCCTCAGATTATATCTTAGGGTAATGTTCCCTAATCATGGTTTTTCTCAATCTAGTTTCTAAGGTTTGTAATAAAATTAATTTGATAGAAATTGTAATTCCCTAACCCTATTTTTCCCGAGTTGGTGGATTTTTTTATTACATTTTCATGATCATAAGAAAATCAAATCCCAAAGGACCAAGCAATTTAGTATCCTTGGAAATGTTATATGAAAACATAAGTTTTACATTACATCTTGAAATTAAAAACAAAATATTATCACCTTAGAATACAATCATATCCCTTAGAATATCCCTATAGGTAAATCATAATATACTTCGTCAAATACTGGGAAAAATTGAAACATAATAAAGGGGTGAGCTCAGATGCTTAGTAAGGATAAAAAAATAGAAGAATCTATCATAAATAAGCATAAATATTTAAGGAAATGTATAAAAGTTAAACACAAGCCTTATAAACATAATATTCTATAAAAATGGAAATATTAAATAAAATAATTAAATTTAAACATTAAAATTAATATTATACTATTCAAATAATCACAAAAAATATCAATAAAAAATCTCATAATGTGGGATTGCATAATGTAGGACATCATAACCATACCGTCAAGACCTCATGCCAAGACCATAAATAACCATACCATCAAGGCCTTGTGCTAAGACACTAGTTTGTCTCATGATAACTACTGATGCATTTAGGGGATATAGTGGGCCCCACCAATCACTTTCGAATTCCAATGCATTCCTCTTATGAAAGGGTTAAAACATATGCAACATAAACATTCTTATTAAAACTAGCATATTAAATGTTAATATATTAACCATAAACCATGGATGTTCACAAAATATAAAATCTATAGTCAAATATATCATAAACCCTTAAATATTACATGGTATATTTTATCATAACAAATCAAACTCATTTTAATAGAAAATCCGACAAATGATGTTGAAATAGAAGAAAAATAATCTAAAAAAAGTCATTAATACTCATTGAAAGAGATATCCTCTTTTTTACTCTGAAATAATTTACAAGACACAAAATTATAATAGAAAACATTTATTTTGAAAGTAAACTTATAATATTGTAAGGGAAACTTCAAAACATTAAGGCATCATGATGGTGGAAATAGCAGCTTGAACCATATATGTTTAAAACATTATTTCCTTAATTTGTTAAAAAGTTTATAATGTACCTAGTTTGGAAAAAGATGAAAAGATTACATTAAAAACATTTAATAAAAATTCAAACATGGGTAAAAAATACTTTCAACAATTTTTGATAATATTTTTAAATACATTTTATGAAACATGGACATGGATGATAAACATGTCTCTATAGATACTTACGTATAAACAACCTCAGATAATAATGAGATTGTGAAATTAAACCTTACCTTGTAATTTACTTTATTTGAGGGTGATTTAACCTACTATATAATATTTAAATCATGTTATTAATTTATAACATAACCATGTCTATATTTATGATATCATATATGATCCTATTATATTATTTTGTTATTAGTATTTCAGTATTACCGTTGTTTCGGGTGTTAACTGCTTCATTTTGTTATACAAGTTCTGTTATGTTAGTCATGTTTATTATGAATAGGATGTATTTTATTTATATACAGAATTATATAAGGTTCCTAATACTTATTTGTTTCATCACATAAATTTTCATATCATTCTTGAAAGTTTAACATGGATAATGAATCTCACCGCATCGTAAAAATGGTATGTCGTATGTACACACGAGTGACGGTATCATTCCCTTGATGGTTAAATGGTATAGAATTGGATGGTATATTAATTATAAAAAATAATTATCATGTTATATTCATTATTTATATCTATTTTACTCATCATTATACTCATTGAAATAAATTTGGTTTGAATAAAAATTACACCATGATGTGGAGACGGAAATCCATACGTACGCACGCATGGGGATATTGTTATTTATATGATGGATAAAATGATTAATATAATTTTTCCAAGATTATAATAACATATAAGTATATTTATTATTTAGTATTTATTACTTTGTTATGTAAATAACAAATAAATTGGAAGTACACGAAGAAATAAATTTAGAGGAGGTGATAAAACAATTACCTCTTTTTCGGGTATCTCCTTTTGGTTTGCACAAAAGGACTCGTTACAATGGATTTATTCCAAAATTATGGCCTCTAGGATGTACTTATGGAATTTAGGAGAGGAAATGGGTAGATTTTGGCCTATATAATGTGATTTAGAGCTGTTAATTAAAGACAAGGAAACATCCCTTTTAAAATTGAGTGGAGGGGCACTTTCAGAAACTCCAAAACTATTAATTTATTATAAATATATTTTCGGTTAAAAATATCCTTAATCGGAGTTATTACTAAGATATGATGAGTATGGTTCTAAAATACTCACAAAAAATGAATTTTAGGCATGTTTTGGTCATAAAAGTTACCTTATATTTTGGATTTAATCATTAGTTAAATAATTTTTCTTTGATTATGAAAATATGTCGTTTACACTATAGGGTTAATATAGTTACTATAAAATTTAAAAAGTACCCAAATTGGATCATTTATGAAATATTTAACACTATAAAATTTAGTTTTCTAAACCAGATATTTTTTGGAATTTTATAACATTTAATAAAATATTATTCATTTTAAAGTGTCATTTATGTTAATTTTGATACAATTCTGTATTTTCATTTTAAAGAAATAAAAACAACTTGATAACATAGAATAAATACACATAATATTTTAATAACTTTTTTATTTTTTAATATTTTCTATGTCATTAATTAAGTCAAATTATATTTATTTTAAAAACATTCTTATCATTTATTTGATATTTCTATTAATAAAATAATTTCTACTGCATTATTGTGTCATTATTAGTGGTAATTATTTAATCTCTAAAATTTATAAATAAATTTATATGAGTTAGTTAAATATTTTAGGTTTCAATATATTATTTATAATCTATATTATTTCTTAGATATATTGAAATAAAAAAATTTATACTTAAAAGAAATGAGAGTGTGACATTTTTTCATATTCCTCAATTTTAATAACATTAATTTCATATTCATGGTCAAGGGTCCACTAAATAATTAAATTTCGAAGCATATATGATAAAGATAAAATTTATTCGTCAAATGGTATTTTTACAGGTGTTATGGTAATTTTATAGTATTATTTTTACCTTTAATTAACTCAATTACCCTTAAACTCGGTAATAAAAAATTACTAATGTTACAATTCATAATATCCAAAAAATTAAAGTAAACTATTAACATAATTTAGACCCACTTATTCCAAATATGTAATCCATTTTTCAAAATTTAAAACAATGAAGTTACATTAATTAATTAAAAATTAATCTTTGTCAGCAAAATGAGTAAACAGGTATTTCAAAAGTAAAAATCATAAAAAGATTAGCATGTGTTTATATCTAATTTTAATGTAAAAAAATTCCAATGACCTTAATTATATTAAATTATAAAAACATAATCTAGTTATACTTTAGAATAAATTAAAATTATAATATATCAATATAAATAAATTAGATGAAAAAGAAGTTTTCAATAAAAATACAGTTTTTTTACTATTCATTAAAATATGAAAGTTTTCATAAAAACACCAAATATTTATCATATATAAATTTCTATTTCCCGCTTCTAAATAAAAATATAATTCTATCAAATTGAATACACTAAAGTATAAAATATTTTATTTAAAAAGGGTTCTCTATTAAAAGTCTGTAAAACTATGTTTTTTGAAAAATAATTCTTTTATTGAAAAAATAGAATTTTTTCTTATATCATATCTTAGAAACACGTGAGATGAATATTTAAATTATATGGAATATAAAAAATTAAAAATTTGGTTAAATATATTAATAACAGCTTCTTAAATGGCTAGTTGTGGTGTGCTTGAACTCAGTGTTGTGTGCAGCGTAAGCTATTGAATTATTTAAAATAAGCATATTGTGGAAGCTTGGGGTGTTACCAAAACTTCCTTATCATTTAAATTATTTATAAATTTCGTTATATATTAAAAAACTAAATAAAAATTTGTTTAATTATATATCTATTAATCCAATTTAGTTTATTGGAATCAATTTTATTTTTAAATTGGATTTAAAAACTTTGTAAACTTTTGAACATTTTTTCTTTCTAAACCTTCTTTCTCGTCATGTATGCAGGATTAATTTTAAATTTTTTTCCTATAGTACCCACAGTTTGAGGTAAATGACCCTTTTTATTCCTCTTTATGTGCTTTAAGTGGTTGGGTAATATTTTGGAATCTTTTGGAATGGTTTTGGGACTTTTCTAAGGGTGCGCGGTTTGAGCACGGTTAAGTGAAACTATGAAGAACCCCCCAAGTAATCGTGAAACATGAGGCAGTGGGCTTTACACGGTTTGTGAATGGTTCTTCAAACTATATGAGTAAACTGTGTGGGGAATCCTTTTGATAGTAGAAGGATCACAGTTAGCGCACTTTGTGTCTAAACAATCTACCTAACCGTGCAGGACTTTAAAAATAGGTTTTTTTTTAAATGGGTCACTCCGGATTTAACCTAAAACACCCCAAACTTAATCCCACTCCATCCCCACTTGGTTTTTCCTCTTATCATAGGTTATGGAACCACTCCCACTCTTTTTGGATGTGATTCAAAGGGTTCTCATGGTGTAGTGAAGGAATTTGTTCTCCAGTAATCCTCGTCTCTTGGATCATTCTTGGTTTTCCTTAGATCTATTTTACCCTCTCTCTAGATTTTATAGATCTTCAATCATCGCTGTAATGCCCCGACCCCAGCTACCCAGAGTCGGTGTGTTACTTCGTAACATTGTCATGATCACAAAAGATCAAGTCTCGAAAGACTTATTAGTTTAGTAGCCTTGGAAACACTAGATACATTCATAAATGTTACATTACATCATAAAGTGAAAAACTAATAACAAAGTCTTCATAGTCCACACTCATATCCTCTTCTGACTATCCCTGCAAGTCATTCATAAAATACTTCTTCACACCCTGGAAAATATTAAAACATTGAAATGGGTGAGCTCAGATGCTCAGTAAGGATAACAATATAGCGGAAGCTTTCATCAATAAACATAAACATTTAAGGCAATGTATAACTAAAACAAAAGCCTTTTAAACATGAACTTCAACATAATATGGAAAAAGTAAAATGAGATAATGCCATTCACTTCTTCACATGGATATTCTACTGGTCGAATAATCACATGCAATATCAATAACCACTTTCATAATGATGGAATGCATAATGCCAGACTATCATAACCACGTAGCCAAGGCCTCGTGCCAAGACCACAAATAATATTTTATCAAGGCCTCGTGCCAAGACACTAGTTTGTCTCATGAGACCTACCGATGCAACTTTTTTAGAAGATACATACATTTAATATTGCTTAAATATACTCCAGTGTTTTTCTAAAAACATTATGCAAGATTCTGAAAACAAAATAACTAATTCTGAGACTGCTCGACTAATTACAGGCCATGATGGGTCCATGCCCAATCTCTTCCTGTCTACCACACTCGTGAGTCAGGTTTTCTAAAAACATTTTTAATCTTGTGTTAAATACGTATACATTTGCACTAGATTTTCATATATTTGAGAGAAATATCTCTTTTTTGAAATCATTTAAAAGTTACATCATTATAAAATAAAACCTTTTGAACAAATGTAAAAGTCAAAGGGGCTTATACACCATATAAAAGAAAATTGTGTATAAAACCAAATATGCCTCAATGAAAGGAGATTGAGACGAAGTCCTTAAAAAGATCATTTGTAAAATAAAATAGATCTATTATGTGTATTCACAATAGGTACACATAAAGAACATTAAAATACAAAATAAAACATAATAATATCATGAAATAATTTGAAAGTAGGAGATTAACCCAAAGAATGGAAGTTGGGTTAAGAAATTCCCTTACCTTGTGTCCGACTTGATTCGACCGTTCTTTAACCTCCTTAAAATCAGGTAACTCTTTTTTGATTTGAGCCAATGGCTTCCTTGGGGAGAATTCTGCCCAAAGGGAGGCTTCTAGGAGTAAGAGGGGGAAGTTGGGAGAGTATTTGGGCAGAGGTTGGCCGAGCCAAATGGCTTGAATGTGTGAATAGGGTGGGAGTGGTGGGGGCCTTCTATAAGAGGAGAGGAGGGGCACTCTTGGAAAGTAAGGAAATTTTACATTATTATACAATGATTTTCAGATTATAAAGGTCCCACACTTATAAAATTAGAGGCTAAGGTGATAAGGGTTCAACATATACCCATACAATAGTCTTTGGACAAGTGTAAGACTTGGATTTTACATTATATTTTAATTTTATTAAAATCGTTAAATAATGAGGTCATCGCTGCATCATCATGATGTCATAAATAATTTAATTTATTTAATGTCTACAAATTATAAAAAAATTACTATGATGTATGAAATATTTTTATCTTTCCAATGACTATTTATAGTCAAAAATATGACTTGTATAACCCCATGTAAAAATTGTTTTAGTAAAACATTTCATGTTTGTGTCATTTTTTCACTTTAACATTAAATAAAAGGTATTTATGTCATTTTCCAACTAAAGTGGCTCCATGGGGTTCCCAAGTTGACTCATGGATTGTATTGGTCGGTCATGTCACATCCAATGAGGGTAGGACATGTTTCAAGCTCATCTCATATTATTAAAACATTATTTTTACCTTAAACTACACTAATTACCTCTAATCGCGATTAAGAACTTAAAAGTTACTATTCACCAAAAATTATTTTAATCTCATTGAACCACATTTTACTTCTTAATTACAACCATGTATGTCGGGTTTTTGAAATTAAAAACACAGAAGTGGTAAAATTTCATTTAAACAAAAAATCAGTTTTTATAAGTACCACTTAGTGGTTTCACTATTCATCAAAAATTGATGTTTTTCAGAAAAATCCCAAAAATTCACCGTAAGCTATATTTAATATTCCGATTTCAAAAGTGATGTATATTTTAAAAAATTCCAAACATATAAGTTTCATTAATTAATTTTATAATTAATTCCTGTTGTCACAACAAATAGCGTGTTTTTAAGAAACAATTTATATCAAAAGATTGACAATTGTTTATGTCCAATTTCAATGTTAAATTAATTATAATGACCACCATTGGATAAAATGGTAAAAATATATTATAATTATACTTTAAAACCACTAAATAGTATAATTTATCATTATAAATTATTTTGAATAAAAAATTAGTTTTAAGTATTTTTCACTATTCATAAAAAAATTAGAAGTTCTCAGAAAAATACCAAAAATTCAACATAGGCTAATTTCGATATTCCGAATCCAAAAATGAAGTCCATTTTGAAATATAAAATTTATATAATTTTAAAAAGTGGTTATTACTATTCATAGCGGTTACATTGATTGGTCGCGGTGTTTTAGAACTCGAAGTTGCGTACAATGCAAGCTATTGAATTATTGAATGAGAAGCATATCATGGAAGCTTGGGGTGTTGCATTCTCCCCTCTTTCAATAAATTGAATCCTCACAATTTGAAATTTTTCTTTGAAAATAAAAGGTTGAAAAGATAAAATACCTTTGTGGAAAACCCACATCGGAAATAAGATTAATAAAATTTAGCCTTAATTAGATGGAAAGGGAAATGAAAATGTCACCACCCAATTATGATCTCGATTAGGAGAACATTGGTGGAAATTAGAGACATATAATTGTAGGAAAAACGTTAATATTTGTAGGGAGTGATTGAGGTCATCAATCACAATCAACTGTCAAATTGAGGGCCTCAAAGCCTTCAATCTATGTTGATTTAAAATATCATTAGTTCAACAAGACATAAGGTATTAGGATAACACATTTTTTTTATTTTAATATCCCTTTACTAAAGTTTAAGAATTAATTTATTCATTAAATAAGAGATGGGTATATATATATTTATGCTTGACAATTAGAGTTTCAACATTCAACTCATCTTTCACTCAAAAAGATAATAGAACTCAAAAATATTATACTTATCCTAATTGTATAAGGTTCCAAATGTTAACACATACCATTTAGATTATTAAAATTATTTTGTAATAACCAGGGACTTCCTGTAGGCTAGTGGTAGGAAATAATGGCCTATCACACTATGGTTTTGGGTTCGATTACTGCAGCTTTGTCCGACGCGATGGGTTATGCCCCACCCTGCAGGTTTTCCTTTTCCTAAAACTATAGTATTATAGTATTCCAAAAATAGTCTTCATAAATTTTTTAACCTTAAACAATACTATCCAAAGATCAACTTAATCCACTCCAACCATTATAGTTATCCAAAATACCTCTGTCCAGACTTTCTCTAAAAGGTCTCTTAATTCCAAAATCAATTTATCAGATTCCCCAAACAAAGTAAAGTTTCTCTTATTGTCACATAATAAAAATATAATTACCTTCATCATATTAAAACCTTACTGAAATCAACAAGTACTACAGTACAATCCTTATATATATATCACATTATTCTAATAACCAGAATATAATCCATGAGTCCAAAAGCACCAATACATTAGTTATTCTGCTTCAAATGTAGTAACAGCATAAGATTGCCCTTGATCCCTTGGCCTTTTCTGAGGTAAGTTTACCTGACGCTTAGGACATTCATTTTCATAATGCCCCATTTCCCTACATTTGTAGCATTCAACATTGATAGCCTCTTTCTTTCCCTTGCAATCACGCGCCTGGTGACCTTTTTCTCCACATTTATAACAAACTCCCATTCCTTTTAGGAAAGTACCAGGGTGATTCTTCCCACAATTATCACATAATGGAAAATCCTTCTTTCCCTTTTTCACTTTATCTGTCTCTTGTTCCACCGTTCTCTTCTTCTCTTGCTTTACTTTGTTGTCATAAGACTTAAGAATTCCTTTTCTGTCTTGATAGCACATGAGACAATATCTTCGTATGTTGAGAAAGATTGTGATACTAAAGCTCTATGGAGAAATGGTTTTAACCCATCAAAGAAACGATCAATATTACCTCTTGGGTTACGTATATAATCTGCAGCATACCTTTCCAACCTTGTAAAGTTGGCCTCATACTTTGCGACATTCTCATCCTCCTTTTGTCTCAGACTCAGAAATTGCCTTTTTATATCTACTCGATGGTCATGAGGAATGTATTTTTCTAAGAAAATATCTTTGAACTCCCTCCATTCCATATTTAATAGGTCATCATCTTCCTTTATATTTTTAATCAATGACCACCATTGATCGGCATCTCCAGTGAGGCAGTAAACTGCCATGATAACCTTCTCCCTTTCGTTACTCCCCAAGGCGTGGAATATTTTCTCTAAGGAGTTTATCCATTGCTCAGCTACTAATGGATTTGTACCCCTATTAAATGTTGGTGGTTGTTTCCTCATGAAGCGGTCTAACATTTATCCTCCACGTTGCGGATCAGGGTGCTCCATATGAGTAAGGTTGTTATTCATATCCTGAGTGAGTTGTCCCAGTATGGTAATAAGTTGATCAGCACTAGTTGTATCTTCAGATCAACAATAATTATCTTGAGCAGGAGGGAAATCCCTACACGGAGTGCATGCATTGATACGGTTTTCATTCCTTCCACTAGGCTCCATTTCTAAACAATGGCATAAACTAGATTATTTTATGAAATAAAACACATAATTCCATATTTGTAAAACACTTTAAATAAATTGAACTATTTATGGATATAATCCCTAATCATAAAAATAAATGTTTTCTTTGAGGAAGTATATACTCATAACCCTTCATAGTGGTTTGTAAAGAAAATGAGAATTATCCTAAGCATATCCCCTGGGAGTGTCGTAACCAAGAGTGTAGCAAGGCCCGTTGTCGTGCACCAGTTCCCATTCGAGTCTAGATCAAAGTGGTGTTTTCAGGTTTTACCCCTAGGTACATCTGTGCCAGAGCCGCCTCTACCTACTCGTATCCAGACAGGGATATATTGCTCCGAAAACTCACAAAATCTCTATAATACCAAAATTCTAGGAAGTTCTTCTATAATAATCCTTAAAGTCTATCTTCGGGCTATGTGCTCTAATCAGATTTTATCTAAATATAGCTTCCAAGGTTAGTACTAAACTGCCTCTGATACCAACTGTAATGCCCCGACCCCAGCTACCCAGAGTCGGTGCATTACTTCGTAACATTGGCATGATCACAAAAGATCAAGTCTCAAAGGACTGATTAGTTTAGTAGCCTTGGAAACACTAGATACATTCATAAATGTTACATTACATCCTAAAGTGAAAAACTAATAACAATGTCTTCATAGTTCACACTCATATCCTCTTCTGACTATCCTTGCGGGTCATTCATAAAATACTTCATCACACCCTGGAAAATATTAAAACATTGAAAGGGGTGAGCTCAGATGCTCAGTAAGGATAACAATATAGCGGAATATTTCATCAATAAACATAAACATTTAAGGAAATTTGTAACTAAAACAAAAGCCTTTTAAACATGAACTTCAACATAATATGGCAAAATTAAAATGAGGTAATGCCATTCACTTCTTCATATGGATATTCTACTGGTCGAATAATCACATGCAATATCAATAACCACTTTCATAATGATGGAATGCATAATGCCAAACTATCATAACCACATAGCCAAGGCCTCGTACAAAGACCACAAATAAGATTTTGTCAAGGCCTCGTTCCAAGACACTAGTTTGTCTCATGAGACCTGCCGATGCAATTTTTTTAGAAGATACTTACTTTTAAAATTGCTTGAATATACTCCAGTGTTTTTCTGAAAACATTATGCAAGCTTCTGAAAATAAAATATCTAATTCTGAGACTGCTCGACTAATTACAGGCCATGACGGGTCCACGCCCAATCCCTTCCTGTCTACCACACTCGAGAGTCAAGTTTTCTAAAAACATTTTTAAGCTTGCGTTAAATACGTATACATTTTCACTGGATTTTCATATATTTGAGAGAAATATCTCTTTTTTGAAATCATTTAAAAATCACATAATTATAAAATAAAACATTTTGAATAAATGTAAAATTCAAAGGGGTTTATACACCGTATAAAAGAAAATTGTGTATAAAACCAAATATGCCTCAATGAAAGGATATTGAGACGAAGTCCTTAAAAAGATCATTTTTAAAATAAAATAGATCTATTATGTGTATTCACTATAGGTACACATAAAGAACGTAAAAATACAATTTAGGACATAATAATATCATGACATAATTTGAAAGTAGGAGATTAACCCAAAGAATGGAAGTTGGGTTAAGAAATTCCCTTACCTTGTGTCCGACTTGATTCGACCGTTCTTTAACCTCCTTAAAATCGGGTAACTCTTTTTTTGATTTGAGCCAAAGGCTTCCTTGGGAAGAATTATACCCAAAGGGAGGCTTCTAAGAGTAAGATGGGGAAGTTGGGAGAGTATTTGGGCAGAGGTTGGCCGAGCCAAATGGCTTGAAAGTGTGAATAAGGTGGGAGTGGTGGGGGCCTTTTATAAGAGGAGAGGAGGGGCACTCTTGGAAAGTAAGGAAATTTTACATTATTATACAATGATTTTAGGATTATAAAGGTCCCAAACTTATAAAATTAGAGGCTAAGGTGATAAGGGTTCGAAATATACCCATACAATAGTCTTTGGACAAGTGTAAGACTTGGAGTTTACATTATATTTTCATTTTATTAAAATCGTTAAATAATGAGGTCATCGCTGCATCATCATGATGTCATAAATAATTTAATTTATTTGATGTCTAAAAATTATATAAAAATACTATGATGTAGGAAATCTTTTTATCTTTCCAATGAATGTTTATAGTCAAAAATATGACTTGTATAACCCCATGTAAAAATTGTTTTAGTAAAACATTTCATGTTTGTGTCATTTTTTAACTTTAACATTAAATAAAAGGTATTTATGCCATTTTCCAACTAAAGTGGCTCCATGGGGTCCCCAAGTTGACCCATGGATTGTCTTGGTCGGCCATGGCACAAACAATGAGGGTCGGACATGTTTCAATCTCATCTCATATTATTAAAACATTATTTTTACCTTAAACTACACTAATTACCTCAAATCGCGATTAAGAACTTAAAAGTTACTATTCACCAAAAATTATTTTAATCTCATTGAACCACATTTTACTTCTTAATGACAACCATGTATGTCGGATTTCTGAAATTCAAAACACAGAAGTGGTAAAATTTCATTTAAACGAAAAATCAGATTTTATAAGTACCACTGAGTGGTTTCACTATTCATCAAAAATTGATGTTTTTCAGAAAAATCCAAAAAATTCACCCTAAGCTATATTTGATATTTCGATTTCAAAAGTGATGTCTATTTTACAAAATTCCAAACATATAAGTTGCATTAATTAATTTTATAATTAATTCCCGCTGTCGCAACAAATAGCGTGTTTTTAAGAAACAATTTATATCAAAAGATTGACAATTGTTTATGTCCAATTTCATTGTTAAATTAATTCTAATGACCACCATTGGATAAAATGGTAAAAATATATTATAATTATACTTTAAAACCACTAAATATTATAATTTATCATTATAAATTATTTTGATTAAAAAAGTTGTTTTCAGTATTTTTCACTATTCATAAAAAATTAGAAGTTCTCATAAAAATACCAAAAATTCAACATAGGCTAATTTCGATAATCTGAATCCAAAAATGAAGTCCATTTTGAAATATAAAATTTCTATAATTTTAAAAATTGTTTATTACTATTCATAACGGCTACTTTGATTAGTCGCGGTGTTTTAGAACTCTAAGTTGCGTACAATGCAAGCTATTGCATTATTGAATGAGAAGTGTATCATCGAAGCTCGGGGTGTTACAATCTCATTTAGATCTGGGGTTTTTTTTGACAAAAAATATTGATATTTAGGCTTTTTTATTTTAGGCAATGAGATCTAAGTCAGTTTTGGTGGAGAGTTCACTCGGATTTGTGGTGTGGTTGTGAGTTGGTTGATTTCACCGAAACCCTAAGTTAAGTGGCTTATCTCTCAAATACATTTTTCTATAACTAGAATCCTTATTTTCAATTGGTTGTTTTTTCTTGAATTTGGTTATTATTATTATGTACTATGATTTATGTCAATTCATTTTGTGGTGGTTTGTGGTTTTTTGGAAAAATGGGGTATTGCGATGAAATGTTCTTAATATTGGATTTTAAAATGTGGATTTTAAAATCGGTTGCTTTGGTTGATTAATGAAAATTGTTTTTGAAAATGGTTTTCAAAAAAATGTGTTGTTTTATTGGTAGTTAATGTGGCATGTATAATATTCTAAGGGATTGTTTAGGTTGGAAATGGTTTTTTACATAATATTATGACCTTGGTGTGGTATATGCTTGTTTTTGGGTTAAGTATTTAAGCTTGTAATTAAAATGGATGTGAATTGGTTAGGAAGTACCACTATAAAAAATGTGGTGGATAGTAGACTAAAGGGTTACCATCAAGGATAAGTGTGTGGTAAGGACCACTAGATTGAGAAATTAGTAAACGAGCTTGGATGGGAAGTTCCACTGTGACTGTTTACCAGTTTGGGTGTGTGAAACTCTATGGTTATGATTTGTTTGTGTGTGGTTATGAAAGGTGGAAATTTTTGTTCTAATATGTGATGGTAGAATTTATTATGTCATGGTTGTTTCCATTCCCTTTCATTGTGTAGATTTGGGTAAAAGTTTCTTGGTAAGGGAGTGTTTGGCTTGCTAGAAATTGTTGCACTATTTAGTGTTTTCTATAAACTGGTTTATATAAATGTGCTAAAGATTCTATCTTAGTACCATATATAGGGAATTAATTTTTGGAAAATCTAAAAAGTATTATTACTCACCCCCTACTTTAGCACTTGGGTTCTTTTGTAGATGTCATATTCTAAGATACAGGTATAGGTAAAGCATCTCATTTTTCTAGCGGTTTATCATGATGGTTGTCTAGTATTGTGGTGCTTGGATCATGGAGCTTTGTGTGGACATATTGAGTGTGTCATTTTTTCCTTTTGGTCTTGTTTATGATTCTTTTACTTGGTACTCTAATTTTTGGATTTTTTGGATTTTGTTGTATTTATTTTTTGGGAATTGTTATGGAAGAGTTTCGTTGTTTGGTTGTCTCTTGGTAATGTGTTATCATGGTTTACTTTGTTGACATGCATCATATAGTTGTGGTTGGTTTTGAAATTTTGTATGGTTGGTTTTATTCTAAGGGAAAATCCTTCCCCAATATTTCTTGAAGCCCTCAGCATTTATATCCAGCCTTTGGAACCTTGGTAATGTCACCTAAGTCCAAGTAGCATCTTACAAAATTCTAAAGAAAATGAGGAAGGGGTAGGACATTACAAGTGGTATTAGTTATTTGATCCATTGGAATCGTTTCTAGGTCTGGTTCTTGTATTTGACACTCATTATCAGTTTATTCCTTGAGTCAGGGTTGTAGCAAGTAGTAGGACTATTGGAACTTGAAATTCATATCATAAAAGGATATAGCTATCCCTTTTATGTTGATCCTCAAGTTACTAGGTAGTTAGGTATATAAGTATTGTGGAGACACTTATAAGAATTGGAAATTTCATTTTTGTGGGTGTAGCCAATGAGATAAGAATGGAATGCATGGTAGTAATGAATTCCCACTAGGATTTCATATTTCATTTTTCATAATTATTTTTGTTGTGGTTTAAATATATTGAATTGTGAAAAATCAAGAAATTATTTTCCAATGTGTGAATTTGAAATGTCGATGGTTGTGGTATTTTAAAAATGATTCGATTTTGAAAACATGGTGGGTTTCTTTCAAAATGGTACAACATGGGAAATGTAAACTTGTGGAATGTATAGTTGTGATAGTTTCAATGTAATTGAATTTAAAATTGTAAGCATGTTCTTACTATGGGAGGGAGACTTATGGTGATTTTTGTGTTGATAGAAATGGCACCGAGTAGATGTCATAAAGACCAACTGAGGAGGATGCTAAAAATTTGGTTCCACATGTTCCCAAGGTGAACCAGAAGATTGTGCAGAGTATAGTGTAAGATTTCAAAGGTTTGGAAAGTGGGAATAAAGAGGGTGAGCCAAATCATGTGGATCATGCAGTTCAGTTTAAAAAACAAAATCCACTTTTTTTAGGGTGATTTAGAACCAAAAATTTTGGAGGAATGGTTGAAAAGAATAAATTGGATATTTTAATTCCTTACAACACCATTATAGATGAAAGTAAAGTTTGTAATGAACATTTTAGAAGATCATGCCCATCAATTATGGGAGTTGGAGGTCCAAGATGGAAAAAACCAAGGTACGACATGGGTGGGTTTTGAGAAGTTGTTTAATAAAAAATTATACCCTCATACGATCAGAATTTAGCACACAATATATTTCTTTTTTTTTAATAATGAAAACCTCTCTGTACTGGAATACACGGCTAAGATTATAAACATGGTTTGATTTTCACCCGAAGTGGTGAGTAGTAAATCATTAAAAGAATGTATTTTTGAATCTAGGTTGAGGTAGAAAATTCCTTCTAAAATATTGGTGGTATTTATATAAATGATTACATGCAAATGATTAATAGAGACACACTGGTTGAATGGGATATTTTTGGGGCCACAGGAGGAGGAAACATGTTGGTACCCATAAAAAATGGTAGGAAATATAATGTTGGATCAAGAGGAAGAGGGACACTTTTTTCCAGGGTGGGAGTATGGATTAGAATCTAACAGAAGGATTAGTGAATATTCCTATGAATTCATAAAGTAAGTCGAGATGTTTTCATTGTGTCTCTACGTGCCACATCATGTGGGATTGTACGACACAACCTCAAGCATGTCATAAATGTAAGTAGATGGGGAATCATCTGCATTATTATTGTAATGCCTTGAGTTCAGGTGTTCATGACACTCCTTAGGGATTAAAGGCATCCTATTCCCGGATAGGTTGGGGTAGAATCATACCTCTCATCAATAGACTAAATTTATTCATGGTGACTCCAGGGATACCACGACTCCTTGGTAAGGAAATAAAGATAATAGTGTGGTAAGAAAGCAGTTGTTTGTAGCTGAGAAGGTTGCGCTGGATTATCAATTGGGACTATCGATGATGCAAGGTATATTATTTTAAATTCTACCTCGATGAAATCATTTTTTAATACGAGTTATTCACATTCTTTTATTGCTTCTCATGTTTTTGGTTTGATAGTTTTAACTGTGGAATAGATGCCTTTGGTTTTAAAACATCAAACTCCTCTAGGTAAATGAGAGTGTCGATCCATCCTATGTAGAGAATTTTGCATAGTTGTGGATGGGGCTGAGTTGATGTGGTATTTATCAGTGTTTGAGATAAATTATTTTGATATAATCTGGGGAATGGATTGGTTGGGAATTATTAAGGTCCACATCGAATTTTATGAATGAACGGTTAGTTTCAAGACAGATGATGCTATTGAACATATCTTTAGAGGATAGAAAAATGAAAATTTGGGTAAAATATGCTTTTTGGCACCAAATTTTGGCACAATATCATATCAGTTTATAGCATCCCATCTTTTTATAACATAACTTTTCATTCCATTACACGGAACTGAGGATCTTTAAGGTTTAGTGTCTTGGAAACAAGGAACATAAAACCTGAAACAAAAAAAACATTCTTCTTAAACACGTGAAAGGCTTCTCCTCATGTTCACCCTAGGCTCATTACTGCATCTCATAACCTGGGGACATACATCAAAAGGAAGGGTGAGCAGAAGGCCCAGCAAGGGAAACAAGTGAAACATTTTACATATGAACTGGAGATACATCAATAAAGTCATGAAAAGAACTTTAAGGCATGAAAATGAAATCATGAGGCATATCATAATAAAAATAAAACTTTTTCATAACTTGAAGATGTGGCTACATCATTTAACATAGAAAATCATGAACATATCACCAAGGTCCATCCCCAAGGTGTCATTTTAAAATTACCAAGGTTATTCACCAAGGTATCGTGAAAATTGTAATCTCTAGTGGTTACATCATTACCCAATGCATTGGAGCGCTATCAGGGCGCACCCTTAAATTTGTCTTTATTATCATGTGAGCCACATATATAATCATAAAACATTTCATAAATAACCCATATAGCATAAAATAAATGGGTTTCATTTTATAATCATAACGTTTTAAAAATTTTCTTTAAAGACATGATCTTTACGTCACTTTAAAACCCACAGAAAAGGAAGGTGGGTCTCATGTATGTAATTCCCATAATTTAAAATAGAACATTTTGGTATATATGTGAATAACCCTTTAGAAGAAAGAGCTTTGAGTATTCATTTAATAAAATAAAAGAACTTTAGAAAAAGTGATAGACATTTTGAGACAGAAATTCTGCAGCATAACGGCAATGTTCTGAGGTTTTAGAAGACATTAAAAGAGAGGTAAAATGGGTCAAACATTCATAAGTGACCCATAAAATAGTACATGGACAGAATAACAAAGATACATGATCATGGTAATGAAGTTTCAAGGACATACCATTTGAAATGAAAAACATGGAAGGAAGAAAACAAATTAGATTTCTCTTATGAAAGTTCGACAGCCTAACGGCGTTACTTAAACATCAACAAAAATGATTTGAAAAGATAAAATAGGATCTCTCATCATGTGAACATAAGAGTTCAGTATGATAGATATAGAGATAATTCCCCAACATAACAAAAAGGAACTTGAAAGAATTGACATGAATGTAGAACCTCAAAACGAGAAGGGTGAAGAACCACTTAAAAATTCGGCAGCCTAACGGCGCCACTTAAAACATCAAAATACTGAATTGAAGAGATCAAATGGGGTCTCTCATCATATGAAAATAAGAGTCCAGTATGATATATATAGAGATCATACCCCAATATAACAAAAAGGAACTTTATATAATTGACATGAAAGTAGAACTTCAAAACGAGAAGGGTGAAGAACCACTTAAAAATTCGGCAGCCTAACGGTGCCACTTAAAACGTCAAAATACAAAATTGAAGCGATCAAATGGGGTCTCTCATCATATGATCATAAAATATCAGTATGATAATTATAGAGATCATACCCCAATATAACAAAAAGGAACTTGAAATAATTGATATGAAAGTAGAACTTCAAAACGAGAAGGGTGAAGAACCACTTAAAAATTCGGCAGCCTAACGGCGCCACTTAAAACTTCAAAATACAGAATTGAAGCGATCAAATGGGGTCTCTCATCATATGATAATAAAAGATCATTATGATAATTTAGAGATCATACCCCAACATAATAAAAAGGAACATGAAAGACTTGAATGAAAATAGAACTTGAAAACGAGGAAGGAGAAAGAATCCCTTAAAAATTCGGCAGCCTAACGGCGCCACTTAAACATTCTTAAAACGAATTGATGAGAGAAAGGGGGGTCTCTCATCATATGAACATGAAATAGGCAGTATGATGAATATAAAAGAACATCCTCCAACATAAGAACATGGAGTATAAAAGAAATGACATAAAAGAGATTACTTGAAAAGAAAGAGAGAGG